>LR778263.1:61406671-61727845 GCA_902810595.1 Coregonus sp. 'balchen'
TGTCCCCGCTGATTTGTACGTTTGCCCACTGACAAAGAAATGATCAGTCTATAATTTTTATGGTAGGTTATTTGAACAGTGAGAGACAGAATAACAACAACAGAATCCAGAAAAACGCATGTCAAAAATATTATAAATTGATTCGCTATATTAATGAGGGAAATAAGTATTTGACCCCCTCTCAATCAGAAGATTTCTGGCTCCCAGGTGTCTTTATACAGGTAACGAGCTGAGATTAGGAGCACACTCTTAAAGGGAGTGCTCCTAATCTCAGTTTGTTACCTGCATAAAGACACCTGTCCACAGAAGCAATCAATCAATCAGATTCCAAACTCTCCACCGGGGCCAAGACCCAAAGAGCTCTCCAAGGATGTCAGGGACAAGATTGTAGACCTACACAAGGCTGAAATGGGCTACAAGACCATCGCCAAGCAGCTTGGTGAGAAGGTGACAAGAGTTGGTGCGATTATTTGC
Organism: Coregonus sp. 'balchen'; assembly: GCA_902810595.1. Taxonomy (NCBI): domain Eukaryota; kingdom Metazoa; phylum Chordata; class Actinopteri; order Salmoniformes; family Salmonidae; genus Coregonus; species Coregonus sp. 'balchen'. The sequence continues at coordinate 61,407,146 of LR778263.1, forward strand.
AAATGGAAGAAACACAAAAGAACTGTCAATATCCCTCGGCCTGGGGCTCCATGCAAGATCTCACCTCGTGGAGTTGTAATGATCCTGAGAACGGTGAGGAATCAGCCCAGAAATACACGGGAGGATCTTGTCAATGATCTCAAGGCAGCTGGGACCATAGTCACCAAGAAAACAATTGGTAACACACTACGCCATGAAGGACTGAAATCCTGCAGCGCCCGCAAGGTCACCCTGCTCAAGAAAGCACATATACATGCCCGTCTGAAGTTTGCCAATGAACATCTGAATGATTCAGAGGAGAACTGAGTGAAAGTGTTGTGGTCAGATGAGACCAAATTGGAGCTCTTTGGCATCAACTCAACTCGCCGTGTTTGGAGGAGGAGGAATGCTGCCTATGACCCCAAGAACACCATCCCCACCGTCAAACATGGAGGTGGAAACATTATGCTTTGGGGGTGTTATTCTGCTAATGGGACAGGACAACTTCACTGCATCAAAGGGACGATTGACGGGGCCATGTACCGTCAAATCTTGGGTGAGAACCTCCTTCCCTCAGCCAGGGCATTGAAAATGGGTCGTGGATGGGTATTCCAGCATGACAATGACCCAAAACACACGGCCAAGGCAACAAAGGAGTGGCTCAAGAAGAAGCACATTAAGGTCCTGGAGTGGCCTAGCCAGTCTCCAGACCTTAATCCCATAGAAAATCTGTGGAGGGAGCTGAAGGTTTGAGTTGCCAAACGTCAGCCTCGAAACCTTAATGACTTGGAGAAGATCTGCAAAGAGGAGTGGGACAGAATCCCTCCTGAGATGTGTGCAAACCTGGTGGCCAACTACAAGAAACGTCTGACCTCTGTGATTGCCAACAACGGTTTTGCCACCAAATAGTAAGTCATGTTTTGCAGAGGGGTCAAATACTTATTTCCCTCATTAAAATGCAAATCAATTTATAACATTTTTGACATGCGTTTTTCTGGATTGTGTTGTTGTTATTCTGTCTCTCACTGTTCAAATAAAACTACCATAAAAATTATAGACTGATTATTTCTTTGTCAGTGGGCAACGTACAAATCACAGGGGATCAAATCTTTCTTCCCTCACTGTACAATCCCATTAATTAAAACCCACTACATATATACAATACAACACATTATTAAAAAACCACTACATATCTACAATACAACACATTATTACACCACTACATATATACAATACAACACATTTTTAAAAACCAAAACCCTACTACTACAATACAACACATTATTACACCACACCTACTCTACCACTACATATCTACAATACAACACATTATTACACCACTACATATCTCCCAATACAACACATTATTACCACTACATATATACAATACACACATTATTATTACACCACTACAATATATACAATATAACACATTATTACACCAATAATATCTAAATCAACACATTATTAAAACCACTACATATCTACAATACAACACTTATTCCAACCACTACATATCTACAATACAACACATATTAACACCAAACTACTCTACCACTACATATCTACAATACAACACATTACTACACCACTACTCTACCACTACATTCTACAATACAACCACATTATTACCCACTACTCTACAACTACATATCTAAAATACAACACATTATTACACCATTTACATATCTACAATACAACACATTATTACAACCACTACTCTACAACTACTATCTACAATACAACACATTATTCACCACTACATTCTACAATACAACACATTATTACACCACTCCTCTACCCTACATATCTACAAACAACACATTCATTACACCACTACTCTACCACTACATTTTCTCCCATACAACACCTTATTAAAAACCCACTACATATCTACAATACAACACATTATTGCACCACTACATATCTCCCAATACAACACATTATTGCACCACTACATATCTACAATATAACACATTATTAACCCACCACTACTCTACACTCATATCTACAATATAACACATTATTAAAACCACTACATATCTAAAATACAACACTTTATTACCCCACTACTCTACCACTAAAATTCTACAATACAACACATTATTACACCAATACTCTACCACTACATAATCTACAAAAAACACATTATTACAACCACTACATATCTACAATACAACACATTATTACAAAACACCACTACATTTTACATACAACAACATTATTACACCACTACTCTAACCACAAACATATCTACAATCAACACATTTTACACCCACTACATATCTACAATAAACACATTATTACACACACTCTACTCTACCACTACATATCTACAATAAAACACATTATTACACCACTAAATATTACAATACAACACATTATTGCACCACTACATATCTACAATACAACACATTATTGCACCACTACATATCTACAATACAACACTTATTACACCCTACATATCTACAATACAACACATTATTACAACCACTACATATCTAAAATACAACACATTATTACCCCACTACATATATACAATACACACATTATTACACCACTACATATCTACAATACAACACATTATTACACCACTACTCTACCACTACATACAGTGGGGGAAAAAAGTATTTAGTCAGCCACCAATTGTGCAAGTTCTCCCACTTAAAAAGATGAGAGAGGCCTGTAATTTTCATCATAGGTACACGTCAACTATGACAGACAAAGAGAAAAAAAAATCCAGAAAATCACATTGTAGGATTTTTAATGAATTTATTTGCAAATTATGGTGGAAAATAAGTATTTGGTCAATAACAAAAGTTTCTCAATACTTTGTTATATACCCTTTGTTGGCAATGACACAGGTCAAACGTTTTCTGTAAGTCTTCACAAGGTTTTCACACACTGTTGCTGGTATTTTGGCCCATTCCTCCATGCAGATCTCCTCTAGAGCAGTGATGTTTTGGGGCTGTCGCTGGGCAACACAGACTTTCAACTCCCTCCAAAGATTTTCTATGGGGTTGAGATCTGGAGACTGGCTAGGCCACTCCAGGACCTTGAAATGCTTCTTACGAAGCCACTCCTTCGTTGCCCGGGCGGTGTGTTTGGGATCATTGTCATGCTGAAAGACCCAGCCACGTTTAATCTTCAATGCCCTTGCTGATGGAAGGAGGTTTTCACTCAAAATCTCACGATACATGGCCCCATTCATTCTTTCCTTTACACGGATCAGTCGTCCTGGTCCCTTTGCAGAAAAACAGCCCCAAAGCATGATGTTTCCACCCCCATGCTTCACAGTAGGTATGGTGTTCTTTGGATGCAACTCAGCATTCTTTGTCCTCCAAACACGACGAGTTTAGTTTTTACCAAAAAGTTATATTTTGGTTTCATCTGACCATATGACATTCTCCCAATCCTCTTCTGGATCATCCAAATGCACTCTAGCAAACTTCAGACGGGCCTGGACATGTACTGGCTTAAGCAGGGGGACACGTCTCGCACTGCAGGATTTGAGTCCCTGGCGGCGTAGTGTGTTACTGATGGTAGGCTTTGTTACTTTGGTCCCAGCTCTCTGCAGGTCATTCACTAGGTCCCCCCGTGTGGTTCTGGGATTTTTGCTCATCGTTCTTGTGATAATTTTGACCCCACGGGTGAGATCTTGAGTGGAGCCCCAGATCGAGGGAGATTATCAGTGGTCTTGTATGTCTTCCATTTCCTAATAATTGCTCCCACAGTTGATTTCTTCAAACCAAGCTGCATACCTATTGCAGATTCAGTCTTCCCAGCCTGGTGCAGGTCTACAATTTTGTTTCTGGTGTCCTTTGACAGCTCTTTGGTCTTGGCCATAGTGGAGTTTGGAGTGTGACTGTTTGAGGTTGTGGACAGGTGTCTTTTATACTGATAACAAGTTCAAACAGGTGCCATTCATACAGGTAACGAGTGGAGGACAGAGGAGCCTCTTAAAGAAGAAGTTACAGGTCTGTGAGAGCCAGAAATCTTGCTTGTTTGTAGGTGACCAAATACTTATTTTCCACCATAATTTGCTAATAAATTCATAAAAAATCCTACAATGTGATTTTCTGGATTTTCTTTTCCTCATTTTGTCTGTCATAGTTGACGTGTACCTATGATGAAAATTACAGGCCTCTCATCTTTTTAAGTGGGAGAACTTGCACAATTGGTGGCTGACTAAATACTTTTTTTCCCCACTGTATCTACAATACAACACATTATTGCACCACTACATATCTACAATACAACACATTATTACACCACTACATATCTACAATACAACACATTATTACACACTACTCTACCACTACATATTTACAATAAAACACATTATTACACCACTACATATCTACAATATAACACATTATTACACCACTACTCTACCACTACATATCCACAATACAACACATTATTACAACCACCAACATATCTACAATACAACACATTATTACACCACTACATATCTACAATACAACACATTATTACACCACCACCATATCTACAATACAACACATTATTACAAACTACTCTACCCCAATACCACACCATTTTACACCACTACATATCTACAATACAACACATTATTACACCACTACTCTACCACTACATATCTACAATACAACACATTAACTCGTTTTTCAATCACTCCCCAAATATCTTGTTAACAAACTATAGTTTTGGCAAGTCGGTTAGGACATCTACTTTGTGCATGACACAAGTAATTTTTCCAACAATTGTTTACAGACAGATTATTTCACTTATAATTCACTGTATCATAATTCCAGTGGGTCAGAAGTTTACAAACACTAAGTTGACTGTGCCTTTAAACAGCTTGGAAAATTCCAGAAAATGATGTCATGGCTTTAGAAGCTTCTGACAGAAAAATTATTGTAGACCTCCACAAGTCTTGTTAATCGTTGGGAGCAATTTCCAAACACTTGAAGGTACCACGTTCATCTGTACAAACAATAGTACGCAAGTATAAACACCATGGGACCACGCAGCCGTCATACCGCTCAGGAAAAAAAAACTGTTTGGCCATAATGACCATTGTTATGTTTGGAGGAAAAAGGGGGTACTTGCAAGCCGAAGAACACCATCCCAACCGTGAAGCACGGGGGTGGCAGCATCATGCTGTGGGGATGCTTTGCTGGAGGAGGGACTGGTGCACTTCACAAAATGGATGGCATCATGAGGAAGGAAAATTATGTGGATATATTGAAGCAACATCTCAAGACATCAGTCAGGAAGTTAAAGCTTGTTCGCAAATGGGTCTTCCAAATGGACAATGACCCCAAACATACTTCCAAAGTTGTGTTAAAATGGCTTAAGGACAACAAAGTCAAGGTATTGGAGTGGCCATCACAAAGCCCTGACCTCAATCCTATAGAACATTTGTGGGCAGAACTGAAAAAGCGTGTGCGAGCAAGGAGGCCTACAAACCTGACTCAGTTACACCAGCTCTGTCAGGAGGAATGGGCCAAAATTCACCCAATTTATTGTGGGAAGCTTGTGGAAGGCTACCTGAAACGTTTGACCCAAGTTAAACAATTTAAAGGCAATGCTACCAAATACTAATTGAGTGTATGTAAACTTCTGACCCACTGGGAATGTGATGAAAGAAATAAAAGCTGAAATAAATCACTCTCTCTACTATTATTCTGACATTTCACATTCTTAAAATAAAGTGGTGATCCTAACTTACCTAAGACACGCCTACTCCTGCTCCCTCCCTCCACCCGCCGATCTATGATACTCGACATTGAGCTCAGGTGCATCTTGTTTCCATTGATTATCCTTGAGATGTTTCTACAACTTGATTGGAGTGCACCTGTGGTAAATTCAATTGATTGGACATGATTTGGAAAGGCACACACCGGTCTATATAAGGTCCCACAGTTGACAGTGCATGTCAGAGCAAAAACCAAGCCATGAGGTCGAAGGAATTGTCCGTAGAGCTCCGAGACAGGATTGTGTCGAGGCACAGATCTGGGGAAGGGTTCCAAAAAATGTCTGCATCATTGAAGGTCCACAAGAACACAGTGGCCTCCATCATTCTTAAATGGAAGAAGTTTGGAACCAACAACACTCTTCCTAGAGCTGGCCTTCCAGCCAAACTGAGTAATCGGGGGAGAAGGGCCTTGGTCAGGGAGGTGACCAAGAACCCAATGGTCACTGACAGAGCTCCAGAGTTCCTCTGTGGAGATGGGAGAACCTTCCAGAAGGACAACCATCTCTGCAGCACTCCACCAATCAGGACTTTATGGTAGAGTGGCCAGATGGAAGCCACTCCACAGTAAAAGGCACCTAAAGGACTCTCAGACCATGAGAAACAAGATTCTCTGGTCTAATGAAACCAAGATTAAACTCTTTGGCCTGAATGCCAAGCGTCACGTCTGGAGGAAACCTGGCACCATCCCTACGGTGAAGCATGGTGGTGGCAGCATCATGCTGTGGGGATGTTTTTCAGCGGCAGGGACTGGGAGACTAGTCAGGATCGAGGGAAAGATGAACAGAGCAAAGTACAGAGAGATCCTTGATGAAAACCTGCTCCAGAGCGCTCAGGACCTCAGACTGGGGCGAAGGTTCACTTTCCAACAGGACAACGACCCTAAGCACACAGCCAAGACAACCCAGGGGTGGCTTCAGGACAAGTCTCTGAATGTCCTTGAGTGGCCCAGCCAGAGCCCGGACTTGATCCCGATCGAACATCTCTGGAGAGACCTGAAAATAGCTGTGCAGCCACGCTCCCCATCCAACCTGACAGAGCTTGAGAGGATCTGCAGAGAAGAACGGGAGAAACTCCCCAAATACAGGTGTGCCAAGCTTGTAGCATCATACCCAAGAAGACTGGAGGCTGTAATCACTGTCAACGGTGCTTCAACAAAGTACTGAGTAAAGGGTCTGAATACTTATGTAAGGGTCTCCAACCCCAGCATCCTGTCATTATGGGTATTGTGTGTAGATGTATCAATTTTAGAATAAGTTTGTGAAGTGTGTGAAAAAAGTCAAGGGGTCTGAAAACTTTCCCAATGCACTGTAGACACACAGGCTTCACTCAAGAGCCAGTGGCAGGTCTTTAGTAAAACAATTAAAAAGTACGGGGCCTAGACAGCTGGCCTGGTGTATGCCCGACTCCACTTGGCTTATGTTGGAGAGGCTTCCATTAAAGAACACCCTCTGTGTTCTGTTAGACAGGTAACTCTCAATCCACAATATAGCAGGGGATGTAAAGCCATAATACATACGTTTTTCCAGCAGCAGACTATGATCGATAATGTCAAAAGCTGCACTGAAGTCTAACAAAACAGCTCCCACAATCTTTTCTTCTGAATTTCTTTCAGCCAATCATCAGTCATTTGTGTAAGTGCCGTACATGTTGATGGCTGACGGCTCTCAGTGTCTTTAATTTGTCCAGGGGAAAGGTGATGCTGTGAAGGAGACCTTGGATGGTGCCGAAGTAGAGTCTCTCCTTCTGGTCCTCCGCATGTCTTTCTGCTCTGACAGGACGCTGGGGTTGGAGACTCCCTTCGCACGAGGACCCTGGCTCTGGCTCTGGTCCAGTCCCAGTCTGCTATGCTGGGGTTGGAGACTCCCTTCTCATGAGGACCTTGGCTCTGGCTCTGGTCCAGTCCCGGACCTTGGCTCTGGCTCTGGTCCAGTCCCAGTCTGCTATGCTGGGGTTGGAGACCCTTCTCATGAGGACCCTGGCTCTGGTCCAGTCCCGGACCCTGGCTCTGGTCCAGTCCCAGTCTGCTATGCTGGGGTTGGAGACCCTTCTCATGAGGACCGTGGCTCTGGCTCTGGTCCAGTCCCGGACCCTGGCTCTGGTCCAGTCCCAGTCTGCTATGCTGGGGTTGGAGACCCTTCTCATGAGGACCCTGGCTCTGGCTCTGGTCCAGTCCCAGTCTGCTATGCTGGGGTTGGAGACTCCCTTCTCATGAGGACCTTGGCTCTGGCTCTGGTCCAGTCCCGGACCCTGGCTCTGGCTCTGGTCCAGTCCCAGTCTGCTATGCTGGGGTTGGAGACCCTTCTCATGAGGACCCTGGCTCTGGTCCAGTCCCAGTCTGCTATGCTGGGGTTGGAGACTCCCTTCTCATGAGGACCTTGGCTCTGGCTCTGGTCCAGTCCCGGACCCTGGCTCTGGCTCTGGTCCAGTCCCAGTCTGCTATGCTGGGGTTGGAGACCCTTCTCATGAGGACCCTGGCTCTGGTCCAGTCCCAGTCTGCTATGCTGGTGTTGGAGACCCTTCTCATGAGGACCCTGGCTCTGGCTCTGGTCCAGTCCCGGACCCTGGCTCTGGTCCAGTCCCAGTCTGCTATGCTGGGGTTGGAGACCCTTCTCATGAGGACCCTGGCTCTGGCTCTGGTCCAGTCCCAGTCTGCTAAGAATAAACTATGGTCTCTTTATCTCTGACCTGTGTCGCCTGAGCAGGAAGCGTTGGTAGTGAGCTCTCTGTTCCATGCAGAAGGTCCAGTTAAACAGGCTGATCTGGAGCATAGAGTCATCCCTCCTGTTAAACAGGCTGATCTGCAGCCTAGTCCTCCCTCCAGTTAAACAGGCTGATCTGTCTGCAGCATAGAGTCCTCCCTCCAGTTAAACAGGCTGATCTGCAGCATAGTCCTCCCTCCAGTTAAACAGGCTGATCTGCAGCATAGAGTCCTCCCTCCAGTTAAACAGGCTGATCTGCAGCATAGAGTCCTCCCTCCAGTTAAACAGGCTGATCTGCAGCATAGAGTCCTCCCTCCAGTTAAACAGGCTGATCTGCAGCATAGTCCTCCCTCCAGTTAAACAGGCTGATCAGCAGCAGAGTCCTCCCTCCAGTTAAACAGGCTGATCTGTCTGCAGCATAGAGTCCTTCCTCCAGTTAAACAGGCTGATCTGCAGCATAGTCCTCCCTCCAGTTAAACAGGCTAATTCTCTGAGACACCCGTCTCCTGTCCCCCTGTACCTCAAACGCTCCGGCATGGCTCGCTCTTACTTCATCTGAATACTCAACCAGATTACTGCGCTGTCTGGTGTTCCCAACCTGAATACTCAACCAGATTACTGCGCTGTCTGGTGTTCCCAACCTGTCTCTGTATGTTGACACCCTGGTCCTGAAACCAAGACATTGATGTTCTGTTTTCAAGGAGGTAACTTTGTAGCAACCAGGTTAAAATAGGTTCCTTTTCCTTTACCTCTTCTGATGCAGTGATCACTGAACAATCAGTCAGGTGACCAGGCATAGAAGCTGAGAGCAGACATGCACATTTTGTGTTATTTGTAGTTGTCACTTATAACCAACTGTCCAGGTGAAAATAGAACTCGTTGAGGGGGGAATTCAGGAGGTATGTCATGATAAGAACGTACATTCTAGAAGTTTTTAGATTGCTTGAGTGAATTCAATGTTAATATTATGAGAATAGATAATAGTTGATGTCCCCATATACTCCCACGTGGAGACAGGGTAACTTTTATTTAGCATTATGTGGACACATCAAGTGTTTAATTATATTGTTTGCACATTCCTTTATCTCATGAGATAACATTTTGATCAAATAAACCAGGCAGCAAACAACTAAATACTTCCTTTCCTTCCTGTTGCACACGTTCTAGGCTATTAACCCAAACATTCTGCAGGGCTTGGGAGGCTTTCAGGTGTACAGCAATGGAGGCTGCTGAGGGGAGGACGGCTCACAACAATGGCTGAAACGGAGCGAATGGAACGGCTTCAGACCACGTGTTTGATACCATTCCACTCCAGCCATTACCACGAGGCCCGTCCTCCCCAATTAAGGTACCACCAACCCCCTGTGCTGTACAGCATAATAACAATTCACAGTCCCACCAAATCAAATCAAAAACATGACCCAAACACACCGTCTGTTCTGAGCATGGATGTGTCACATCAAGTCAGTGGTGTTATTACAGTATTATACAAGAAACACTTCTCAATATCTGGGTCCGATTAACCGTAAAAGTGAGCAAAGGGTTTCAAAATTCTTCTAACATTCCAAAAATTCCCAGGTTTTAGCTAACAAAATATTAACGTTATCCGGCACAATACACCGGAGCAAAGCAAATTATTAATTTGAATGTCTAATTATGCGTTAAAATAAAATAAGAAAACTTGAAAACACTCCATCAGGGCAGTGTGGAGAGATTCCCTCCTGGAGGTTTTAACTCCAGCCCTGTTCCTGGAGAGAGATTCCCTCCTGTAGGTTAACTCCAGCCCTGTTCCTGGAGAGAGATACCCTCCTGTAGGTTAACTCCAGCCCTGTTCCTGGAGAGAGATACCCTCCTGTAGGTTTTAACTCCAACCCTGTTCCTGGAGAGCTACCCTCCTGTAGGTTTTAACTCCTACCCTGTTCCTGGAGAGAGATACCCTCCTGTAGGTTTTAACTCCAGCCCTGTTCCTGGAGAGATACCCTCCTGTAGGTTTTAACTCCAACCCTGTTCCTGGAGAGATACCCTCCTGTAGGTTTTAACTCCAACCCTGTTCCTGGAGAGCTACCCTCCTGTAGGTTTTCACTCCAACCCTAATCTAGCGCACCTGATTCTAATAATTATCTGGTTGATAAGATGAATCAGGTCAGTTACAACTGGGGTTGGAGTTAAAACCTACAGGAGGGTATCTCTCTCCAGGAACAGGGTAGGAGTTAAAACCTACAGGAGGGTATCTCTCTCCAGGAACAGGGTTGGAGTGAAAACCTACAGGAGGGTATCTCTCCAGGAACAGGGTTGGAGTGAAAACCTACAGGAGGGTATCTCTCTCCAGGAACAGGGTAGGAGTTAAAACCTACAGGAGGGTATCTCTCTCCAGGAACAGGGTAGGAGTTAAAACCTACAGGAGGGTATCTCTCTCCAGGAACAGGGTTGGAGTTAAAACCTACAGGAGGGTATCTCTCTCCAGGAACAGGGTAGGAGTTAAAACCTACAGGAGGGTATCTCTCTCCAGGAACAGGGTTGGAGTTAAAACCTACAGGAGGGTATCTCTCTCCAGGAACAGGGTTGGAGTTAAAACCTACAGGAGGGTATCTCTCTCCAGGAACAGGGTAGGAGTTAAAACCTACAGGAGGGTATCTCTCACCAGGAACAGGGTTGGAGTTAAAACCTACAGGAGGGTATCTCTCACCAGGAACAGGGTTGGAGTTAAAACCTACAGGAGGGAATCTCTCTCCAGGAACAGGGTAGGAGACCCCTGCCCTAACATAGTGCACTTCTTATGAGCCCTATGGGCCCAGGTCAAAAGTAGTGCATTATGGGAATCCTGCAGAGCAGGAACACTGTATTGGTGTACTTGGTGAGAACAGTCCTGTGTCTTAGACCAGAGTTTCCCAAACTCGGTCCTGGGGCCCTCCTGGGTGCACATTTTGGTTTTTGCCCTAGCACTACACAGCTGATTCAAATAACCAACTCATCAAGCTTCGATGTTTTGAATCAGCTGTGTAGTGCTAGGGCAAAAACCAAAACGTGCACCCAGGAGGGGCCCAGGACCGAGTTTGGGAAACCCTGCCTTAGACAACGTGCTAACACTTCATATGAACACCCTCTTCATAATGCATTATAGATCCTTATGAGCAGCTATAAGCACCTATGTCAGGTATTATAATGCCATATGCATAACTCACAAGGTATTATGAATGCACTTATAATGCATTATGAAGAGGGTATTCATATTAGGAAGTGTTACGGACAACACTGCTGGCATTACAGAATACTGACTGGGAAGACTTATGATCCAAACAAAAAACACCAATGGCAGATACAGTCCTGAAACCTCTAACATATACACCTGTATTACATCACTACTATACATTCCTGTAATACATTCACCTTATATACCATCACTACGTATACAGTCCTTCATATACATTCCTATATCATTAACAGTCCTGATTACCAGTCACTATACCATTCATCACTGTATTACCAGTCCTAACATATACTCCAGTATACATCCTTACTACCATTCACTACAGTATAACGTCCTTACTACCATTATAACAGTATCCTGTATTACCATTACTACATATACAGTCCTGTATTTACCATTCACAACAGTATACAGTCCTGTATATACCATTCACTAACAGTATAAGTCTGTAAGCACTTCACACTAGACAATATACCGCTGTATATACCTTCTACTAAAGATTTGTACATAACAATCTTAATAAAAACATCTGTAAAAACATCCTACCAGTAAATTCTCAGCTGATTTAACATTCTGAAACGGCATAAAGCTAGTTGATACAGTGTACAGTTCAGCCAGTACGTTCGGATATACCATTCAACTCAACATTATCATTCTATTACATTCACTAGTTAGTAGTCCGTTATACCATTCACTAACATTCTGAAGATCTAGTTAAGCGCACTTTCACAACAATCAGAGACAATGATAACCTGCTTCTTTACTGGCTGCTTCTTAAAAGTTTTTACACGTCAACAATCTTTAATAAACACATGTAAAAGAAGAACCGGGCGAGGTCCAGTAAGAATTCTAGCTGATTTAAACTATTTGAAACGGCCAGAAAAATAAGGAGAGGTTGGGATCTGAGGGGATCAAGGTGTCAGCCTAGATACTGTTCAGGCACACAGTCATAATGCCACTTTTCATTTCAACTCATGCATCACTGGGTTGTAGAACTCCTTCCTTCTCCATAAAAAAAGGTGTAACCATTTAAGTTTCTTCTTTTCAGAGTAGTTTGTTTGTTTTGTGTCACAGCATTCCAAATCCTTTGGCATAAGTGATGGCTTTGAGAAGTCTCTCCTTCAGCTTCTCCTTCGAATCGTATATTCAGGGGAGCAGCCAAAGCATTACCCCGGTTGTGGGTTAGACAGTAGGTAACCCTGGTGGGAGACGAGAAGAGAGAGTCGGAGAGAGAGCGACGGAGGGGGCGACATAAAGAGAGAGAAGAGCGAGAGGGGGAGAGGAGGAGAGAGAGAGAGGGGGGAGAGAAGAGAAGAGGGGGAGAGAGGAGAAGGAGAGGAGAGAGGATGCTAGAGAGGGGGAGAGAGAGCAGAGAGTGGGAGAGAGAGAGGGGAGGAGGAGGGGAAAGAGAGGGGAGGAGAGGGGAGAGAGGGGCGAAGAGAGAGGGAGGGAGAGAGAGAGAGGGGGAGAGAGTGGAGGAGGGGAGAGAGGGGGAGAGAGAGAGTAGACGAGAGATGGGGAGAGAGAGGAGAGAGAGAGGCAGGAGGGGGAGAGAGAGAGAGAGGAGAGGGGGGGAGAAGAGAGTAGGAGAGGAGGGGAGGACAGGAGATGGGGGAGAGACAGAGAGATGGGGGGAGAGAAGAGCGACAGGGGGAGAGAGAGAGAGAGGGAGAGAGATGGGAGAGAGAGATGGGGAGAGAGAGCGTGAGAGAAGGTGGGATGAGAGTGGGGAGACAGAGAGAGATGAGAAGAGCGAGACGGGAGGTAGTGAGAGAGAGAGCATAGGGTAGAGAGAGAGGTGGAGGAGAGGGAGCGAGAGAGAGGGGGGAGAGAGAGAGTGCGAGGAGATGGGGGAGATGAGAGAGGAGAGGCGAGATTATAGATCTGTCCAAGTCGTCTGGGAGGCCCCATTGAAACAGGACTCTGTCCCAAATGGCACCCTATTCCCTACATAGTGCACTACTTTAGACCAGAGCCTTATGGTAGTGCACTATATAGGGAATAGGGAGCCATTTGGGATGCACCCCCTGGTCTCACCTGTCTGTGTCGGGGCCGTTCTTGGCGATGATCATCTTCAGCTTTCCCAGGCCTCCTACGGGTGCTCTGTCGGTCCCTGTAGTAAACTGGAGGAACAGCCTCTTATCCTCCTCACCAAACGAGTGCACCGTCTCCCAGAAGTCTCTGTGAGAGGGGAAATAAACAACAACATTTCATAAAACATGATATATATATAACAACATTACATAACAATACAACAGCAGTATCAGAATGAGCAGGAGTCGAATTAAATAAATGTCCACAGATATGATCTTTTAAAGAGACATTTTGAAATAGAGTTATGTATTGGACTAAAAAAAAAATCTATGTCAACATTTTAACATTCTGTGTCATTCTGGAGATAAATTACAACATGTTTTTACTTAATAACGCGACAATCTCTGCTGTAGCCGCCGTCGTACTCGGTCGTTTCTTCAAGTGCTTGAAAGTCTAAATTCTGAACACAAGAGACAAACACATCAGGCTACATTAGATCAGGTGGTGTAGAAAACAGGAAGCAGTGATCCCAACGCGGACACCAAATGTCCTTTTCTATGGCTCAAATCTCAAAATCAGTCTTTCCGTGATACCTTGCATCCTGTGGTCCTCTGTAGCTCAGCTGGTAGAGCACGGCGCTTGTAACGCCAAGGATAAAAGCGTCTGCTAAATGGCATATTAATATTTATTATTATTCTCCCGTCTCATTGCCCCCTTCTCACCCGTATTGGAGCAGAAGGGCCAAGATCCCAGTGACCTACTTCCTCACATCATTTAGAAAAGGAAACCAGGAGAGGAAGTGAGTAAACGAAGACAGAATAATTGAGAACAGGCCTCAGATCACTTTCCTTACTGCTTCCACAGATAAGTAGCTTACCCTGCTTCCACAGATACGTAGCTTACACTGCTTCCACAGATAAGTAGCTTACCCTGCTTCCACAGATACGTAGCTTACCCTGCTTCCACAGATACGTAGCTTACCCTGCTTCCACAGATACGTAGCTTACCCTACTTCCACAGATACGTAGCTTACACTGCTTCCACAGATAAGTAGCTTACCCTGCTTCCACAGATACGTAGCTTACCCTGCTTCCACAGATACGTAGCTTACCCTGCTTCCACAGATACGTAGCTTACCCTGCTTCCACAGATACGTAGCTTACCCTGCTTCCACAGATACGTAGCTTACCCTGCTTCCACAGATACGTAGCTTACCCTGCTTTCCACAGATACGTAGCTTACCCTGCTTCCACAGATACGTAGCTTACCCTGCTTCCACAGATAGTAGCTTACCCTGCTCCACAGATAAGAGCTTACCCTTGCTTCCACAGATACGTAGCTTACCCTGCTTCCACAGATACGTAGCTTACCTGCTCCACAGATAAGTAGCTTACCCTGCTTCCACAGAAGTAGCTACCTGCTTCCCAGATGAGTAGTCCCTTCTTCAGGTGTAAATAACACTTGAGCGGCGACTCGTTGGTGACCATCCGGAAGCCCCTTCTGAAGGCTTTGAACTGGCGCTCCACACTCTTATTGAGCATGTAATCACCATACAGAGAGACAAACTCCTGGAGAACACAGACACACAGACAGGACCAGTCAAAATAAATGGCATCATTCACTTCGACAGTATAAACTTATTTGATACCTCAGTGGTCCTGTGATAGACTAGATACTTCAGTGGTCCTGTGATAGACTAGATACTTCAGTGGTCCTGTGATAGACTAGATACTTCAGTGGTCCTGATATAGACTAGATACTTCAGTGGTCCTGATATAGACTAGATACTTCAGTGGTCCTGATTAGACTAGATACTTCAGTGGGTCCTGATATAGACTAGATACTCAGTGGTCCTGTGATAGACTAGATACTTCAGTGGTCCTGATTAGACTAGATACTTCAGTGGTCCTGTGATAGACTAGATACTTCAGTGGTCCTGGTGATAGACTAGATACTTCAGTGGTCCTGTGATAGACTAGATACTTCAGTGGTCCTGTTATAGACTAGATACTTTCAGTGGTCCTGTGATAGACTAGATACTTCAGTGGTCCTGTGATAGACTAGATACGTTCAGTGGCCTGATATAGACTAGATACTTCGTGGTCCTGTGATAACTAGATACTTCAGTGGTCCTGATATAGACTAGATACTTCAGTGGTCCTGTGATAGACTAGATACTTCAGTGGTCCTGATATAGACTAGATACTTCAGTGGTCCTGTGATAGACTAGATACTTCAGTGGTCCTGTGATAGACTAGATACTTCAGTGGTCCTGTGATAGACTAGATACTTCAGTGGTCCTGATATAGACTAGATACTTCAGTGGTCCTGATATAGACTAGATACTTCAGTGGTCCTGTGATAGACTAGATACTTCAGTGGTCCTGATATAGACTAGATACTTCAGTGGTCCTGTGATAGACTAGATACTTCAGTGGTCCTGATATAGACTAGATACTTCAGTGGTCCTGTGATAGACTAGATACTTCAGTGGTCCTGTTATAGACTAGATACTTCAGTCACTAACAGGTATCTCACCTTCCTATTGTCCTCACTAACAGGTATCTCACCTTCCTATTGTCCGCACTAACAGGTATCTTGTCCCCGTGTTCCCTCAGGTCGTAAGTGATGGGGTCTCCAAACAGGTCAGTCTGTGAGATCTGGAAGGTGATCATCATGTCCTCCTCCACGTTCCCCTCATACTCCAGCAGCTCCTTCAGACTCTGGTACTGAACCTGGCATGGGAGAGACCACAGGCTATCAGTCAGTATAATGGGAGAGACCACAGGCTATCAGTCAGTATAATGGGAGAGACCACAGGCTATCAGTCAGTATAATGGGAGAGACCACAGGCTATCAGTCAGTATAATGGGAGAGACCACAGGCTATCAGTCAGTATAATGGGAGAGACCACAGGCTATCAGTCAGTATAATGGGAGAGACCACAGGCTATCAGTCAGTATAATAGGAGAGACCACAGGCTATCAGTCAGTATAATGGGAGAGACCACAGGCTATCAGTCAATATAATGGGAGAGACCACAGGCTATCAGTCAGTATAATGGAACAGACCACAGGCTATCAGTCAATATAATGGGAGAGACCACAGGCTATCAGTCAATATAATGGGAGAGACCACAGGCTATCAGTCAATATAATGGGAGAGACCACAGGCTATCAGTCAATACAATGGGAGAGACCACAGGCTATCAGTCAATATAATGGGAGAGACCACAGGCTATCAGTCAGTATAATGGGAGAGACCACAGGCTATCAGTCAATATAATGGGAGAGACCACATGCTATCAGTCAGTATAATGGGAGAGACCACAGGCTATCAGTCAGTATAATGTGAGAGACCACAGGCTATCAGTCAGTATAATGGAACAGACCACATGCTATCAGTCAATATAATAGGAGAGACCACAGGCTATCAGTCAATATAATAGGAGAGACCACAGGCTATCAGTCAGTATAATGGGAGAGTCCACAGGCTATCAGTCAGTATAATGGGAGAGACCACAGGCTATCAGTCAGTATAATAGGAGAGACCACAGGCTATCAGTCAGTATAATGGGAGAGACCACAGGCTATCAGTCAGTATAATGGAACAGACCACATGCTATCAGTCAATATAATAGGAGAGACCACAGGCTATCAGTCAATATAATAGGAGAGACCACAGGCTATCAGTCAGTATAATGGGAGAGACCACAGGCTATCAGTCAGTATAATGGGAGAGACCACAGGCTATCAGTCAGTATAATAGGAGAGACCACAGGCTATCAGTCAGTATAATAGGAGAGACCACAGGCTATCAGTCAATATAATGGGAGAGACCACAGGCTATCAGTCAATACAATGGGAGAGACCACAGGCTATCAGTCAATATAATGGGAGAGACCACAGGCTATCAGTCAGTATAATGGGAGAGACCACAGGCTATCAGTCAATATAATGGGAGAGACCACATGCTATCAGTCAGTATAATAGGAGAGACCACAGGCTATCAGTCAGTATAATGGGAGAGACCACAGGCTATCAGTCAGTATAATGGGAGAGACCACAGGCTATCAGTCAGTATAATGGAACAGACCACATGCTATCAGTCAATATAATAGGAGAGACCACAGGCTATCAGTCAATATAATAGGAGAGACCACAGGCTATCAGTCAGTATAATGGGAGAGACCACAGGCTATCAGTCAGTATAATGGGAGAGACCACAGGCTATCAGTCAGTATAATGGGAGAGACCACAGGCTATCAGTCAGTATAATAGGAGAGACCACAGGCTATCAGTCAGTATAATGGAACAGACCACAGGCTATCAGTCAATACAATGGGAGAGACCACAGGCTATCAGTCAATACAATGGGAGAGACCACAGGCTATCAGTCAATATAATGGGAGAGACCACAGGCTATCAGTCAGTATAATGGGAGAGACCACAGGCTATCAGTCAATATAATGGGAGAGACCACATGCTATCAGTCAGTATAATAGGAGAGACCACAGGCTATCAGTCAGTATAATGGGAGAGACCACAGGCTATCAGTCAGTATAATGGAACAGACCACAGGCTATCAGTCAGTATAATGGAACAGACCACAGGCTATCAGTCAATATAATAGGAGAGACCACAGGCTATCAGTCAATATAATAGGAGAGACCACAGGCTATCAGTCAATATAATAGGAGAGACCACAGGCTATCAGTCAATATAATAGGAGAGACCACAGGCTATCAGTCAATATAATAGGAGAGACCACAGGCTATCAGTCAGTATAATGGGAGAGACCACAGGCTATCAGTCAATATAATAGGAGAGACCACAGGCTATCAGTCAGTATAATGGGAGAGACCACAGGCTATCAGTCAATATAATGGGAGAGACCACAGGCTATCAGTCAATATAATAGGAGAGACCACAGGCTATCAGTCAATATAATAGGAGAGACCACAGGCTATCAGTCAATATAATAGGAGAGACCACAGGCTATCAGTCAATATAATAGGAGAGACCACAGGCTATCAGTCAATATAATGGAACAGACCACAGGCTATCAGTCAATATAATAGGAGAGACCACAGGCTATCAGTCAATATAATAGGAGAGACCACAGGCTATCAGTCAATATAATAGGAGAGACCACAGGCTATCAGTCAATATAATAGGAGAGACCACGGCTATCAGTCAGTATAATAGGAGAGACCACAGGCTATCAGTCAATATAATAGGAGAGACCACAGGCTATCAGTCAGTATAATGGGAGAGACCACAGGCTATCAGTCAATATAATGGGAGAGACCACAGGCTATCAGTCAATATAATGGAACAGACCACAGGCTATCAGTCAATATAATGGAACAGACCACAGGCTATCAGTCAATATAATAGGAGAGACCACGGCTATCAGTCAGTATAATAGGAGAGACCACAGGCTATCAGTCAATATAATAGGAGAGACCACAGGCTATCAGTCAGTATAATGGGAGAGACCACAGGCTATCAGTCAGTATAATGGGAGAGACCACAGGCTATCAGTCAATACAATGGGAGAGACCACAGGCTATCAGTCAGTATAATGGGAGAGACCACAGGCTATCAGTCAGTATAATGGAACAGACCACAGGCTATCAGTCAATATAATGGGAGAGACCACAGGCTATCAGTCAATATAATGGGAGAGACCACAGGCTATCAGTCAATATAATGGGAGAGACCACATGCTATCAGTCAGTATAATGGGAGAGACCACATGCTATCAGTCAGTATAATGGGAGAGACAACAGGCTATCAGTCAATATAATGGGAGAGACCACAGGCTATCAGTCAATATAATGGGAGAGACCACATGCTAACAGTCAATATAATGGATGTATGATGCATGATCAACAGCTAATGGGGATCCTAATAAAATCAATCAATCAATAATCTCAACTACAACACAGCAGCAGTTCCCACTAAGATCGATAGTCAGAAGGGGCAACACAAAACGGTTCTATAATCTTTGAAAATGCTACATTAATATGTATTTAACAGGGATACAGATGCTATATTAATATGTATTTAACAGGGATACAGATGCTATATTAATATGTATTTAACAGGGATACAGATGCTATATTAATACGTATTTAACAGGGATACAGATGCTATATTAATATGTATTTAACAGGGATACAGATGCTATATTAATATGTATTTAACAGGGATACAGATGCTACATTAATATGTATTTAACAGGGATACAGATGCTATATTAATATGTATTTAACAGGGATACAGATGCTATATTAATATGTATTTAACAGGGATAAGCATGCTACATTAATATGTATTTAACAGGGATACAGATGCTACATTAATATGTATTTAACAGGGATACAGATGCTATATTAATATGTATTTAACAGGGATACAGATGCTATATTAATATGTATTTAACAGGGATAAGCATGCTACATTAATACGTATTTAACAGGGATACAGATGCTACATTAATATGTATTTAACAGGGATACAGATGCTATATTAATATGTATTTAACAGGGATACAGATGCTATATTAATATGTATTTAACAGGGATACAGATGCTATATTAATACGTATTTAACAGGGATACAGATGCTATATTAATATGTATTTAACAGGGATACAGATGCTATATTAATACGTATTTAACAGGGATACAGATGCTATATTAATACGTATTTAACAGGGATACAGATGCTATATTAATATGTATTTAACAGGGATACAGATGCTACATTAATATGTATTTAACAGGGATACAGATGCTATATTAATATGTATTTAACAGGGATACAGATGCTATATTAATATGTATTTAACAGGGATAAGCATGCTACATTAATACGTATTTAACAGGGATACAGATGCTACATTAATATGTATTTAACAGGGATACAGATGCTATATTAATATGTATTTAACAGGGATACAGATGCTATATTAATATGTATTTAACAGGGATAAGCATGCTACATTAATACGTATTTAACAGGGATACAGATGCTACATTAATATGTATTTAACAGGGATACAGATGCTATATTAATATGTATTTAACAGGGATACAGATGCTATATTAATATGTATTTAACAGGGATACAGATGCTATATTAATACGTATTTAACAGGGATACAGATGCTATATTAATATGTATTTAACAGGGATACAGATGCTATATTAATACGTATTTAACAGGGATACAGATGCTATATTAATACGTATTTAACAGGGATACAGATGCTACATTAATATGTATTTAACAGGGATACAGATGCTATATTAATATGTATTTAACAGGGATACAGATGCTATATTAATGTATTTAACAGGGATACAGATGCTATATTAATACGTATTTAACAGGGATACAGATGCTATATTAATATGTATTTAACAGGGATACAGATGCTATATTAATATGTATTTAACAGGGATACAGATGCTACATTAATATGTATTTAACAGGGATACAGATGCTATATTAATACGTATTTAACAGGGATACAGATGCTACATTAATATGTATTTAACAGGGATACAAATGCTATATTAAGCTATATTAATATGTATTTAACAGGGATACAGATGCTATATTAATATGTATTTAACAGGGATACAGATGCTATATTAATATGTATTTAACAGGGATACAGATGCTATATTATGTATTTAGAAGGTTTTTAATCAAAATAGAATACTGAGTCCTTGTAGTAGTTGTCTAACCTGAAACACTCTTTAAATGACATAGATCTATTAAAAATGACATTTAAAACATATTTCAGCATGTTCCAGTACCGGGTGTGAGTCTGCCAGGTCCAGATAGGTGCCTTTCTTCCCCATCAGTTTCCTGTAGACCACCATGGGAAAGTGAACATCCAGGATGCAGTTGTTGTAGATGGCCAGGCCCAGGACGATGCCTATCAGGGAGAACTGGGCCTCGTTCTCCAGAGAGGACGGGTTGAACCAGAACAGCTTGGTGGACTCATCATACGTAAACATACCTGGAGGAGGGAGGGAAGGACCACTGGACATTAATACCGTGACCACAGATGGACAATTTGTTTGTGAATATTAAGTTCAAGTTTAAAACGTCAAAATATTTTTTTTATAGAAATGTGTCTTTGGCTTTACATACAGTGCATTCGGAAAGTATTCATATCCCTTGACTTTTTCCACATTTTGTTACGTTACAGCCTTATTCTAAAATTGATTAAATTGTTTTCCCACCCTCATCAATCTACACACAATAACTCAATGACAAAGCAAACACAGGTTTTTAGACATTTTTGCAAATGTATTAAAAATAACAATCTGAAATAACACATTTACGTAAGTATTCAGACCCTTTAGTCAGTACTTTGTTGAAGCCCCTTTGGCAGCGATTACAGCCTCGAGTCTTCTTGGGTATGACGCTACAAGCTTGGCACACCTGTATTTGGGGAGTTTCTCCCATTCTTCTCTGCAGATCCTCTCAAGCTCTGTCAGGTTGGATGGAGAGCGTCGCTGCACAGCTATTTTCAGGTCTCTCCAGAGATGTTCGATCGGGTTCAAGTCCGGGCTCTGGCTGGGCCACTCAAGGACATTCAGAGACTTGTCCCGAAGCCACTCCTGCGTTGTCTTGGCTGTGTGTTTACGGTCGTTGTCCTGTTGGAAGGTGAACCTTCGCCCCAGTCTGAGGTCCTGAGCGCTCTGGAGCAGGTTTTCATCAAGGATCTCTCTGTACTTTGCTCTGTTCATCTTTGCCTCGATCCTGACTAGTCTCCCAGTCGCTGCCACTGAAAAACATCCCCACAGCATGATGCTGCCACCACCATGCTTCACCGTAGGGATGGTGCCAGGTTTCCTCCAGACGTGGCTCTTGGCATTCAGGCCAAAGAGTTGAATCTTGGTTTCATCAGACCAGAGAATCTTGTTTCCAAGCGGACTGTCATATGCTTTTTACTGAGGAGTGGCTTCCGTCTGGCCACTGTACCATAAAGGCCTGATTGGTGGAGTGCTGCAGAGATGTTTGTCCTTCTGGAAGGTTCTCCCATCTCCACAGAGGAACTCTAGAGCTCTGCCAGAGTGACCATCGGGTTCTTGGTCACCTCCCTGACCCAAGCCCTTCTCCCCCGATTGTTCAGTTTGGCCGGGTGGCCAGCTCTAGGAAGAGTCTCGGTGGTTCCAAACTTCTTCCATTTAAGAATGATGGAGGCCACTGTGTCCTTGGGGAACTTCAATGCTGTAGACATTTTTTGGTACCCTTCCCCAGATCTGTGCCTCAACACAATCCTGTCTCAGAGCTCTACGGACAATTCCTTCGACCTCATGGCTTGGTTTTTGCTCTGACATGCACTGTCAACTGTGGGACCTTATATAGACAGGTGTGTGCCTTTCCAAATCATGTCCAATCAATTTAAATGTACCACAGGTGCACTCCAATCAAGTTGTAGAAACATCTCAAGGATGAACAATGGAAACAGGATGCATCTGAGCTCAATATCGAGTCTCATAGCAAAGGGTCTGAATACTTATGCAAATAAGGTATCTATAATTTTTTTACATTTGCAAATATTTCTAAAAACTTGTTTTCGCTTTATCATTATTTGGTATTGTATGTAAATTGATGAGTGAAAAAAAGTATTTTATCTATTTTAGAATAAGGCTGTTATGTACTTTCCGATTGCACTGTATATAGAAATGTGTCTTTGGCTTACATATAACAGCATGTATAACGCAAAGCCTTAACATTCCAAGCAGAACATCTCACCAATATCAGGGTTAAACATCTCACCAATATCAGGGTTGAACATCTCACCAATATCAGGGTTGAACATCTCACCAATATCAGGGTTGAACATCTCACCAATATCAGGATTGAACAGCTCACCAATATCAGGATTGAACATCTCACCAATATCAGGGTTGAACATCACCAATATCAGGGTTGAACATATCACCAATATCAGGGTTGAACATCTCACCAATATCAGAATTGAACATCTCACCAATATCAGAGTTGAACATCTCACCAATATCAGGGTTGAACATCTCACCAATATCAGAGTTGAACATCTCACCAATATCAGAGTTGAACATCTCACCAATATCAGGGTTGAACATCTCCTCCAGCACCAGCTGGAAGAACTCTTTGGACACCCCTCCCTCGTCGACGCCCTGCTCTCCTTCAAACTCCACAAACAGCTGCTTTCTCAGGTCCGCTGGGTTCTCCATGGCGATCATCTCCAACTGTAGGACACAGAAAGCAGGTTAGGAGGATTAAGACAGTTAGACAGAGGAACCATAGCACCAGCCTGGTCTTGGTCGACCGAGAGTAGTCTGTTCTTTCGACCAATCGATTGGTAGACATTTAAAATGTGTATTTTTCCATATATTGACACATCCTATGTGTTTTAATCTAATCAACTATATGCACTGAGCTTGTCTGATGAAATCATTAAGACAGATGAAGTCTTTTAGTTGTTGTTATTTCTTACATTATTAACCCAGAATTTTTTATGCGTTTTTTACATACAGACGGAAATCACTTTTGGATATCAGAGCGGTGCTAACTCACCTGCATTTCGAACAGAAATACGACTCTCCTGAATTGGATCCTTTGTTCGTACCCCCCAAGGCGCTTGAACTTATCCCAGAGGCTGCTCCAAGACGCCACCGGCAGAGAAGAGGTATTCGGAGTGGACTTCCACCGCTTCCGAGTATATTACTCGCTAATGTTAAGTCCCTGGACAATAAAGTAGACGAGCTCAGGGCGAGGATCTCCTTCCAGAGAGACATCAGGGACTGTAACATGCTCTGTTTCACGGAATCATGGCTCTCTCCTAATATACTGTCCCCGTCCAGTACATCTCGCAGACAGGAATAAAGAACTCTCCGGAAAGAAGAAATGCGGAGGTGTATGTTTCATGATTAACTACTCATGGTGTGATTGTGGTAACGTACAGGAACTCAAGTCCTTTTATTCACCCGACCTAGAATACCTCAATCAAATACCGACCGCAGAGTCCTCACCTCCCGAGATAATTATCTTCGGTCATCGTCACAGCTGTGTATATTCCCCCTCAAGCCGACACCACAACGGCGCTCAAGGAACTACACAGGACATTGTGCAAACTGGAAACTGTATATCCTGAGGCCGCATTTATGGTAGCTGGGGACTTTAACAAAGTAAATCTGAGGAAAACACTACCGAAGTTCTATCAACACATTGCCTGTAGTACTCGTGCTTCAAAAACTCTCGAACATTGTTACTCTCCCTTCCGGGATGGCTACAAGGCCCTATCCCCGATCTCCCTTCGGCAAATCGGATCATGACTTAATTCTGCTCCTCCCTTCCTATAGGCAGAAACTCAAACAAGAATTATCCGTGCTAATATCTATTCAACGCTGGTCTGACCAATCGGAATCCATGCTTCAAGATTGTTTTGATCACGCGGACTGGGATACGTTCCGGGTCACCTCTGAGAATAACATTGACGTAACACAATGACGGAGTTCATTGGGAAGTGTATAGGGGATGTTGTTCCAATTGTGACGATTAAAACCTATCCAAATCAAAAACTGTGGATAGATGGCAGCAAAACTGAAAGCGCAAACCACAGCAAGGTGACTGGGAATATGGTTGAATATAAAACAATGTAGTTATTCTTTCCCTCCGTAAGGCAATCAAACGGGCAAAACGTCAGTACAGAAACAAAGTGCAGTCGCAATTAAATAGCTCAGATACAAGACGTCAGTGGCAGGGTCTACAGACAATCACGGACTACAAAGGGAAAACCAGCCACGTCGCCGACACCGACGTCTCGCTCCCAGACAAGCTAAACACCTTCTTCACTCGCTTTGAGGATAACACAGTGCCAACGACGTGGCCCGCTCAAGAGGACTGTGGGCTCTCGTTCTCTGTGGCCAATGTGAGTAAGACATTTCAGCGCGTTAACCCTCGCAAGGCTGCCGGCCCAGACGGCATCCCTAGTCGCGTCCTCAGAGCATGCGCAGACCAGCTGGCTGGAGTGTTTATGGACATATTCAATCTCTCCCTTTCCCAGTCTGCTGTCCCCACTTGCTTCAAGATGTCCACAATTGTTGCTGTACCCAAGAAAGCGAAGGTAACTGAACTAAATGACTATCAGTAGCACTCACTTCTGTAATCATGAAGTGCTTTGAGAGGCTAGTCAAGGATCATATCACCTCTACCTTACCTGACACCCTAGACCCACTTCAATTTGCATACCGCCCCAACAGATCCACGGATGATGCAATCGCCATCACACTGCACACTGCCCTATCCCATCTGGACAAAAGGAATACCTACGTCAGAATGTTGTTCATTGACTATAGCTCAGCCTTCAACACCATTGTCCCCTCCAAGCTCATCATTAAGCTCGGGGCCCTGGGTCTGAACCCCGCCCTGTGCAGCTGGGTCCTGGACTTCCTGACGGGCCGCCCCCAGGTAGTGAACATCTCCACTTCGCTGATCCTCAACACTGGGGCCCCACAAGGGTGAGTGCTCAGCCCCCTCCTGTACTCCCTGTTCACCCATGACTGCATGGCCAAGCACGCCTCCAACTCAATCATCAAGTTTGCAGACGACACAACAGTAGTAGGCTTGATTACCAACAATGACGAGACAGCCTATAGGGAGGTGGTGAAGGCCCTGGCAGGGTGGTGCCAGGAAAATAACCTCTCCCTCAACATCAACAAAACAAAGGGCCGCAGTGTAGAGGGACAAAAGCTTCAAGTTCCTCGGCGTACACATCACTGACAATCTGAAATGGTCCACCCACACAGACAGCGTGGTGAAGAAGGTGCAGCAGCGCCTCTTCAACCTCAGGTGGCTAAAAGAAATTCAGCTTGGCCCCTAAGACCATCACAACCATTTACAGATGCACCATTGAGAGCATCGGGCTGTATCACCGCCTGGTACGGCAACTGCACCGCCCGCAACCGCAGGGCTCTCCAGAAGGTGGTGCGGTCTGCCCAACACATCACCGGGGGCACACTGCCCTCGAAGACATTTACAGCTGGGACCGAGAGACTGAAAAACAGCTTCTATCTCAAGGCCATCAGACTGTTAAATAGCCATCACTAGCCGGCTTCCACCCTGTACCCTGAACTTAGTCACTGTCACTAGCCGGCTACTCAACCCTGCACCTTAGATGCTGCTGCCCTATGTATATAGTCATAGACATGTACAGTTGAAGTGGGAAGTTTACATACACTTAGGTTGGAATCATTCAAACTCGTTTTTCAACCACTCCACAAATGTCTTGTTAACAAACTATAGTTTTGGCAAGTCGGTTAGGACATCTACTTTGTGCATGACACAAGTAATTTTTCCAACAATTGTTTACAGACAGATTATTTCACTTATAATTCACTGTATCACAATTCTAGTGGGTCAGAAGTTTACATACACTAAGTTGACTGTGCATTTAAACAGCTTGGAAAATTCCAGAAAATGATGTCATAGCTTTAGAAGCTTCTGATAGGCTAATTGACATCATTTGAGTCAATTGGAGGTTTACTGTGGATGTATTTCAAGGCCTACCTTCAAACTCAGTGCCTCTTTGCTTGACATCATTGGAAAATCAAAAGAAAATCAGCCAAGACCTCCGAAAAACAATTGTAGACCTCCACAAGTCTGGTTCATCCTTGGGAGCAATTTCCAAACACCTGAAGGTACCACGTTCATCTGTACAAACAATAGTACGCAAGTATAAACACCATGGGACCACGCAGCCGTCATACTGCTCAGGAAGGAGACGTGTTCTGTCTCCTAGAGATTAACGTACTTTGGTGCGAAAAGTGCAAATCAATCCCAGAACAACAGCAAAGGCCCTTGTGAAGATGCTGGAAGAAACAGGTACAAAAGTATCTATATCCACAGTAAAACGAGTCCTATATCGACATAACCTGAAAGGCCGCTCTGCAAGGAAGAAGCCACTGCTCCAAAACCGCAATAAAAAAGCCAGACTACGGTTTTCAACTGCACATTGCGACAAAGATCGTACTTTTTGGAGAAATGTCCTCTGGTCTGATGAAACAAAATAGAACTGTTTGGCCATAATGACCATCGTTATGTTTGGAGGAAAAAGGGGGACGCTTGCAAGCCGAAGAACACCATCCCAACCGTGAAGCACGGGGGTGGCATCATCATGCTGTGGGGTTGCTTTGCTGCAGGAGGGACTGGTGCACTTCACAAAATGGATGGCATCATGAGGAAGGAAAATGATGTGGATATATTGAAGCAACATCTCAAGACATCAGTCAGGAAGTTAAAGCTTGGTCGCAAATGGGTCTTCCAAATGGACAATGACCCCAAGCATACTTCCAAAGTTGTGGCAAAATGGCTTAAGGACAACACAGTCAAGGTATTGGAGTGGCCATCACAAAGCCCTGACCTCAATCCTATAGAAAATGTTTGGGCAGAACTGAAAAGGCGTGTGCGAGCAAGGAGGCCTACAAACCTGACTCAGTTACACCAGCTCTGTCAGGACGAATGGGCCAAAATTCACCGAACTTATTGTGGGAAGCTTGTGGAAGGCTACCCGAAACGTTTGACCCAAGTTAAACAATTTAAAGGCAATGCTACCAAATACTAATTGAGTGTATGTAAACTTCTGACCCACTGGGAATGTGATGAAAGAAATAAAAGCTGAAATAAATCACTCTAGTATTATTCTGACATTTCACATTCTTAAAATAAAGTGGTGATCCTAACTGACCTAAGACAGGGAATCTTTACTAGGATTAAATGTCAGGAATTGTGAAAAACTGAGTTTAAACGTATTTGGCTAAGGTGTATGTAAACTTCAGACTTCAACTGTATATATATACAGGTAAAAGTCAGTAAATTAGAATATTTTGAAAAACTTGATTTATTTCAGTAATTGCATTCAAAAGGTGTAACTTGTACATTATATTTATTCATTGCACACAGACTGATGCATTCAAATGTTTATTTCATTTAATTTTGATGATTTGAAGTGGCAACAAATGAAAATCCAAAATTCCGTGTGTCACAAAATTAGAATATTGTGTAAGGGTTACATTTTGAAGACACCTGGTGCCACAAAATAATCAGCTGATTAACTCAAAACACCTGCAAAGGGCTTTAAATGGTCTCTCAGTCCAGTTCTGAAGCCTACACAAACATGGGGAAGACTTCAGATTTGACAGCTGTCCAAAAGGCGACCATCGACACATTGCACAAGGAGGGAAAGACACAAAAGGTTATTGCAGAAGAGGCTGGCTGTTCTCAGAGCTCTGTGTCCAAACACATTAATAGAGAGGCAAAGGGAAGGAAAAACTGTGGTCAGAAAAAGTGTACAAGCGATAGGGATCACCGCGCCCTAGTCAAGATTGTGAAAAAAAACCCATTCAAAAATGTGGGGGAGATTCACAAGGAGTGGACAGCTGCTGGAGTCAGGGCTTCAAGATCCACCACCAAGAGACGCTTGAAAGACATGGGTTTCAACTGCCGCATACCTCGTGTCAAGCCACTGTTGACCAAGAAACAGCGCGAAAAGCGTCTCACCTGGGCTAAGGAAAAAAAGAGCTGGACTGCTGCTGAGTGGTCTAAAGTCATGTTTTCTGACGAAAGCAAATTTTGCATTTCCTTTGGAAATCGAGGTCCCAGAGTCTGGAGGAAGACAGGAGAGGCACAGGATCCACGTTGCCTGAAGTCTAGTGTAAAGTTTCCACCATCAGTGATGGTTTGGGGTGCCATGTCATCTGCTGGTGTCGGTCCACTCTGTTTCCTGAGATCAAGGGTCAACGCAGCCGTCTACCAGCAAGTTTTAGAGCACTTCATGCTTCCTGCTGCTGACCTGCTCTATGGAGATGGAGATTTCAGGTTCCAACAGGACTTGGCGCCTGCACACAGCGCAAAATCTACCCGTGCCTGGTTTACGGACCATGGTATTTCTGTTCTAAATTGGCCAGCCAACTCCCCTGACCTTAGCCCCATAGAAAATCTGTGGGGTATTGTGAAAAGGAAGATGCAGAATGCCAGACCCAACAACGCAGAAGAGTTGAAGGCCACTATCAGAGCAACCTGGGCTCTCATAACACCTGAGCAGTGCCAGAAACTCATCGACTCCATGCCACGCCGCATTAATGCAGTAATTGAGGCAAAAGGAGCTCCAACCAAGTATTGAGTATTGTACATGCTCATATTTTTCATTTTCATACTTTTCAGTTGGCCAACATTTCTAAAAAATCCCTTTTTTGTATTAGCCTTAAGTAATATTCTAATTTTGTGACACACGGAATTTTGGATTTTCATTTGTTGCCACTTCAAATCATCAAAATTAAATGAAATAAACATTTGAATGCATCAGTCTGTGTGCAATGAATAAATATAATGTACAAGTTACACCTTTTGAATGCAATTACTGAAATAAATCAAGTTTTTCAAAATATTCTAATTTACTGACTTTTACCTGTATATATATATATATATATATATATGTGTTTGTGTGTGTGTGTGTGTTTGTGTGTGTGTGTGTGTGTGTGTGTGTGTGTGTGTGTTGTTTATGACTCACCCTCACGAGGGCGTCGTCTATGATGTGGTCTCGCCGTACTTTGAGCCGGAGGTATGGGTTGAGCTGCTGTCCCTGCACCAGGCTGTAGAGGGCTGT
This sequence comes from Coregonus sp. 'balchen', assembly GCA_902810595.1. Taxonomy (NCBI): domain Eukaryota; kingdom Metazoa; phylum Chordata; class Actinopteri; order Salmoniformes; family Salmonidae; genus Coregonus; species Coregonus sp. 'balchen'. The sequence goes on from LR778263.1 coordinate 61,437,489, forward strand.
GATCCTCCTCTCGCTGTACATACTGATGCGGTTGTCGTAGTAAAGACCCAGGCTCTTTGTGCAGGCGTTGAGGATGAATGGGCAGGTCTGGAAGGAGAACTTGCTCTCGGAGTCCACCTTGAAGAAGGTGAAGTCCTTGTCCATCTCTAGAACATCGTTTAGCGGCTCGTTGACAAACTCCTCGAAGGGAATGAGGGGTCGCCTGCAGTCCAGGGTCCTGACGCCCAGCTCCTTTTGATTTGATCATTTTAAAAACATATCAACCACGCGTGGATACAATGCTTTTAAAATCCATGTGGTTAACACAAAGTATTTAAATTATTGTGGATAACAAAGTATTTCAATCATTGAGGATAACACAAAAGTATTTTACAGTGCATTTGGAAAGTATTGAGACCCCTTGACTTTCCAACGTTTTGTTACGTTACAGCCTTATTCTAAAATGGATGAAATTATTTTTTCCCCCTCATCAATCTACACACAATAGCCCATAATGACAAAGTGAAAACAGGTTTTTAGAAATGCTTGCATTTATTTACATAAGTATTAAGACCCTTTGCTATGAGACTCTAAATTGAGCTCAGGTGCATCCTGTTTCCATTGATCATCCTTGAGATGTTTCTACAACTTGATTGGAGTCCATCTGTGGTCAATTCAATCGATTGGACATGATTTGGAAAGGCACACACCTGTCTATATAAGGTCCCACTGTTGACAGTGCATGTCAGAGCAAAAACCAAGCCATGAGTTCGAAGGAATTGTCCGTAGTGCTCCGAGACAGGACTGTGTCAAAGCACAGATCTGGGGAAGGGTGCCAAAACACAGTGGCCTCCATCATTCTTAAATGGAAGAAGTTTGGAACCACCAAGACTCTAGAGCTGCCCGCCCGGCCAAACTGAGCAATCGGCGGAGAAGGGCCTTGGTCAGGGAGGTGACCAAGAACACGATGGTCACTCTGACAAAGCTCCAGAGTTCCTCTGTGGAGATGGGAGAACCTTCCAGAAGGACAACCATCTCTGCAGCACTCCACCAATCAGGCCTTTATGGGAGAGTGGCCAGACGGAAGCCACTCCTCAGTAAAAAGGCACATGACAGCCCGCTTGGAATTTGCCAAAAGGCACCTAAAGGACTCTCAGACCATGAGAAACAAGATTCTCTGGTCTGATGAAACCAAGATTCAACTCTTTGGCCTGAATGCCAAGCGTCACGTCTGGAGGAAATCTGGCACCATCCCTACGGTGAAGCATGGTGGTGGCAGCATGTTGTGTGGATGTTTTTCAGCGGCAGCGACTGGGAGACTAGTCAGGATCGAGGGAAAGATGAACGGAGCAAAGTACAGAGAGATCCTTGATGAAAACCTGCTCCAGAGCGCTCAGGACCTCAGACTGGGGCGAAGGTTCACCTTCCAACAGGACAACGGCCCTAAGCACACAGCTAAAACAATGCAGGAGTGGCTTCGGGACAAGTCTCTGAATGTCCTTGAGTGGCCCAGCCAGATCCCAGACTTGATCCCGATCGAACATCTTTGGAGAGACCTGAAAATAGCTGTGCAGCGACGCTCCCCATCCAACCTGACAGAGCTTGAGAGGATCAGCAGAGAAGAATGGGAGAAACTCCCCAAATACAGGTGTGCCAAGCTTGTAGCATCATACCCAAGAAGACTCGAGGTTGTAACCGCTGTCAAAGGTGCTTCAACAAAGTACTGAGTAAAGGGTCTGAATACTTATGTAAATGTGATATTTCAGTTTAGTATTTTTAATACATCTGCAAAAATGTCTAAAAACCTGTTTTTGCTTTGTCATTATGGGGTATTGTGTGTAGATTGATGAGGGGGAAAACATTTTTTTATCCATTTTAGAATAAGGCTGTAACGTAAAAAATCGTGGAAATAGTCAAGGGGTCTGAATACTTTCCGAATGAACTGTAAATTCATTAAGAACACAAAGAAAAAGTGATTTATTTAAAAGAAAGTGAACTTATTTCCATTGTCTCTCCTCACCTTCTCCAGAGGGTCGACCCGGGGCCCCTTCTTGTTCCTCCTCTCCTCCCCCATGAGCTCCTGCAGGGTGAGCTCGCTGGACTCAGACGGAGGCTCCTCCTCCTGATTGATTCAATTTGCACTTTTAAAAACTTCTCCCACTAGCATAAAAATAACTTGACCCCTTACACTTCTGGAAATTGACCTATATGGATAGGGCCAAATGTAAAATGTTTCTTACAGAAGAACCACATGACCGTGGTAGCAATCGAAAGGGAACAGTTTGGAGATTATGGGGGAAATTATTAGACCCAAGGTGAGGACACAACAGGTCACCTGACACAAGACTGGATCCAAACATTACACTGTTGATTTGATGTGCATTTTACATTTACTGTACTTTTCACAGCATTTGTTGATAACGAAATCTGAAAATACTCTGGATACATTCAGTAACATAATAAGAATATTCATTGAACTTTTGGAGTAGGTACAAGATAATAAAATACTATTACAAAGGTTTGAGTGAGAGGTCTAACTGGTGTCTCCAGGTGGCCACACCTCTCCTAACTGTGGGTTTGAGTGAGAGGACTAACTGGTGTCTCCAGGTGGCCACACCTCTCCTAACTGTGGGTTTGAGTGAGAGGTCTAACTGGTGTCTCCAGGTGGCCACACCTCTCCTAACTGTGGGTTTGAGTGAGAGGTCTAACTGGTGTCTCCAGGTGGCCACACCTCTCCTAACTGTGGGTTTGGGTGAGAGGTCTAACTGGTGTCTCCAGGTGGCCACACCTCTCCTAACTGTGGGTTTGGTGAGAGTCTAACTGGTGTCTCCAGGTGGCCACACCTCTCCTAACTGTGGGTTTGAGTGAGAGGTTCTAACTGGTGTCTCCAGGTGGCCACACCTCTCCTAACTGTGGGTTTGAGTGAGAGGCTAACTGGTGTCTCCAGGTGGCCACACCTCTCCTAACTGTGGGTTTTGGAGGACTAAGGGTCTACTAACTGGGTTGTGCTAGTGGCAACTCGGTGTCTCCTAACTGTGGGTTTGAGTGAGAGGTCTAACTGTGTCCCTTAGGCCACACCTCTGAACTGAAGGGCTTTAGGTATCCTAGAATCTGAACTGAGGCCATCATAGGTTCCCTAGACATCTGAACTAAGCAATATTAGGTTCCCTAGACATCTGAACTGAAGGCCAATATTAGGTTTCCCTAGATGACTGAAGGCCAATATAGGTTCCTAGACATGAACTGAAGGCAATTTAGGTTATCCGAGTCTGAACTGAAGGCCATATAGGTTTCCCAGACATCTGACTGAAGGCCAATTAGGTTTCCTGATGAGAGGCACTAACTGGAGGCAATCCTTAGGTTATCCCTACTCTGAACTGAAGGCAATATTGGGTTACCCTAGACTCTGAACTGAAGGCCAAAATTAGGTTATCCCTAGACATCTGAACTGAAGGCCAATATTAGGTTATCCCTAGACATCTGAACTGAAGGCCAATATTAGGTTATCCCTAGACATCTGAACTGAAGGCCAATATTAGGTTATTCCTAGACATCTGAATATCTTCATGCCTAGAAGAGCCTCCAGGCTTCCGTCATAACAGTACATTTTGAATGAGGAAAAAAAAAAAAGAAGAATTACAGCGGCAATTAGATCAAACTAATCCCGTCCGAATCGTCTACCGGAAGAACGGACATGCTGGGGTAATAATTACATAACCCACATTCTATAACCAACTCAGTGGCCTTGTGGTTAAAGTGTCCTGAGACTGGGAAGGTTATGAGTTCAATCCCGGGCAGAGTCATATCCAAAGACTGTAAAAATGGGACCTGATGTGTCTCTGCTTGGCACTCAGCATTAAGGAGATAGATTTGGGGGTAAGGACCTACGATAGACTGGCGTCCTGTCCAGGGGGTGTACTGTACATCAAGCTGCCTCACCCTACAGAAACAGGAGATCGGCTCCTGCCCTACGAGCCGTTCCGGCTCACACAAGCCAAGGCTACTTGCCTAATACTAGTCCCAAATAGGGCTTTCAAAAGGCACTTCAGACAAATAGATTGTAATTTTGGTCATTAGTGCATTGAAGTGCGTGTTCTGCAGATAATTTACTTCCCAATACGACAAACAGGCTCATTCTGTTCAGGGCAACCCAGGGTATAACAAGTCATCCTTGTAACTGTGGATCAAACATAGCGATCATAAACGTTGATCCTGTAAATGACATGAGTTTTCAGATGTGGAAATGTGAAGCGCACATTTGGACTCATGGGTGTTTGGTTTGCTTGTATGACATCAAAGCAGTATTTATTATAATCATCAACGTTCTCATCTGTCAGATCAGAACACATCTCTCCTCTCCATTTACAGCATCCTCACGTCTCATCGGTCAAACACTCCTCTCCCTCCATTACAGCATCCCAACAATCAGACACATCCTCTCCTCTCATTTACAGCATCATCACGTCTCATCGGTCAGAAAAAACACATCATCTCCATTTCTCTCATCCACGTCTCATCGGTCAGCATCCTCTCCTCTCCATACGCATCCCAACTCCCACTCCAGAAACATCGTCAACCTCCCTCCTCTTCCAAATTTTCAGCATCTCAACGTCTATGGTAAGAACAACTCTTCCCTCCATTTACAAAAACCTAAAAGTCATCTGTCAGAACACCTCTCCTCTCCATTTACAGCACCTCACTCCCATCTGTGAAACTCCATCTCTCACATTTCAGGCATCTCACGTCTCATCGGTCAGAACACTCCCTCCTTCAGTTACAGCATCCTAAACAAAGTTCATCTGTCAGAACACTCCTCTCCTCTCCATTACCAAGCATCCTCAACGTTCATCTGTAGAACCATCCTACTCTCTTCAATTACAGCATCCTAGCATCTCATCTGTCAGAACATCCTCCCCCATTTACGCATCTCATCTTGAACACATCTCTCTTCCATTTACAGATCCTCAACGTCCATCGGTCAGAAACATCCCTCCTTCATTTACAAATCCTCAACGTCTCACTGTAGAACACATCCTCTCCTCTCATTTACAGCATCTCAACGTCTCATCTGTCAAACATCATCCTCTCCCCTCCATTTAACAGCATCCTCAGCAATCTATCTGTCGAACACATCCTCTCTCTCCATTACAGCATCATCAACGTCTCAATCTGTCAGAACACACCTTCCTCTCCATTTCACAGCTCTCACGTCTAATCTGAGAACACATCCTCTCCTCTCCATTACACACTCAACGATCCTCTGTCAGAACTACATCCTTTCCCTCCATTACAGCATTCATCGGTCAGTCCAACAATCCTCTCCCCTTCCATTTCAAGCATCTCACGGTCAAACACATCTCTCCTCTCCAGTTAAACATCATCAACGTCTCACGGTCAGAACACATCCTCCCTCCATTCACAGCATCCTCACGTCTCATCTGTCAGAACAAATCATCTTCCCTCATTACAGATCCTCAGCATCCTCATCTGTCAGAACACACTCCCATCCCTCCATTACAGCATTCATCGGTCAGAACACATCCTCTCCATCTCCATTACAGCACATCAACGTCTCTATCGAGTCAGTCTCAGCGGTCAGAACACATCCTCTCCCCTCCATTACAGCATCCTCAGGTCATCATCTGAATCAAACCCTCCTCTAGCCTTAGTTGAGCATCCTCAGGTCTCATCGGTCAGAAAACACCTCCTCTCATTTACAGATCTCATCGTAAACACATCCTCCCTCCATTTGCATATGTCCATCCACAATTCTCCCTCATTACGATCTCAGAGTCTCACGTCAGAACACATCCTCTCCCTCTCTATTTACAGCATTTACCTCAATCAGACAACAACAAATGTGAAAAAGTAGCCCAATTAGTGTGAGGGATGGTGGCAACTTCTTGTTGCGTGCTGTGCTCAAATTTATAACGGTTATCAGTCAAGACGAAATCTGCCATTTTCAATCCGTATTGAAGTGGAAAGGGCTACCAAAACAGTTAAACCAAGTCACACAACTTCTCTTCATGGACAAATACCTTTCTAGTTTATTAGATAATAAACATTAGTAGGCTGCTCCAGCCACAACATTTCATACCTCCTCTTCGTTGTGGCCCGTATCGAGGTCACCTCCCAGCACGTTGGCGTAGAACACCAGCTTCAAACAGAATCAAACATTATTTTGTAGTGCATTTAAAATCACAACACACTTTACAGTAAAACAATACAATTACAACTATAAAATGTCTCAAATAATTGTGAAATCGTTGATGTAAAGAAAAAGCTAAAATTACAGTAAAATAATTTATTAAAAACTAAAAAGGCAAACGTGATTTAAAAACCTTGACTGTGTCTGCCCCTCTTACCATCGACCCATAGCTGTGGGGCTAAATCATGATAAAGGATTTTCCCGGCCTTGGTTCTACACCTAGTGTCTTCAGAAAGTATTCACACCCCTTTTTTGTTACAGCCTGAATTTAAAATTGATTAAATTGTTGTTGTTTTCCCCCTCACCCATCTACACACCATACCCAAAAATGACAAAGTGAAAACTTGTTTTTAGAAATTATAGCAAATGTATTGAAAATGAAATACAGAAATACCTAATTTACATAAGTATTTTACACCCCTGAGTCTATACATGTTAAAATCAAATTTGGCAGCGATTACAGCTGTGAGTCTTTCTGGGTAAGTCTCTAAGAGCTTTCCACACCTGGTTGAACAATATTTGCACATTATTCTTTTTTAAATTCTTCAAGATCTGTCAAGTTGGTTGTTGATCATTGCTAGACAGCAATTTTCAAGTCTTGCCATAGAATTTCAAGCCGATTTAAGTCAAAATTGTAACTAGGCAACTCAAGAACATTCAATGTCATCTTGGTAAACAAATCCAGTGTACACTATATATACACACACAAAGGTATGTGGACACCCCTTCAAATGAGTGGATTCTATTTCAGCCACACTGTTGCTGACAGGTGTATAAAATCGAGCACACAGCCATGCAATCTCCATGGACAAACATTGGCAGTAGAATGGACCCTACTGAAGAGCTCAGTGACTTTCAACGTGGCACCATCATAGGATGCCACCTTTCCAAAAAGTCAGTTCGTCACATTTCTGCCCTGCTAGAGCTGCCCCGGTCAACTGTAAGTGCTGTTATTGTGAAGTGGAAACATCTAGGAGCAACAACGGCTCAGCCGTGAAGTGGTAGGCCACACAAGCTCACAGAACGGGACCGCCGAGTGCTGAAGCACGTAAAAATAATCTGTCCTCAGTTGCAACAGTCACTACCGAGTACCAAACTGCCTCTGAAAGAAACGTCAGCACAAGAACTGTTCGTCGGGAGCTTTATGCAGCCGCACACAAGCCTAAGATCACCATGCGAAATGCCTAGCATCAGCTGGAGTGGTATAAAGCTCGCCACTATTGGACATCCGGAGCAGTGGAAACACGTTCTCTGGAATGCTGAATCACGCTTCACCATCTGGCAGTCCGACAGACGAATCTACCTGCCCCAATGCATAGTGACAACTGTAAAGTTTGGTGGAGGAGGAATAATGGTCTGGGGCTGTTTTTCATGGTTCGGGCTAGGCCCCTTAGTTCCAGTGAAGGGAAATCTTAATACTACAGCATACAATGACATTCTAGACGATTCTGTGCTTCCAACTTCGTGGCAACAGTTTGGGGAAGGCCCTTTCCTGTTTCAGCATGACAATGCACAAAGAGAGGTCCATACAGAAATTGTTTGTTGAGATCGGTGTGGAAGAACTTGACTGGCCTGCACAGAGCCATGACCTTAACCCAATCAAACAGCTTTGGAATGAATTTCGCCTGTGCTCTATTCAGTTTCTTTTTATCCTAAAAAACTCCCTAGTCCTTGCAGATGACAAGCATTCCCATAACGTGATGCAGCCACCATCATGCTTGAAAATATGAAGTGGTACTCAATGTGTTGTGTTGGATTTGCCCCAAACAGAAAGCTTTGTATTCAGGACATAAAAGTTCATTTCTTTGACATATTTTTTTGCTGTTTTACTGTAGTGCCTTATTGCAAACAGGATGCATGTTTTGGAATATTTGTATTCTGTACAGGCTTCCTTCTTTTCACTCAGTCATTTAGGTTAGTATTGTGGAGTAACTACAATGTTGTTGATCCATCCTCAGTTTTCTCCTATCACAGCCATTAAACTCTGTAACTGTTTTAAAGTCACCATTGGCCTCATGGTGAAATCCCTGAGCGGTTTCCTTCCTCTCCGACAACTGAGTTAGGAAGGACGCCTGTATCTTTGTAGTGACTGTGTGTATTGATACACCATCCAAAGTGTAATTAATAACTTCACCATGCTCAAAGGGATATTCAATGTCTGCTTTTATTTTTATTTTTACCCATCTACCAATAGGAGCCCTTCTTTGAGAGGCATTGGAAAACCTCCCTGGGCTTTGTGGGTGAATCTGTGTTTGAAATTCATTGCTCGACTGAGGGACCTTACAGATAATTGTATATGTGGGGTACAGAGATGAGGTAGTCATTCAAAAATCATGTTAAACACTATTATTGCACACAGAGTGAGTCCATGCAACTTATTATGTGACTTGTTAAGCAAATTTTTACTCCTGAACTTATTTAGGCTTGCCATAACAAAAGGGTTGAAAACGTATTGACTCAAAATATTTCAGCTTTTCATTTTTAATTAATTTGTTTAAAAAAATGAAAAATTAATTCCACTGACATTATGGGGTAGTGTGTTGGCCAGTGAGACAAAATCTCAATTTAATCCATTTTAAATTAAGGCTGTAACACAACAAAATGTGGAAAAAGTAAAGGGGTGTGAATATTTTCTGAAGACACAGTAGGTATAGTTATAGACCAACTCCTTGGTTCTAACCCTAGGTATAGTTATAGACCAACTCCTTGGTTCTAACCCTAGGTATAGTTATAGACCAACTCCTTGGTTCTAACCCTAGGTATAGTTATAGACCAACTCCTTGGTTCTAACCCTAGTATAGTTATAGACCAACTCCTTGGTTCTAACCCTAGGTATAGTTATAGACCAACTCCTTGGTTCTAACCCTAGGTATAGTTATAGACCAACTCCTTGGTTCTAACCCCTAGGTATAGTTATAGACCAACTCCTTGGTTCTAACCCTAGGTATAGTTATAGACCAACTCCTTGGTTCTAACCCTAGGTATAGTTATAGACCAACTCCTTGGTTCTAACCCTAGGTATAGTTATAGACCAACTCCTTGGTTGTATGTCTGTCAGATTAGAGGGAGCAAGGCTGTGAACTGCAGTGCTTTAAAAGTTAAGTAAAATGTTAAAATGTGGTTGTCTCACCTAGCTACCTTAAGATGAATGCAATAACTGTAAGTCGCTCTGGATAAGAGTGTCTGATAAATGACTAACATGTAAATAAAGAAAGTCCCATACCTTCAGACACTTGGTGGCAGCCACAACGCCCTCGTCATCGTTCACCAGACTGTCGCTGTCGTACTCGCTGCTGATCACCTTTAATAATAACACATACAAATTAAATCACAGCATTTCACTGTACTGTTTACACCTGCAGTATCCTGTGCACGTGACAAATCAACTTTGATGTTGATTTTGAGTTAGCACCTATTCATTACACAGGAATCTCAACATTCTAGGTAGGCAAAAAAAATAACAGACCAAAAAATGTACATCAAGAATTGAATGCAAGTAACTGCGTATTCTGCATAATTCAGTCTTGTCGACTGCGAGCATGATTAAAAGAAAAACTTATAATCAAATAAAGACTGTAACGTTACCGTGTAGGTGATAAGCTGCTGGAAGGTCTCCATCATACTTCTGATGTGTTCTACACTGTACTGAGACCACAGGCGCGTCAGCTTGGCCCGGGCAGGCAGCGGGAGTTTACTCATGCACTTACAGAACAGGGGCATAGCCATCTCCAGGTACTCTGGGCTGTGGAGGTTGCTGTTCTCCATCACGATGATGAAGATGTTTAGGTAGTCTGGGTTGGTGTCGTAGACGTCTAGATAGGTTAGATCCAGCTCTACGTTGGGGGTCAGGTAGACCAGCGCGTTGAGGAAGGCTGCTTCCATCTTCTCGTTGGAGAGGAGTCTGTCGTACACTCTCCTGACAGCTTCTATGTCCACTGAGACCTCTACAGGACCCAGTGTGTTCTCCGTCGCTCCCGTCGCCCCCTCCATGGACGCCGAGGCCTCGGATTCCTCTGATTCCTGCTCCATGGCGCTGGTTCTCTCCTTGTCGTCCTCATCCTTGTCCTCATCTTTGGCCTGGTGGGTCTTGCGCTGCTCCTTGGTGTTGGGGTGTTGTTCCTTGTCTTTCCTGAAGCTCTGCACCAGACCCTCTGCGCTGGAGAAGATCCTCCCGATGACTCGGATCAGAGGAGAGTAGTCCTTCTTCCCCTCACAGATACTCAGGATCTCATACACCTTCTCCTCGGTCAGGTAATGCACCTCTGGACACAGAAAGATCACAGAGAAAAATAATGAGCAACCGTTTCAATCTAAAATGAATGAATATTGAATAGCATGAATGGAGAAAAAAGGTGTTTGTGTGTCCACATCCCGAATGGCCCCCTATCCCCTATACAATGCATTCGGAAAATATTCAGACCCCTTGACTTTTTCCACATTTTGTTGTGTTAAAGCCTTACTCTGAAATTGATTAAATTGTCCCCCCCCCCCCACCTCATCAATCTACACACAATACCCCATAATGACAAAGCAAAAACTGGTTAAGACATTTTTGCAAAAGTATTAAAAATACAAAAGTTAAATGACATTTACATAAGTATTCAGACCCTTTACTCAGTACTTTGTTGAAGCACCTTTGGCAGCGATTACAGCCTCGAGTCTTCTTGGGTATGACGCTACAAGCTTGGCACAGCTGGGTTTGGGGAGTTTCTCCCAGATCCTTCCAAGCTCTGTCAGGTTGGATGGGGAGCGTCGCTGCACAGCTATTTTCAGGTCTCTCCAGAGATGTTCGATCGGGATCAAGTCCGGGCTCTGGCCGAGCCACTCAAGGACATTCAGAGACTTGTCCCGAAGCCACTCCTGCGTTGTCTTGGCTGTGTGCTTAGGATCGTTGTCCTGTTGAAAGGTGAACCTTCGCCTCAGACGGAGATCGTAGGGATGGTATTGGCCAGGTGATTAGCGGTGCCAGGTTTCCTCCAGATGTGACGCTTGGCATTCAGGCCAAATAGTTCAATCTTGGTTTCATCAGACCAGAGAATCTTGTTTCTCATAGTCTGAGAGTCCTTTAGGTGCCTTTTGGCAAACTCCAAGCGGGCTGTCATGTGCCTTTTACTGAGGAGTGGCTTCCGTCTGGCCACTCTACCATAAAGGCCTGATTGGTGGAGTGCTGCAGAGATGGTTGTCCTTCTGGAAGGTTCTCCCATCTCCACAGAGGAACTCTGGAGCTCTGTCAGAGGGACCATCGGGTTCTTGTGGACCTTCAATACTGCAGACATTTTTTGGTACCCTTCCCCAGATCTGTGCCTCAACACAATCCTGTCTCTGAGCCCAAGGTTAATTCTTTCGACCTCATGGCTAGGATTTTGCTCTGACATGCACTGTCAACTGTGGGACCTTATATAGACAGGTGTGTACCTTTCCAAATCATGTCCAATCAACTGAATTTACCACAGGAGGACTCCAAGTTGTAGAAACATCTCAAGGATGACCAATGGAAACAGGATGCACCTGAGCTCAATTTCGAGTATCATAGCAAAAGGTCTGAATACTTATATAAATAAGGTATCGGTTTATTTTTTATAAATTTGACAGAATTTCAAAAAATCTGTTTTCACTTTGTCATTATGGAGTACTTTGTGTAGATTGATAAGGCAAACAAATTATTTAATCCATTTTAGAATAAGGCTGTAACGTAACAAAATGTGGAAAAAGTCAAGGGGTCTGAATACTTTCCGAATGCTGTGCATTTCAATCATCTTGAAAACAGTTTCATGTTTATTCAATTGAGTTCTATTTAGCTACTTGTAGGCTTTGGCCTACTGTCAAATTTGTCTCAATATCTTTCCATGATGCGTAACAACAAGTGCGCAATGATCTTGATTTAGTGCATTATTATAGGGTAAAAGCATTAGAATAAGCTGCCTCAATCTTTTCAGCCGTAGGTGGTAAAATCTTTCTAGGAGCTGATCCGTTGTCAGTATTGTGGAATAACTCTAATGTTAAGGTAAGATTAGAATCCTATCAGTATGGACACTACGCCTCAACGACACACCAGGTGAACCTTCTCTCTGTGTGGCGTTGTAGTTAAAACACTCGCTATCGGGAAACCGTGCTCAGGGCCCTGGTCTAAAGTAGTGCATTATATAGGGAATAGAGTGTCATAGGACCCTGGTCTAAAGTAGTGCACTATATAGGGAATAGGGTGCCGTTCTCTGGTCTAAAGTAGTGCACTATATAGGGAATAGGGTGCCGTTCTCTGGTCTAAAGTAGTGAACTATATAGGGAATAGGGTGCCATTCTCTGGTCTAAAGTAGTGCACTATATAGGGAATAGGGTGCCATTCTCTGGTCTAAAGTAGTGCATTATAAAGGGAATAGGGTGCCATTCTCTGGTCTAAAGTAGTGCACTATTATAGGGAATAGGGTGCCATTCTCTGGTCTAAAGTAGTGCACTATATAGGGAATAGGGTGTCATTCTCTGGTCTAAAGTAGTGCACTTTATAGGGAATAGGGTGCCATTCTCTGGTCTAAAGTAGTGCACTATATAGGGAATAGGGTGCCATTCTCTGGTCTAAAGTAGTGCACTTTATAGGGAATAGGGTGCCATTCTCTGGTCTAAAGTAGTGCACTATATAGGGAATAGGGTGCCATTCTCTGGTCTAAAGTAGTGCACTATATAGGGAATAGGGTGCCATTCTCTGGTCTAAAGTAGTGCACTTTATAGGGAATAGGGTACCATTCTCTGGTCTAAAGTAGTGCAATATATAGGGAGCCATTCTCTGGTCTAAAGTAGTGCACTATATAGGGAATAGGGTGCCATTCTCTGGTCTAAAGTAGTGCACTATATAGGGAATAGGGTGCCATTCTCTGGTCTAAAGTAGTGCACTATATAGGGAATAGGGTGCCATTCTCTGGTCTAAAGTAGTGCACTATATAGGGAATAGGGTGCCATTCTCTGGTCTAAAGTAGTGCACTATATAGGGAATAGGGTGCCATTCTCTGGTCTAAAGTAGTGCACTATATAGGGAATAGGGTGCCATTCTCCGGTCTAAAGTAGTGCACTATATAGGGAATAGGGTGCCATTCTCTGGTCTAAAGTAGTGCACTATATAGGGAATAGGGTGCCATTCTCTGGTCTAAAGTAGTGCACTATATAGGGAATAGGGTGCCATTCTCTGGTCTAAAGTAGTGCACTATATAGGGAATAGGGTGCCATTCTCTGGTCTAAAGTAGTGCACTATATAGGGAATAGGGTGCCATTCTCTGGTCTAAAGTAGTGCACTATATAGGGAATAGGGTGCCATTCTCTGGTCTAAAGTAGTGCACTATCTAGGGAACAGGGTGCCATTCTCTGGTCTAAAGTAGTGCAATATATAGGGAATAGGGTGCCATTCTCTGGTCTAAAGTAGTGCACTATATAGGGAATAGAGTGCCATTCTCTGGTCTAAAGTAGTGCACTATATAGGGAATAGGGTGCCATTCTCTGGTCTAAAGTAGTGCACTATATAGGGAATAGGGTGCCATTCTCTGGTCTAAAGTAGTGCACTATATAGGGAATAGGGTACCATTCTCTGGTCTAAAGTAGTAAGCACTATATAGGGAATAGGGTGCCATTCTCTGGTCTAAAGTAGTGCACTATATAGGGAATAGGGTGCCATTCTCTGGTCTAAAGTAGTGCACTATATAGGGAATAGGGTGCCATTCTCTGGTCTAAAGTAGTGCACTATATAGGGAATAGGGTGCCATTCTCTGGTCTAAAGTAGTGCACTATATAGGGAATAGGGTGCCATTCTCTGGTCTAAAGTAGTGCACTATATAGGGAATAGGGTGCCATTCTCCGGTCTAAAGTAGTGCACTATATAGGGAATAGGGTGCCATTCTCCGGTCTAAAGTAGTGCACTATATAGGGAATAGGGTGCCATTCTCTGGTCTAAAGTAGTGCACTATATAGGGAATAGGGTGCCATTCTCTGGTCTAAAGTAGTGCATTATAAAGGGAATAGGGTGCCATTCTCTGGTCTAAAGTAGTGCACTATATAGGGAATAGGGTGCCATTCTCTGGTCTAAAGTAGTGCACTATATAGGGAATAGGGTGCCATTCTCTGGTCTAAAGTAGTGCACTTTATAGGGAATAGGGTGCCATTCTCTGGTCTAAAGTAGTGCACTATATAGGGAATAGGGTGCCATTCTCTGGTCTAAAGTAGTGCACTATATAGGGAATAGGGTTTCCATTCTCTGGTCTAAAGTAGTGCACTATATAGGGAATAGGGTGCCATTCTCTGGTCTAAAGTAGTGCACTATATAGGGAATAGGGTGCCATTCTCTGGTCTAAAGTAGTGCACTATATAGGGAATAGGGTGCCATTCTCCGGTCTAAAGTAGTGCACTATATAGGGAATAGGGTGCCATTCTCCGGTCTAAAGTAGTGCACTATATAGGGAATAGGGTGCCATTCTCTGGTCTAAAGTAGTGCACTATATAGGGAATAGGGTGCCATTCTCTGGTCTAAAGTAGTGCATTATAAAGGGAATAGGGTGCCATTCTCTGGTCTAAAGTAGTGCACTATATAGGGAATAGGGTGCCATTCTCTGGTCTAAAGTAGTGCACTATATAGGGAATAGGGTGCCATTCTCTGGTCTAAAGTAGTGCACTTTATAGGGAATAGGGTACCATTCTCTGGTCTAAAGTAGTGCAATATATAGGGAATAGGGTGCCATTCTCTGGTCTAAAGTAGTGCACTATATAGGGAATAGGGTGCCATTCTCTGGTCTAAAGTAGTGCACTATATAGGGAATAGGGTGCCATTCTCTGGTCTAAAGTAGTGCACTATATAGGGAATAGGGTGCCATTCTCTGGTCTAAAGTAGTGCACTATCTAGGGAACAGGGTGCCATTCTCTGGTCTAAAGTAGTGCAATATATAGGGAATAGGGTGCCATTCTCTGGTCTAAAGTAGTGCACTATATAGGGAATAGAGTGCCATTCTCTGGTCTAAAGTAGTGCACTATATAGGGAATAGGGTACCATTCTCTGGTCTAAAGTAGTAAGCACTATATAGGGAATAGGGTGCCATTCTCTGGTCTAAAGTAGTGCACTATATAGGGAATAGGGTGCCATTCTCTGGTCTAAAGTAGTAAGCACTATATAGGGAATAGGGTGCCATTCTCTGGTCTAAAGTAGTGCACTATATAGGGAATAGGGTGCCATTCTCTGGTCTAAAGTAGTGCACTATATAGGGAATAGGGTGCCATTCTCTGGTCTAAAGTAGTGCACTATATAGGGAATAGGGTGCCATTCTCCGGTCTAAAGTAGTGCACTATATAGGGAATAGGGTGCCATTCTCCGGTCTAAAGTAGTGCACTATATAGGGAATAGGGTGCCATTCTCTGGTCTAAAGTAGTGCACTATATAGGGAATAGGGTGCCATTCTCTGGTCTAAAGTAGTGCACTACATAGGGAATAGGGTGCCATTCTCTGGTCTAAAGTAGTGCACTATATAGGGAATAGGGTGCCATTCTCTGGTCTAAAGTAGTGCACTATATAGGGAATAGGGTGCCATTCTCTGGTCTAAAGTAGTGCACTATATAGGGAATAGGGTGCCATTCTCTGGTCTAAAGTAGTGCACTATATAGGGAATAGGGTGCCATTCTCTGGTCTAAAGTAGTGCACTATATAGGGAATAGGGTGCCATTCTCTGGTCTAAAGTAGTGCACTATATAGGGAATAGGGTGCCATTTGGGACGCAGGCAGTGTGTATTTATGTGAAAAGTGTTTACCTCTGAAGTCTTCCCTAGGGGGAAGCAGGCGGTCTTTGTGGTCTGTCATCTTCCCGGGGCGGTCGCCCAATAAGGCAGGTTGTGTCTCTTTGGCACTGTTGTTGTCAGGGAAGGCAGCGGAGGGGTGAGCAGCGAAGGGGTGAGCAGCGGAGGGGTGAGGGTCACACAGTTTGGTGCCCATTTTCCACAGCTCCAGGGCTCTGATAGCCGCTGTGTTGTGATCCAGCGGTTGAAATCCAAGACACGAAGCACAGAACTCGTTGGTGCAGGCCCCATTTCCACAGCCCTCTGTTAACTGGCGAAAGTACCGCTCAATTAGATGCTTTGCAGCCGCTCTCTTCCTGTACCGGACATTCAAACAAGAAGTGACAAGGTTTTAGTACGACAACCACCGAAAAGGAAGCTTGCTCATCACAGAACTAACATATGGGTCGTCATTTCAGCAAGCCATGACACCCACATATCAGATTGTCCTGAAATTGTTTCTGTAGTTAGAAACAGATAAGATTAACATTCCTGCAACATTATTTTGTTGAAATATAATTTGATCTCTGAGAAATTAAGCTAATTGACTGCACCCAAATTAATAGGATTCATATAATATTCAATAAATATAAATTTAGTAACTAACATCCGATTTGGACCAAACTTTTTTCTAACAATGTGCAAGACATGAAGAATCTAAAGAAATGGTCGAAAGCCAATTTATAATGAATCCTATAAATTAAAATAGCCAATTTGGGTGCAATCAATTAGCTCAATTTCTCAGAGATCAACTTACATTTCAACAAAACAATGGTGCAGGAATGTTAATCTGATCTGTTTCTAACAATTCCAGACCAATCTGACCTGATGGGTGTCAACGTCCTCCTGCTTTTTGAGGGGGAACGACCCCCATTACAGACACAAGGATACATTATGTTTACAATTTAGTTTTTTTTTTTAAAGCACAAAAAAACAATCAAAACAGTAAGAATAAACTTGCAATGCAACAACTATGAAAGTACTAATCATAAGTTAAAAATCAGAGCGCTGCATGCATTTGGACTAAAATGTAGATGGTCTATGATTTACCTCCAATGTTGCCAATTGGTCAATGCCAAAAGTGATGAATCAGCATGATGTCATATCATATCAAAGCAGAATGGAGATATCTAGCCTTACATGTTCAGTCCAAATAGGAATAAAGGGAATCATTGTGGCTCCGTGGTTAATATTGTATTAGCAGTAGTATTATTCCTGTACCTGGCACTTACATTCGGCTTGTTTTAGCGTCCTCTATGATGTAGGTAATGGTCTGAAACAAGATGGGAGGAGGTTAACAAACTAACCTTTGATTTAAAATGTTTATATGAAGCTTCTGAAGGACTGTCAAAATAAAAGTTCATAACTAGGCCAACTCTGTTTGAGTAATACAGTTGGAAGTCGGAAGTTTACATACACTTTGGTTGGAGTCATTAAAACTTGTTTTTCAATCACTCCACAAATTTCTTGTTAACAAACTATAGTTTTGGCAAGTTGGTTACGACATCTACTTTGTGCATGACACAAGTCATTTTTCCAACATTTGTTTACAGACAGGTTATTTCACTTATAATTCACTGTATCACAATTCCAGTGGGTCAGAAGTTTACATACACTAAGTTGACTGTGCCTTTAAACAGCTTGGAAAATACCAGAAAATGATGTCATGGCTTTAGAAGTTTCTGATAGGCTAATTGACATCATTTGAGTCAATTGGAGGTGTACCTGTGGATGTATTTCAAGGCCTACCTTCAAACTCAGTGCCTCTTTGCTTGACATCATGGGAAAATCAAAAGAAATCAGCCCTCAGAAAAAAGGGGAAACCTTCACAAGTCGGGTCATCCTTGGGAGCAATTTCCAAACGCCTGAAGGTACCACGTTCATCTGTACAAACCATACTACGCAAGTATAAACACCATGGGACCACGCAGCCGTCATACCGCTCAGGAAGGAGACGGGTTCGGTCTCCTAGAGATGAACGTACTTTGGTGCGAAAAGTGCAAATCAATCCCAGAACAACAGCAAAGGACCTTGTGAAGATGCTGGAGGAAACAGGTACAAAAGTATCTATATCCACAGTAAAACGAGTCCTATATCGACATAACTTGAAAGGCCGCTGAGCAAGGAAGAAGCCACTGCTCCAAAACCGCCATAAAAAAGCCAGACTACGGTTTGCAACTGCACATGGGGACAAATATTGTACTTTTTGGAGAAATGTCCTCTGTTCTGATGAAACAAAAATAGAAATGTTTGGCCATAATGACCATCGTTATGTTTGGAGGAAAAAGGGGGCACTTGCAAGCCGAAGAACACCATCACAACCGTGAAGCACTGGGGTGGCAGCATCATGCTGTGGGGGTGCTTTGCTGCAGGAGGGACTGGTGCACTTCACAAAATAGATGGCATCATGAGGAAGGAAAATTATGTGGATATATAGAAGCAACATCTCAAGACATCAGTCAGGAAGTTAAAGCTTGGTCGCAAATGGGTAGCAAGGAGGCCTACAAACCTGACACAGTTACACCAGCTCTGTCAGGAGGAATGGGCCAAAATTCACCCAACTTATTGTGGGAAGCTTGTGGAAGGCTACCCGAAACGTTTGACCCAAGTTAAACAATTTTAAAGGCAATGCTACGAAATACTAATTGAGTGTATGTACACTTCTGACCCACTGGGAATGTGATGAAATAAATAAAAGCTGAAATAAATCATTCTCTCTACTATTATTCTGAAATTTCACATTCTTAAAATAAAGTGGTGATCCTAACTGACCTAAGACAGGGAATTTTTTCTGGGATTAAATGTCAGGAATTGTGAAGAACTGAGTTTAAATGTATTTGGCTAAGGTGTATGTAAACTTCCGACTTCAACTGTACCTAACGAATAAGCAGCTATAGAGGACAACTACCTCATATTCACTTGCTGTCTTCGACACAGTTAGACACTCAGAATATGGCTACTGCTGCCTTCGACATAGTTAGTCACTCAGAATATGGCTACTGCTGTCTTCGACATAGTTAGTCACTCAGAATATGGCTACTGCTGTCTTCGACATAGTTAGTCACTCAGAATATGGCTACTGCTGCCTTCGACATAGTTAGTCACTCAGAATATGGCTACTGCTGCCCTCAACATAGTTAGTCACTCAGAATATGGCTACTGCTGCCTTCGAAATAGTTAGTCACTCAGAATATGGCTACTGCTGCCTTCGACATAGTTAGTCACTCAGAATATGGCTACTGCTGCCTTCGACATAGTTAGTCACTCAGAATATGGCTACTGCTGCCTTCGACATAGTTAGTCACTCAGAATATGGCTACTGCTGCCTTCGACATAGTTAGTCACTCAGAATATGGCTACTGCTGCCTTCGACATAGTTAGTCACTCAGAATATGGCTACTGCTGCCTTCGACATAGTTAGTCACTCAGAATATGGCTACTGCTGCCTTCAACATAGTTAGTCACTCAGAATATGGCTACTGCTGCCTTCGAAATAGTTAGTCACTCAGAATATGGCTACTGCTGCCTTCGACATAGTTAGTCACTCAGAATATGGCTACTGCTGCCTTCAACATAGTTAGTCACTCAGAATATGGCTACTGCTGCCTTCGAAATAGTTAGTCACTCAGAATATGGCTACTGCTGCCTTCGACATAGTCACTCAGAATATGGCTACTGCTGCCTTCGACATAGTTAGTCACTCAGAATATGGCTACTGCTGCCTTCGACATAGTTAGTCACTCAGAATATGGCTACTGCTGTCTTCAACATAGTTAGTCACTCAGAATATGGCTACTAGTGCCTTCGACATAGTTAGTCACTCAGAATATGGCTACTGCTGCCTTCGACATAGTTAGTCACTCAGAATATGGCTACTGCTGCCTTCGACATAGTTAGTCACTCAGAATATGGCTACTGCTGCCTTCAACATAGTTAGTCACTCAGAATATGGCTACTGCTGCCTTCGACATAGTTAGTCACTCAGAATATGGCTACTGCTGCCTTCGACATAGTTAGTCACTCAGAATATGGCTACTGCTGCCTTCGACATAGTTAGTCACTCAGAATATGGCTACTGCTGCCTTCAACATAGTTAGTCACTCAGAATATGGCTACTGCTGCCTTCGAAATAGTTAGTCACTCAGAATATGGCTACTGCTGCCTTCGACATAGTTAGTCACTCAGAATATGGCTACTGCTGCCTTCGAAATAGTTAGTCACTCAGAATATGGCTACTGCTGCCTTCGACATAGTCACTCAGAATATGGCTACTGCTGCCTTCGACATAGTTAGTCACTCAGAATATGGCTACTGCTGCCTTCGACATAGTTAGTCACTCAGAATATGGCTACTGCTGTCTTCAACATAGTTAGTCACTCAGAATATGGCTACTAGTGCCTTCGACATAGTTAGTCACTCAGAATATGGCTACTGCTGCCTTCGACATAGTTAGTCACTCAGAATATGGCTACTGCTGCCTTCAACATAGTTAGTCACTCAGAATATGGCTACTGCTGCCTTCGACATAGTTAGTCACTCAGAATATGGCTACTGCTGCCTTCGACATAGTTAGTCACTCAGAATATGGCTACTGCTGCCTTCGAAATAGTTAGTCACTCAGAATATGGCTACTAGTGCCTTCGACATAGTTAGTCACTCAGAATATGGCTACTGCTGCCTTCGACATAGTTAGTCACTCAGAATATGGCTACTGCTGTCTCGAGCTACAACACACCATGTCAACAAGCTCCTTCCATTTGTTGCTACATTGTTACATTTCGGAATCAGCTGGCTCCCCTGATGTCATGTTGCAACAATGTTGCCACACACCAGCTGGTCAGACAGACTTCTTTCCATCTCAGTGTGACTGTCACCACGGCAGCTGCAAGGGCAGCAAGAGGAGGAGACCCTAGCCAGAAGATACCGCCCCTGCCATTACGCTTGTTTACATTGAGCTGGGAACGCAATCATATTTACATTAAGACACCGTGGAGCCGGTGTGAGATACGGGTCAGAAAATGTACCTCAATGCAGGGATGGGATATGTACTCAATTTGACCTTTATCCACACTGCTCCGTCGAGAAGATTGAAATACTGCCAGTGTTCCCAGAAGACTGTCCTTTCTCTTCATGCTAGCTAGCAGTAGCCACCGCAGCCAATTAGGAATGGCAGTGTCAGCCAATCAGCTCCTTCATTGTCAACGTGACGTACCATTCCATGATGGTTGCTGTGGCTACTGCAGTGTTTTAGATGTAGTCTAGTCTTAGTAATTTAGGCTAAAATATAATTAAGTCTTAGTCACATTTTAGTCAATTGAATAATGATTTAGTGTAGTTATTGTCAAAATTACAAAAACAGTGGGCCATTTTAGTCAACTAACTGCCCTTTCATTTTAGTCCCATCACATGTGTAGTGCCTCATTAACCTATAGTAAACATACATCACTGACTTCCATGCATAGCCTTGGTCTGCATTACATCCTATTGTCCTACCAACAGATTGTTCTGCATTACATCCTATTGTCCTACCAACAGATTGGTCTGCATTACATCCTATTGTCCTACCAACAGATTGGTCTGCATTACATCCTATTGTCCTACCAACAGATTGTTCTGCATTACATCCTATTGTCCTACCAACAGATTGTTCTGCATTACATCCTATTGTCCTACCAACAGATTGTTCTGCATTACATCCTATTGTCCTACCAACAGATTGTTCTGCATTACATCCTATTGTCCTACCAACAGATTGTTCTGCATTACATCCTATTGTCCTACCAACAGATTGTTCTGCATTACATCCTATTGTCCTACCAACAGATAGTTCTGCATTACATCCTATTGTCCTACCAACAGATTGTTCTGCATTACATCCTATTGTCCTACCAACAGATTGTTCTGCATTACATCCTATTGTCCTACCAACAGATTGTTCTGCATTAAATCCTATTGTCCTACCAACAGATTGTTCTGCATTACATCCTATTGTCCTACCAACAGATTGTTCTGCATAACATCCTATTGTCCTACCAACAGATTGGTCTGCATTACATCCTATTGTCCTACCAACAGATTAGTCTGCATTACATCCTATTGTCCTACCAACAGATTGGTCTGCATTACATCCTATTGTCCTACCAACAGATTGGTCTGCATTACATCCTATTGTCCTACCAACAGATTGGTCTGCATTACATCCTATTGTCCTACCAACAGATTGGTCTGCATTACATCCTATTGTCCTACCAACAGATTAGTCTGCATTACATCCTATTGTCCTACCAACAGATTGGTCTGCATTACATCCTATTGTCCTACCAACAGATTGGTCTGCATTACATCCTATTGTCCTACCAACAGATTGTTCTGCATTACATCCTATTGTCCTACCAACAGATTGGTCTGCATTACATCCTATTGTCCTACCAACAGATTGGTCTGCATTACATCCTATTGTCCTACCAACAGATTGGTCTGCATTACATCCTATTGTCCTACCAACAGATTGGTCTGCATTACATCCTATTGTCCTACCAACAGATTAGGTCTGCATTACATCCTATTGTCCTACCAACAGATTGGTCTGCATTACATCCTATTGTCCTACCAACAGATTGGTCTGCATTACATCCTATTGTCCTACCAACAGATTGTTCTGCATTACATCCTATTGTCCTACCAACAGATTGTTCTGCATTACATCCTATTGTCCTACCAACAGATTGTTCTGCATTACATCCTATTGTCCTACCAACAGATTGTTCTGCATTACATCCTATTGTCCTACCAACAGATAGTTCTGCATTACATCCTATTGTCCTACCAACAGATTGGTCTGCATTACATCCTATTGTCCTACCAACAGATTGTTCTGCATTACATCCTATTGTCCTACCAACAGATTGTTCTGCATTACATCCTATTGTCCTACCAACAGATTGTTCTGCATTAAATCCTATTGTCCTACCAACAGATTGTTCTGCATTACATCCTATTGTCCTACCAACAGATTGTTCTGCATAACATCCTATTGTCCTACCAACAGATTGGTCTGCATTACATCCTATTGTCCTACCAACAGATTGGTCTGCATTACATCCTATTGTCCTACCAACAGATTGGTCTGCATTACATCCTATTGTCCTACCAACAGATTAGTCTGCATTACATCCTATTGTCCTACCAACAGATTGGTCTGCATTACATCCTATTGTCCTACCAACAGATTGGTCTGCATTACATCCTATTGTCCTACCAACAGATTGGTCTGCATTACATCCTATTGTCCTACCAACAGATTGGTCTGCATTACATCCTATTGTCCTACCAACAGATTGTTCTGCATTACATCCTATTGTCCTACCAACAGATTGTTCTGCATAACATCCTATTGTCCTACCAACAGACAAACATATAGAAGAAGAATATTATATAAAGAATTATCTGGCCATGTAAATTCCTAATTTCAGCCTACATAGATTTTACGGGGGGGCAGTTGGACCAGTGCACTTGGACCAGTACTCGAGTCCGAGTCACCAATTGATGAGTCACGAGTCCAGTCACGATTCCCTATGGCTGAAGTCTGAGTCCCAGTTCTCAAGCAATGGTCCAGGTCTGAGTCACTGGGTCCCTATTAACTCAAAATAAATGTATTAACCCAGTCAGATGTAGTGTAGTGACAAGAGGAGCCATATCTCAGACTGAACATCTTAATATTTTTATTGGCCAGTCTGAGATATGGCTTTTTCTTTGCAACTCTGCCTAGAAGGTCAGCATCCCGGAGTCGACTCTTCACTGTTGACGTTGAGACTGGGGTTTTGCGGGGTACTATTTAATGAAGCTGCCAGTTGAAGACCTGTGAGGCATCTGTTTCTCAAACTAGACACTAATGTATTTGTCCACTTGCTCAGTTGTGCACCGGGGCCTCCCACTCCTCTTTCTATTCTGGTTAGAGCCAGTTTGCGCTGTTCTGTGAAGGGAGTAGTACACAGCGTTGTATGACATCTTCAGTTTCTTGGCAAATGGAATAGCCTTCATTTCTCAGAACAAGAATAGACTGACGAGTTTCAGAATAAAGTTCTTTGTTGCTGGCCATTTTGAGCCTGTAATCGAACCCACAATTGCTGATGCTCCAGATACTCAACTAGTCTCAAGAAGGCCAGTTTTATTGCTTCTTTAATCAGCACAACAGTTTTCAGCTGTGCTAACATAATTAAATAAGGGTTTTCTAATGATCAATTAGCCTTTTAAAATGATAAACTTGGATTAGCAAACACGCCGATGCATGTCTTGTATTCAAGATCCTAAATGGCTTGGCTCCCCCTCCACTCAGTATTTTTGTTAAACAGAAAACCCAAACATATGGCAGCAGATCCACAAGGTCTGCCATGAGAGGTGACTGTGTAGTTCCCCTAAGGAAAAGCACCTTTAGTAAATCTGCTTTTTCTGTGAGAGCTTCCCATGTCTGGAATACACTGCCATCAGACACACATAACTGCACCACATATCACAGTTTCACAAAATGCTTGAAGACATGGCTAAAGGTCAATCAGATTTGTGAACATGGTCCCTAGCTGTGTGTTGCCGCTTTCCATGTCTGTTGTCTGTAACTTGTGAGGTGTGGAAACACTGTTGCTTTTATGAATTTTGTCTTGCTGCTTTTTGTTCTATGTTGCTCGGTCTGTATGCTATGTCTTGTTTGTCCTATGTTGCTATGTCTGTATGCTATGTCTTGTTCTATGTTGTTATTGTCTATATTGTAATGTTTTTAATAACCTGCCCAGGGACTGCGGTTGAAAATTAGCCGGCTGGCTAAAACCGGCACTTTTACTGAAACGTTGATTAATGTGCACTGTCCCTGTAAAAATAAACTCAAACTCAAACTCAACGTGCCATTGGAACACAGGACTGATGGTTGCTGATAATGGGCCTCTGTACGCCTATGTAGATATTCCATTTAAAGAAATCAGCCGTTTCCAGCTACAATAGCCATTTACAACATTAACAATGTCTACACTGTATTTCTGATCAATTTAATGTTATTTTAATGGACTTTTTTTTTGTGCTTTTCTTTCAAAAACAAGGACATTTTCTAAGTGACCCCAAACTTTTGAACGGTAGTGTATATGCGCCCATCTCACTGAACTAATCCATTGCAGAGGCCTATACTAAATGACAATTTAAGCTTGATCCGAAAATGTGGTCGGAGGCTCCATATGGAGGGTGTGCCTCCGGAGGCTTGCAGAGGCCAAATCAAGCTCCGTACCACATCGCCGTGCGCCTCCCAAATGTTGTAACAATGTGGAGGGCTCCGTAGTATAGCTCGTCATTGACATGATTGGTTGACGGTAGGTGGGGGGCGGTACATCCTGTAGAAAACACAAACTCACTTCCTTGACAACAGCTCTGCACTGCTCCGTGAAGAGCAGGAAGTATGAATGCTCTGACTTCTACTGAGGCCGTATCACCGTAAATACTGCATGACCAATGCAGACGTTGGATTGACCATACAGCGACCAGATGCACAATGCACTTCACTCTCCAGAATGCGCTCTCTCCCGCCAATTTGTGCTCACATTCATTGTTTCATAACTTCATTGTATGAATTGTTTGCGTTTGATTGTTAGTGTACATCAATTCCCCATGACATATATCACCAGTAGTACATTTACCGTTAATTCCTATAATTTCTAATCTACAATGTTTGTTACTTTGGTTACGTTAACTTCTGTTAATGCATTCAATATTATTCCAGTCTTCCTGTTCTCATTGTCAGAGTGGACACATTGATTGCAGAGAACACAACCTGCTACACTTGTGAGAAACAAGTTTTGGTTTATTTCATTCCATTTACGAATTGTCAATTTAGCCATTGTCTTTTGTTTGGAGCGCTCCTGTCAATGTTGAGTAAAGGACGCGCACCTGATTACGCATAGAAGTAGGCCTATAGGCTACCTGGCCTGCACTCAAATATAGCCATATAAATGTGCCCATTTGGGGATCTGATAGTATTTCTGATTGGCTTAACGCACCACCACTAACGAGCTGCGGAGCTTCTCAAAGTAATGTTTTCGTCACCTCAAAACAGCATGCAAACAAAGTCTGTTTTGACTTCTATTGAGAATTACAATAGTTCCTCATTGTATTTGAAAAATGTTTCCAGCGCTCTCCCTTTGGATAACCACTCAGCATGAAAGGGAAAATGTCATGCTCTGATCCAGTGGAAATGTCATAAAATAGGCCTACCTGATTACTTCTTATCAGTGCTTGACTTGGACTGAAATAGTTTCCGGTACTCATTTTGGGTGCTGGTACCGTTTATATTTTGGTAAAGGATCTCCACAATACTTTGGAGCTAATATTGTATAAGATAGGCCATGTGTAGCCAATGTGATTTAAAGGATATTTATTTTTATCTGGATATTTTCTATCTGCAGGCTGCAATGTTTTTATGTGTTGGCTTTATGTAGACTATTTTTACATAGTTGGCAATGGAAGTTACCTTTTAGGTTTGTATCATTTCTATTTAGATTTGGATAGAATTTTGATTAACCACATGACAATGATTTAGAGATATAAAAGACATTATTATAAATTAAATTGTTTCACGAAAATGTGCATATGAAAACCATAACTGGCACACATATCTGCAAAAGCCAGCAGGAGCAGGAGGAGAATAGTTGGGTCAGGTTAAGTATTTTTTTTATTCTGGTTATCTAGATCTCTGGCGCCCTCGAGGCATTTGTCTTATTTCATCAAACGGTAAGCTTTAAGCATCAGACAAGCTCAACGCATACACAGTTGATTTTATTCAAACACATAGGGTAGGTCTATATGTGGAAAAATACATGTTTAGAAATTGACCAATCGATTGGTCGAAAGAACAGACGACTTTCGGTCAACAAATATATTTTTGGGTCGGGACAGCCATACTGCCATACTGCCATACAGCCATACTGCCATACTGCCATACAGCCATACAATGGTTTCTAATTGTATTCTTTTATTAGGGTCGTCACAACATTTTAGTCCCGTTTCTCCATCAAAGTTTTGGGCTTGTAGGAAAAGTCTTCATATGAGAATTGCACCATACTCTGAGATGGAATTCTAATATTTCACATAATTTCAGTTTGTGTGACAAAAGAAGCGATATATAGTGTAGAGAATC
The DNA here is from genome assembly GCA_902810595.1 of Coregonus sp. 'balchen'. Classification (NCBI taxonomy): domain Eukaryota; kingdom Metazoa; phylum Chordata; class Actinopteri; order Salmoniformes; family Salmonidae; genus Coregonus; species Coregonus sp. 'balchen'. The sequence goes on from LR778263.1 coordinate 61,464,641, forward strand.
ATTGTACTATCTAAACCGCTGTGAAATATATTTTCAATAACCAAAAACATTGTATTTTTCAGCTGTTAATTTTGTCTCGTCTTAGTGAACTGAAAAAAACATTTTTGTTTAGTTAGCCTATAGTTTTTTCTGGGTCTATTCAGTCAGTTATAGTCTCGTCAACTGCCACTGAAAAATAGGTGTTGGACAAATATTTTAGTCACCATTATTGTTGAGGAAATGAACCCTGGGCTACTGCTCGCATTAGGACAAAAAGGGCCGTTTCCCTCAACACTATTTCAATCTTCTAGACGGAGCAGTGTGGATAAAGGTCACATTTGGAGTGAAGTGGCATATCCCATCCCTGCATTGAGGTATGTTCTCCGACCCATATCTCGCGCCAGCTCCATGGTGTCAATGTAACCATGATTGCGTTCCGACCCCAGTGCAGCTCAGAAAGCAGATTCATGGTCAATCCGGATCTCTGTATTCGACGTACACCAGTTACTGAGATGCGGCCTCTGCAGAAGTCAGGGCATTCATACTTCCTGGGCTTGGCAGAGCAGCGCAGAGCTGTTGTGGTCCTCTGCAGAAGTCAGGGCATTCATACTTCCTGGGCTTGGCAGAGCAGCGCAGAGCTGTTGTGGTCCTCTGCAGAAGTCAGGGCATTCATACTTCCTGGGCTTGGCAGAGCAGCGCAGAGCTGTTGTGGTCCTCTGCAGAAGTCAGGGCATTCATACTTCCTGGGCTTGGCAGAGCAGCGCAGAGCTGTTGTGGTCCTCTGCAGAAGTCAGGGCATTCATACTTCCTGGGCTTGGCAGAGCAGCGCAGAGCTGTTGTGGGCCTCTGCAGAAGTCAGGGCATTCATACTTCCTGGGCTTGGCAGAGCAGCGCAGAGCTGTTGTGGTCCTCTGCAGAAGTCAGGGCATTCATACTTCTTGTGGTCGCAGTGCTCTTGTGAAGGAAGTTGTCAAGGAAGTGAGTTGGTGTATATACAGAACGAACCGCCCCCACTTACCGTCAACCAATCATGTCAATGACGAGCTATACTACGGAGCCCTCCACATTGTTACAACATTTGGGAGGTGCACGGCGATGTGGTACGGAGCCTGATTTGGCCTCTGCAAGCCTCCGGAGGCACCGCAATTACGTCACACCCTGCGTACGTTACTGACCACATCGCCAGTTCAAGCATAAAATCGGCTTTCTGTAAACAAGCGTAACGGTCAGTTTTTTCTTGCAAAGTGAAACCCAAGATAGAACCTTAGCGCTCTATCTGCAGTTATTGACATAGCCTTGTTCTGTTCCTCTACCCCCAAGCCATGACTGCTAAATAGTTAGTTAAATAGTTTACCCTTGTTGCACTAAATCTTTTGACTCATCACATCCGCTGCTGCTACTGTTCACTGTCCGTCACTTTATTCCTAGCAATATGTATGTACACTACATGACCAAAAGTATGTGGACACCAGCTTGTCGAACATATCATTCCAAAATGGAGTTGGTCCCCCCTTTGCTGCTATAACAGCCTCCACTCTTCTGGGAAGGCTTTCCACTAGATGTTGGAACATTGCTGCGGGGACTTGCTTCCATTCAGCCACAAGAGCATTAGTGAGGTCTGGCACTGATGTTGGCCGATTAGGCCTGGCTCGCAGTCGGCGTTCCAATTCATCCCAAAGGAGTTCGATGGGGTTGAGGTCAGGGCTCTGTGCAGGCCAGTCAAGTTCTTCCAAACTGATCTCGACAAACCATTTCTGTATGGACCTCGCTTTGTGCACAGGGGCATTGTCATGCATGAAACAGGAAAGGGCCTTCCCCAAACTGTTGCCACAAAGTTGGAAGCACAGAATCGTCTAGAATGTCATTTTATGCTGTAGCATTAAGATTTCCCTTCACTGGAACTAAGGGGCCTAGCCCGAACCATGAAAAACAGCCCCAGACCATTATTCTTCCTCCACCAAACTTTACAGTTGGCACTATGCATTCAGGCAGGTACGTTCTCTTGGCATCCGCCAAACCCAGATTAGTCCGTCGGACTGCCAGATGGTGAAGCGTGATTCATCACTCCAGAGAACGTGTTTCCAATGCTCCAGAGTCCAATGGCGGCGAGCTTTACACCACTCCAGCCAACACTTGGCATTGCGGATGGTGATCTTAGGCTTGTGTGCGGCTGCTCGGCCATGGAAACCCATTTCATGAAGATCCCGACGAACAGTTATTGTGCTGACGTTGCTTCCAAAGGCAGTTTGAAACTCGGTAGTGAGTGTTGCAACCGAGGACAGACGATTTTTACACACTACGCGCTTCAGCAATCTGCGGTCCCGTTCTGCGAACTTGTGTGGCCTACCACTTCGCGGCTGAGCTGTTGTTGCTCCTAGACGTTTCCACTTCACAATATCAGCACTTTCAGTTGACCAGGGCAGCTCTAGCAGGGCAGAAATGTGACAAACTGACTTGTTGGACAGGTGGCATCCTATGACGGTGCCACGTTGAAAGTCACTGAGCTCATCAGTAAGGCCATTATACTGCCAATGTTTGTCTGTGGAGATTGCATGGCTGTGTGCTCGATTTTATACACCTGTCAGCAACGGGTGTGCCTGTAATAGCCGAATCCACTAATTTTAAGGGGTGTCCACATACTTTTGCTTTATAAGGCAGACAGGTATCAAGACATTCAGTTACTGGTCGAATGAACGTTAGATTAGGCAAAACAAGTGACGTAAGCGTCATTGAGGTATGATCGTCGGTGCCAGGCGTGCAAGGTCCGGGATCTCAGAAACAACCTCCCTCCTGGGCTTTTCACGCATGACAGTGTCTAGGATTTACCGAGAACGGTTAGACAAACAAAAAACATCCAGTCAGCGGCAGTCCTATGGGTGAAAACAGCTCGTTGATGAGAGGTCGAAGGAGAATGGCAAGAATGGTGCAAGCTAACAGGTGGGCCACAAACAGACAAATAACGACAGTGGTGTGCAGAACAGCATCTCGGAAACGACCGACTCGTCGATCCTTGTCACGGACGGGCTATTGCAGCAGACGACCACACCGGGTTTCACTCCTATCAGCTAAACACAAGAAGAAGCGGCTCCAGTGGGCACAAGATCACCAACACTGGACAACTGAGGAGTGGAAAAACATTGCCTGCGCAGTCCCCAGACCTCAACCCAATAGAGCCAACTCTGGGATGAGATAGAATGGCCGCCATCCAATCTGCAGTAACAGCGTGATGCCATCACGTCAGCATGGTTCAACATCCCTGTGGAACGTTTCTGACATCTTGTAGAATGCCCCGAAGAATTCACGCTGTTCTGGAGGCAAAGGGTGGTCCGACCCGTTACTAGACGGGTGTACCTAATAAACTGTCTGGTGAGTCTATATAGTACTCCAAATACCCCAATTCATGTTGTTAAGTTCAAATGAATACTAAATAAAAACTGCTCACACCATTCAAAACAACGAGGGGTCGGAACTGTAAAGCCATTTATCTCAGAATCATATTTTTGTAGATAGAACCTTATAGTCCCAAGCGCTTGATATGCCAAAGTGGACAAGTAAAATCGCTGCAAATGTCTGAGTATTTTGGCGATCTTTAGACATGCTGTTATGCAAATCACGCCCCCGCTCTTTTGTGACAAGATTTCAGTCCAATAATATCCCCGGTATTAGATAGATAAGATATTGTATGCTACCGACCTGTGAGTGCTATCCGAGTCATGCAGGGTGGACTGTCTGTCTGTGGCAGAATCAGCTTTCCTTCGACAGTCTTGCTCTCCTGCTTTATAAATGTCCTTTCTATAAAACTATCTTCGGCACTTAGCTACTATTTCCTAATCGAATAGATGTTCTGCGTGCCGAATGATAGGCCTGTTAAACTCCCGGGTCACAAAACACACTCGACCATTTTGTGTCAACACCGAGATGTATCCCGGCATGCAGCGCATGATAACCCTAAAACATCCGGACCGAAGACAGCGCTGTCAGGGTTAGAGGAGATATCAGAGAGAGGAGGACATAGGAATCCCATTGGGCGGTGAAAGGAGGACATAGGAATCCCATTGGGCGGTGAATGGAGGAACGGCAGACTCTCGACCAATCGCGTTTACGTTGTCATGTTGCGTCACGCGGTTGTTAAACAAGAAACCTGCCTATTTTCCTCTTAGAATTACATAATGTCACTATTCCAAAGCGATATGATATCTTGGAAAATATTTATAATGTGGTACTTCTTGTTCACGAAATTCATGCTTACGTTGGGTTTTTGATCTAGCGCCTAATTGACTCCCATTCACTCCTTGAAGTACTGCTTTCCTTGTCCCCAATTCGCCCAGAATGCATGGGCGATGTACACAACGCATTACGACGCATGGGCAATGTACACAATCCATTACGACGCATGGGCAACGTACACAATGCATTACGACAAATGGGCAACGTACACAATGCATTACGACGCATGGGCGATGTACACAACGCATTACGACGCATGGGCAATGTACACAATCCATTACGACGCATGGGCAACGTACACAATGCATTACGACAAATGGGCAACGTACACAATGCATTACGACGCATGGGCAATGTACACAATGCATTACGACGCATGGGCAATGTACACAATGCATTACGACGCATGGGCAATGTACACAATGCATTACGACGCATGGGCAATGTACACAATGCATTACGACGCATGGGCAATGTACACAATGCATTACGACGCATGGGCAACTTACACAATGCATTACGACAAATGGGCAACGTACACAATGCATTACGACGCATGGGCAATGTACACAATGCATTACGACGCATGGGCAATGTACACAATGCATTACGACACATGGGCAATGTACACAATGCATTACGATGCATGGGCATTAATACGATTCCAATGGAATTTCCCATCTCCTCAAAAGTATATCTGGGTTAGCATTTAGGCTTTGAACACACCCACTGTGTTTAAGCGCAAAATAGTATGCAGCATCATCTTATGTGTGCAACAAAAGTTCAACATTCACCTTCTGGTACCATTTCTGTCAACCCGTTAACGCATACAGTTTGACGCATACGTTCGATAAATCCAACGTATGCACCACCCAGAATGCACTGCAACTGCCTAAGCAACGCACGCAATGCTGGAAACGCAGCGACCTTTGGAAATGAATGTACTTCTGGTATCTCAAAACGCAATATCCCTGTCGGTGAGTTCGAAGCGTTAGGGACGTCCGGAGGATTCCGTTTAGCACAGACCGATTCCCCGGAGGATTCCGTTTAGCACAGACCGATTCCCCGGCGGATTCCGTTTAGCACAGACCGATTCCCCAAACCCCCCCAAAAAAATTATGTCACATCATGATGACACAGTAGATTGTATTTTTGATTATATTTAACAAAACGTTTTAAAATATTTAATTTGGAATAACTTAACGAAATAAAGAAATAGTTTTTTGTGCACCTTATCTTTGTAAGAAAATATGTGAGAAAGCTAAAACAAAAACATAAATAAAATCCTAAATAAAATGCAATAGAGACTAAATAGATCTCCAAATCAAAATAATAGCATCCTTTTGATTTAATATTCAAAATATTCACAATCTATCTGATGACAATACTGCATTTATTCAGTAGATGGCAGTGGTTCTTAGAGTCATGAGCAGCAGTACATCAGAGTCTGAGTAGAATATAATATAATAGAAGAGAAGAACAGAACAGAATATAATAGAATGGAAAGGTGTAATAGAATATAGTAGAATAGAATAGAACATAAGGGTATAATGTGTATAGTAGATTTGTCAATTGTGTTTCAGTGTGGATAGTGTTGTAACAGATCAGCTGAGATGGTGGGCATTGGTCTGTCTATATCTGACTGTGTATCTGCCTCATTCTCAGATGAGCTGAACTCCAGAGGATGGCTTACAGCTGAACTACAGAGGATGGCTTACAGCTGAACTACAGAGGATGGCTTACAGCTGAACTCCAGAGGATGGCTTACAGCTGAACTACAGAGGATGGCTTACAGCTGAACTACAGAGGATGGCTTACAGCTGAACTCCAGAGGATGGCTTACAGCTGAACTACAGAGGATGGCTTACAGCTGAACTCCAGAGGATGGCTTACAGCTGAACTCCAGAGGATGGCTTACAGCTGAACTCAAGAGGATGGCTTACAGCTGAACTACAGAGGATGGCTTACAGCTGAACTCCAGAGGATGGCTTACAGCTGAACTACAGAGGATGGCTTACAGCTGAACTCCAGAGGATGGCTTACAGCTGAACTCCAGAGGATGGCTTACAGCTGAACTACAGAGGATGGCTTACAGCTGAACTCCAGAGGATGGCTTACAGCTGAACTCCAGAGGATGGCTTACAGCTGAACTACAGAGGATGGCTTACAGCTGAACTCCAGAGGATGGCTTACAGCTGAACTACAGAGGATGGCTTACAGCTGAACTCCAGAGGATGGCTTACAGCTGAACTACAGAGGATGGCTTACAGCTGAACTCCAGAGGGTGTCAGGATGGTCTGTGATAGGAGAGCATGGCTTGCAGCTCGGACTGTGAGGAATCAGGATAATTGCACAAAGGTACAGACACATGCATACACACACGTACATTGTGATATTGTTGTATTAAACATTTTGTATTGTAGATATGTAGTGGTGTAATACTGTCATATGATGTACTGTTTTATATGTAATGTAAGTGCCTTAATGTGTTTGGATCCCAGGAAGAGTAGCTGCTGCCTTGGCAGGAACTAATGGGGATCCATAATAAACCCCAGGAAGAGTAGCTGCTGCCTTGGCAGGAACTAATGGGGATCCATAATAAACCCCAGGAAGAGTAGCTGCTGCCTTGGCAGGAACTAATGGGGATCCATAATAAACCCCAGGAAGAGTAGCTGCTGCCTTGGCAGGAACTAATGGGGATCCATAATAAACCCCAGGAAGAGTAGCTGCTGCCTTGGCAGGAACTAATGGGGATCCATAATAAACCCCAGGAAGAGTAGCTGCTGCCTTGGCAGGAACTAATGGGAATCCATAATAAATACAAATCTCATGAATATAGCTGTAACGCTGTAAAGATGGCAGGTAGACTAGTGGTTAAGAGCATTGGACCAGAAACCGAAAGGTTGCTGGTTCGAATCCCTGAACCAACTAGGTGAAAAATCTGTCAATGTGCCCTTGACCAAGGAAATTTGTCCTAGTTGCTCTGGATAAGAGTGTCTACATAAATGTAAGACTTTTAAAAAATCTCTGCCAAACCCAGAGATTCATGAAAATCTTTTAGATGATCATACTCAGTCCTTTCCACATTTCAAACAACCATCATCCACAACGGACAGGAACCAAAGATTGACAGTAACTTGACAATTGATTCATCTGGGCTCCACTATCCATGTCTGGAGGACTGGTTAGGGAACACCATAGACCTATTATATAAACATACCCTTCCTCATCAAATCAGAGAACCTTGGAAGGGATATGGTCAGATGATCTTCGCCTTCCAGGCTTCGCTCACGGTATGTGAGAAGCTTGAGCTTCAGAGGCTATGGTCAAACAGAGGTGTTACAAGGAAAACACAAGGAGTTGGGAGGGGAGTGTTGAGTGATTTTGGAAGTGAATCCAGTAGGCTGTGATGATTACTACTTTAGACACCATGGAAAAATATCAAACCGCAAAATGCATGTTGAAATATGTTACCATTGACCTTTCAGTAAGGGAGTACAGAGCCTAGTTATATTTATCATATGGCCCTTCCATTACACTGCATTAGTTTGAATGACCTTTTCAGTATGAGATTTAACAATGTTTTGAAACACTGAATGATGAGGGCTCTGGTCGAGGCTAGGGCTGAAACACTGAATGATGAGGGCTCTGGTCGAGGCTAGGGCTGAAACACTGAATGATGAGGCTCTGGTCGAGGCTAGTGCTGAAACACTGAATGATGAGGGCTCTGGTCGAGGCTAGGGCTGAAACACTGAATGATGAGGGCTCTGGTCGAGGCTAGGGCTGAAACACTGAATGATGAGGGCTCTGGTCGAGGCTAGGCTGAAACACTGAATGATGAGGGCTCTGGTCGAGGCTAGGGCTGAAACACTGAATGATGAGGGCTCTGGTCGAGGCTAGGGCTGAAACACTGAATGATGAGGGCTCTGGTCGAGGCTAGGGCTGAAACACTCAAATAAAATAAAATCAAGCTTTATTTATACAGCACATTTCAGACATGTAATGCAACCCAATGTGCTTTACAGGAAAACAACAAATAAAAAACAATGAAAATAAAAGCTGAAATATTTAAATATTTACTACACAACAAACATAAGATAAAATACTAAATAATGGCAAACTGAACGACTAAAAAGCCTCCTGAGGAACAGCAAAGCTAAAAAAAAAAGATGTGTTTTAAGATCTCTTTTAAATATGTCCCCAGTTTCAGCCCCCCTCAGGTTCTCTGGCTATTCCAGAGGCTGGGGGCATAGTAACTAAAGGCTGCCTCTCCATGCCTCTTGGTCCTGGGTTTGGGATAGTTAAAAGGCCAGTGCCAGAGGACCTGAGGGACCTACTGGGTACATAACTTAAAAGCATGTCTGACATGTACTGGGGTGCACAATCGGGGATTGATTTAAAAACCAATAGAATAATCCTAAAACTCACAGGCAGCCAGTGCAGAGACCTTAAAACCGGTGTAACGTGTGCTCTCCGTCAACATTAATTCAGAACCTAAAATGAACCTAACTTCAATGTCTGGAAAATACGTATTTTAAACGTCATTTTGCTTACTGGGTTCAGATTTGTGGTAACACACTGAAACTTGAAGAAGAAAAGGAGAGCCGCACACTCTAGGAGCTCAGATGCAATAATTTAATATCCTAATAACCAACGTTTCGACAGACAAGCTGTCTTCATCAGGGTATAAACACACTGAAACTTAACTTGACACTGTTGATCAGTCAGCGCAAATTTGTATACTAGAACCCCGTCTTTCTAGTGCCTTTTACGGCTTGTTTCTAGCATAAAGCAGAATGATGCATCCTATACATTTATATAATAATTTATATATAAGCATAATTATGAATCCTATACATTTATATAATATATAATAATTTATATATAAGCAGAATGATGCATCCTACAGTGAGGGAAAAAAGTATTTGATCCCCTGCTGATTTTGTACGTTTGCCCACTGACAAAGAAATGATCAGTCTATAATTTTAATGGTAGGTTTATTTGAACAGTGAGAGACAGAATAACAACAAAATAATCCAGAAAAACGCATGTCAAAAATGTTATAAATTTATTTGCATTTTAATGAGGGAAATAAGTATTTGACCCCTCTGCAAAACATGACGTAGTACTTGGTGGCAAAACCCTTGTTGGCAATCGCAGAAGTCAAACGTTTCTTGTAGTTGGCCACCAGGTTTGCACACATCTCAGGAGGGATTTTGTTCCACTCCTCTTTGCAGATCTTCTCCAAGTCATTAATGTTTCAAGCCTGACATTTGGCAACTCAAACCTTCAGCTCCCTCCACATATTTTCTATGGGATTAAGGTCTGGAGACTGGCTAGGCCACTCCAGGACCTTAATGTGCTTCTTCTTGAGCCACTCCTTTGTTGCCTTGGCCGTGTGTTTTGGGTCATTGTCATGCTGGAATACCCATCCTTGACCCATTTTCAATGCCCTGGCTGAGGGAAGGAGGTTCTCACCCAAGATTTCACGGTACATGGCGCCGTCCATTGTCCCTTTGATGCGGTGAAGTTGTCCTGTCCCCTTAGCAGAAAAACACCCCCAAAGCATAATGTTTCCACCTCCATGTTTGACGGTGGGGATGGTGTTCTTGGGGTCATAGGCAGCATTCCTCCTCCTCCAAACACGGCGAGTTGAGTTGATGCCAAAGAGCTCGATTTTGGTCTCATCTGACCACAACACTTTCACCCAGTTCTCCTCTGAATCATTCAGATGTTCATTGGCAAACTTCAGACGGGCCTGTATATGTGCTTTCTTGAGCAGGGGGACCTTGCGGGCGCTGCAGGATTTCAGTCCTTCACGGCGTAGTGTGTTACCAATTGTTTTCTTGGTGACTATGGTCCCAGCTGCCTTGAGATCATAGACAAGATCCTCCCGTGTAGTTCTGGGCTGATTCCTCACCATTCTCATGATCATTGCAACTCCACGAGGTGAGATCTTGCATGGAGCCCCAGGCCGAGGGAGATTGACAGTTATTTTGTGTTTCTTCCATTTGTGAATAATCGCACCAACTGTTGTCACCTTTTCAACAAGCTGCTTGGCGATGGTCTTGTAACCCATTCCAGCCTTGTGTAGGTCTACAATTTTGTCCCTGACATCCTTGGAGAGCTCTTTGGTCTTGGCCATGGTGGAGAGTTTGGAATCTGATTGATTGATTGCTTCTGTGGACAGGTGTCTTTTATACAGGTAACAAACTGAGATTAGGAGCACTCCCTTTAAGAGTGTGCTCCTAATCTCAGCTCGTTACCTGTATAAAATACACCTGGGAGCCAGAAATCTTTCTGATTGAGAGGGGGTCAAATACTTATTTCCCTCATTAAAATGCAAATCAATTTATAACATTTTTGACATGTGTTTTTCTGGATTTTTGTTGTTGTTATTCTGTCTCTCACTGTTCAAATAAACCTACCATTAAAATGATAGACTGATCATTTCTTTGTCAGTGGGCAAACGTACAAAATCAGCAGGGGATCAAATACTTTTTTCCCTCACTGTATACATTTATATAATATATAATAATTTAAATATAAGCAGAATGATGCATCCTATACATTTATATAATCGGGTTTGGGGGGGCATTAGCCCCCTCCCCCACCCCTAACGGCATGTTGGCAGAGTTGTTGACAAATCCAACACATGGGCTAGTCCAGCATCTAGATGGGAGCTGTAAATACAATCAAGACGGTCAAATGGCAGAGTTGTTAGTCTGGCACTGTTTTTCAGCACGTTTGAATTAAAATGACAAGAAGACAGGAGAAGGAGCATACTGGAATCTATTCTGGATGTTGGAAACGGTTCGTTTTTCTGATGCTAGCATGCATTTGGACACTGTTTACATGTACATTTGTTTTCTCAGCTGCAGTTTGAGTTGTGTCCTGTCTGACAGTGAAAAATGACTGCGGTCAAGCTCTTGTGTTATAATGTAGAATAAAACAGTGGCAACCTGTCATTCAGGGCAGGTGGTAAAACAAAATGTAAACAATTTTACAAATTTTGGCATTAATACGTCACATATCAGTTTGCAAACAATGTAAAAATTTATAATATTGAGTTAATAAAGCCGCATACAAACATGGTCTCGTTTTTGCTTTCTTGAGTAAAGGCAGCTCCAAAATGCAGGTGTTTCAGCCTAGCTCAGTGCTTTCTGTGGTGGTGGGGGCAGCCAGTGGAAAATACGGAGCCTAGGGGTTGGTAATGTTATCTAGTTGCGCCGTGACTGGCTCAGTGTTCTGTCACTCATGGGGACACTACGTCACCGCAAAATCTACAGGGAGAGCTAAAAAATTCAAGCACCCTTGGGTGCTGCTGTAGAGTTACATTAGAAGTGCCGATCAAAGAAGGCTGAAGGTCATTGGCCACAGATAAAATGATGTTAATTCCCGCAAAGCAGTCTACACTCCCAACGAGGGGCCCGGAGCCGATACAAACAACGAATAGTTTCGCCGCCCTGGAGCCTGAACTTCCTTCACCTTCGTCGCTGGGGGTGCCTGTGTCTGTGGCCGCTGTGCCTACTCCTGCTCCTTCGTCGCTGGGGGTGCCTGTGTCTGTGGCCGCTGTGCCTACTCCTTCCCCTACGATTTCGATGTCGACAACCTTCTGTCCCTGCTCTGGATCGAGCCTCTCCGTCTGTCGGAGGCAGTACCATCCTGTGAAGCGTGGGAGTGGGCGGATTTCCTCATCCTTCTCGCCAGCCGTGATTTTGGGCAGCTCCATGGTAAGAAATGTGAACATTCCTGGTGCAAAATCAATGTTCTATCACGGAGCTCGAGTAAATTACATTACTAAGCTGCTCCTGAATGTACTACACCAGGACATGGACATCGATTCTATCGCAGTCCATGTGGGTTTTAATGACATTATGAAGGGCAGCTCTAAACAGTTGAAACTGGATTTCAAAGAGCTGATTGACTCTCTGCTAGACACAAATAAAATACCCATCATATCTGGTCCTGTGCCCTCTCTGAATCGTGGCATTGAACGCTTTAGCAGGATTTTCTTTATCTTCACAACTGGCTACGTGATTATTGTAGCTCAATGGGTGTAACTTTGGTTGACAATTTCGATACCTTTTGGAAGCAAAACAAGTTTTATAAGGAGGATGGGATCCACCCAAATAATTTGGGTTCCTGGATCCTTCCACAGCATTATAAGGCTGCGTTGAGACAATGACTTATCAATGACCCAAGCCCAGCTCAGCTAATCCCTACAATTGTGACGCAGAGTTGTCATAATGCTTTAGCAAATGTACATTATACCGGGGGCATTGGAAGACACAATGTAAGTTACCTAATGTATGTCCCTCTAACTCCCATGAATGCCTCTGCTGATCCTACAGCTATTGGATACAGTAATCATGTGCCTATGAACCAGAGTGATACTGTTAGCACTGAGCCAGTGTGCCCTAGTAGGAAGTCCACTGTGTGCAGCTCACCCTGCACTAACATAACTAAAATGAGAATATCTACTTCTGCTAAGCTTCCCAGTAAAGCAATGAAAACAAGCAAGCATCCCAGAAAAGTGCTCAAAATAGCCCACGTTAACATATGTAGTTTAAGAAACAAGGTTCACAAAATTAATAATTTGCTATTAACAGATGACATTCATATTCTGACTATCTCTGAAACTCACTTAGACAATACCTTTGATGATTTATTGGTAGCAATACAAGGTTATAACATAAATGCCAGTGGTGGAGGTGTTGCTGTTTATATTCAGAACCACATTCCTGTGAAGATTAGAGAGGATCTCATGTTAAATACTGTTGAAGTAATATGGCTACAGGTTCATCTGCCTCACCTAAAGCCCATTCTGGTGGGAAGCTGCTATAGACCACCAAGTGCTAACAGGCAGTATCTGGATAACATGAGTGAAATGCTTGATAATATATGTGATATCAACAGAGAGGAATATTTTCTGGGTGATTTAAATATTGACTGGCTTTCATCAGGCTGCCCACTCAAGAAAAAGCATCAAACTGTAATTAGTGCCTGCAACCTGGTTCAGGTTATCAATTATCCTACCAGGGTAGTTACAAACAGCACAGGAATGAAATCATCAACATGTATTGATCACATCTTTACTAATGCTGCAGAAATGTGCTTGAAAGCAGTATCCAGATCCATCGGATGTAGTGATCACAATATAGTAGCCATATCTAGGAAAACCAAAGTTCCAAAGGCTGGGCCTAATATAGTGTATAAGAGGTCATACAATACGTTTTGTAGTGATTCCTATGTTGTTGATGTAAATAATATTTGTTGGTCCGTGGTGTGTAATGAGGAGGAACCAGATGCTGCACTTGACACATTTATGAAATTGCTTATTCCAGTTACTAATAAGCATGCACCCATTAAGAAAATGACTGTAAAAACTGTTAAATCCCCGTGGATGGATGAGGAATTGAAAAATGGTATGGTTGAGAGCGATGAGGCAAAAGGAATGGCAAATTGGTCTGGCTGCACAACATTTTAGACATTTTAGTCATTTAGCTGACGCTCTTATCCAGAGCGACTTACAGTTAGTGAGTGCATACATTATTTTTATATATATATATTATATATATATATAATATATATATATTATATATATATATATATATATTATTTTTTCATTCTGGCCCCCCGTGGGAATCGAACCCACAACCCTGGCGTTGCAAACGCCATGCTCTACCAACTGAGCTACATCCCTGCCGGCCATTCCCTCCCCTACCCTGGACGACGCTGGGCCAATTGTGCGCAGCCCCATGGGTCTCCTGGTCGCGGCCGGCTACGACAGAGCCTGGATTCGAACCAGGATTGCAAATTGAGAAATCATGTGACTAAACGGAATGAAAAGAGGCAGAAACTACACTATGAAACAAAGAGAAATGACAAAGAATGATAGTAAAAAGCTTTGGAGCACCTTAAATGACATTTTGGGAAAAAAGGCAAACTCAGCTCCATCATTTATTGAATCAGATGGCTCATTCATCAAAAAACCCACTGATATTGCCAACTACTTTAATGATTTTTTCATTGGCAAGATTAGCAAACTTAGGCATGACATGCCAGCAATAGACGCTGACACTACACATCCAAGTATAACTGATGAAATTATGAAAGACAAGCATTGTAATTTTGAGTTCTGTAAAGTGAGTGTGGAAGAGGGGAAAGAAGCCACCAGGGTCTGACAACTTGGATTGAAAATTACTGAGGATAATAGCAGACGATATTGCCACTCCTACAGTGCCTTGCAAAAGTATTCATCCCCCTTGGTGTTTTTCCTATTTTATTGCATTACAACCTGTAATTTAAATGGAATTTTATTTTGATTTCATGTAATGGACATACACAAAATAGTCAAAATGTCTTGTTTAAAAAAATTCTTTAAAAAAATTACGGAAAGGTGAAGCGTGCATATGTATTCACTCCCTTTGCTACGAAGCCCCTAAATAAGATCTGGTGCAACCAATTACCTTCAGAAGTCACATAATTAGTTAAATAAAGTCCACCTGTGTGCAATCTAAGTGTCACATGATCTGTCACATGATCTCAGTATATATACACCTGTTCTGAAAGGCCCCAGAGTCTGCAACACCACTAAGCAAGGGGCACCACCAAGCAAGCGGCACCATGAAGACCAAGGAGCTCTCCAAACAGGTCAGGGACAAAGTTGTGGAGATGTACAGATCAGGGTTGGGCTATAAAAAAATATCAGAAACTTTGAACATCCGACGGAGCACCATTAAATCCATTATTAAAAAATGGAAAGAATATGGCACCACAACAAACCTGCCAAGAGAGGGCCGCCCACCAAAACTCACGGACCAGGCAAGTAGGGCATTAATCAGAGAGGCAACAAAGAGACCAAAGGTAACCCTGAAGGAGCTGCAAAGACTCCCCAAACATATGGAAGAAGGTACTCTGGTCAGATGAGACTAAAATTGAGCTTTTTGACCATCAAGGCAAACGCTATGTCTGGCGCAAACCCAACACCTTTCATCACCCCGAGAACAACATCCCCACAGTGAAGCATGGTGGTGGCAGCATCATGCTGTGGGGATGTTTTTCATCGGCAGGGACTGGGAAACTGGTCAGAATTGAAGGAATGATGGATGGCGCTAAATACAGAGAAATTCTTGAGGGAAACCTGTTTCAGTCTTCCAGAGATTTGAGACTGGGACGGAGGTTCACCTTCCAGCAGGACAATGACCCTAAGCATACTGCTAAAGCAACACTCGAGTGGTTTAAGGGGAAACATTTATACGTCTTGGAATGGCCTAGTCAAAGCCCAGACCTCAATCCAATTGAGAATCTGTGGTATGACTTAAAGATTGCTGTACACCAGCGGAACCCATCCAACTTGAAGGAGCTGGAGCAGTTTTGCCTTGAAGAATGGGCAAAAATCCCAGTGGCTAGATGTGCCAAGCTTATAGAGACATACCCCAAGAGACTTGCAGCTGTAATTGCTGCAAAAGGTGTCTCTACAAAGTATTGACTTTGGGGGGGGTGAATAGTAACGCATGCTCAAGTTCTGTTTTTATGTCTTATTTCATTATAAAAAATATTTTGCATCTTCAAAGTGGTAGGAATGTTGTGTAAATCAAATGATGCAAACCCCCCATTTTAATTCCAGGTTGTAAGGCAACAAAATAAGAAAAATGCCAATGGGGGTGAATACTTTCGCAAGCCACTGTATTTGCCATCTCTTCAATCTAAGCCTACTAGAAAGTGTGTGCCCTCAGGCCTGGAGGGAAGCAAAAGTCATTCCGCTACCTAAGAATAGTAAAGCCCCCTTTACTGGCTCAAATAGCCGACCAATCAGCCTGTTACCAACCCTTTGGAAACTTTTGGGAAAAAATGGTGTTTGACCAGATACAATGCTATTTAGCTATTTATTATTGCATTGGTTGCTTT
The DNA here is from genome assembly GCA_902810595.1 of Coregonus sp. 'balchen'. NCBI lineage: Eukaryota > Metazoa > Chordata > Actinopteri > Salmoniformes > Salmonidae > Coregonus > Coregonus sp. 'balchen'. The sequence goes on from LR778263.1 coordinate 61,480,760, forward strand.
TGCAGAAGTGGTTTAATTGTTGTATTGGTAAACACACGCTACCACAGCGTTTTCCATAGTGACCTTTATTAAGGTGTTTTATTGTTTTATTGTGCTGCCATGGGCGAGCTTCGAGAATCATCCCAGACAGTTCTTGGAGCTTGCTCATGCCCAGAGTAATTTATGACCCTGTGGCGCCAGGGCAGGTCTCAGCCTGGCAGATTCTTACACAAGGCTGGAGAGAGAGGGTGCCAGAAATCTTGACCCTTTGTCAATCTAAGTAATTAGTTTCTCTCTCTCTCTCTCTCCAAGAGGTGAATGTTTAAGTTTTGTCTTATAGAACCACAACAATAAGATTTCCAAGTCATTAGGATAACCACAATTACAACAATCATATAAACATCTTCAAATGGAAACAGCTGTGTCTGTGACTATCAAGAGTACAGTGATGGGCATCAACATAATAATAATATGCCATTTAGCAGACGCTTTTATCCAAAGCGACTTACAGTCGTGCGTGCATACATTTTTGTGTATGGGTGGTCCCGGGGATCGAACCCACTACCTTGGCGTTACAAGCGCCATGCTCTACCAGCTGAGCTACAGAGGACCACATCATGTTCTGACCAGACAGTACTATAGAGGACAGAACCAAACCAATCAGTTAGAAGTATATAGGGGGGGGAGGGCATTCCCAGCTGACCACTCAGACGGGTGAGGGCATTCCCAGCTGACCACTCAGACGGGGGAGGGCATTCCCAGCTGACCACTCAGACGGGGGAGGGCATTCCCAGCTGACCACTCAGACGGGGGAGGGCATTCCCAGCTGACCACTCAGACGGGGGAGGGCATTCCCAGCTGACCACTCAGACGGGTGAGGCCATTCCCAGCTGACCACTCAGACGGGGGAGTGCATTCCCAGCTGACCACTCAGACGGGTGAGGCCATTCCCAGCTGACCACTCAGACGGGTGAGGCCATTCCCAGCTGACCACTCAGACGGGTGAGGCCATTCCCAGCTGACCACTCAGACGGGGGAGGCCATTCCCAGCTGACCACTCAGACGGGGGAGAGCATTCCCAGCTGACCACTCAGACGGGTGAGGCCATTCCCAGCTGACCACTCAGACGGGTGAGGCCATTCCCAGCTGACCACTCAGACGGGTAAGGCCATTCCCAGCTGACCACTCAGACGGGTGAGGGCGTTCCCAGCTGACCACTCAGACGGGTGAGGGCGTTCCCAGCTGACCACTCAGACGGGTGAGGCCATTCCCAGCTGACCACTCAGACGGGTAAGGCCATTCCAGCCAATCGTTTTTACATGGTCCTTCTAGACGGATTCATTGACGTCCAACTTCCACATTACTGATCCCGTATTGATGGTTAATTTATAAATAGATTAAAATCGTTTTTGCAGCTTCCAACGACTCAAAAACCAAACTTAAAATATATATATATATATATATATATATATATATATATACAGTACCAGTCAAAAGTTTGGACACGCCTACTCATTCAAGGGTTTTTATTTTATTTTTACTATTTTGTAGAATAGTAGTGAAGACATCAAAACTATGAAATAACACATTTGGAATCATGTAATAACATTTACATTTACATTTTAGTCATTTAGCAGACGCTCTTATCCAGAGCGACTTACCAAAACAGTGTGAAACAAATCAAAATTTGAGATTCTTCAAATAGCCACCCTTTGCCTTGATGACAGCTTTGCACACTCTTGGCATTCTCTCAACCAGCTTCATGAGGTAGTCACCTGGAATGCATTTCAATTAACAGGTGTGCCTTCTTAATAGTTAATTTGTGGAATTTCTTTCCTTCTTAATGCGTTTGAGCCAATCAGTTGTGTTGTGACAAGGTAGGGTTGGTATACAGAAGATAGCCCTATTTGGTAAAAGACCAAGTCCATATTATGGCAAGAACAGCTCAAATAATTAAAGAGAAACAACAGTCCATCATTACTTTAACACATGAAGGTCAGTCAATACGGAACATTTCAAGAACTTTGAAAGTTTCTTCAAGTGTAGTCGCAAATACCATCAACCACTATGATGAAACTGGCTCTCATGAGGACCGCCACAGGAATGGAAGACCCAGAGTTACCTCCGCTGCAGAGGATACGTTCATTAGAGTTACCAGCCTCAGAAATTGCAGCCCAAATAAATGCTTCACAGAGTTCAAGTCACAGACACATCAACATCAACTTTTCAGAGGGGACTGTGTGAATCAGGCCTTCATGGCCGAATTGCTGCAAAGAAACCACAACTAAAGGAAACCAATAAGAAGAAGAGACCTGCTTGGGCCAAGAAACACGAGCAATGGACATTAGACCAGTGGAAATGTGTCCTTTGGTCTGGAGTCCAAATTGGAGATTTTTGGTTCCAACAGCCGTGTCTTTGTGAGACGTGGTGTGGGTGAACGGATGATCTCCGCATGTGTATTTCCCACCGTAAAGCATGGAGGAGGTGTTATGGTTTGGAAGTGCTTTGCTGGTGATACTGTCTGTGATTTATTTAGAATTCAAGGCACACTTAACCAGCATGGCTACCACAGCATTCTGCAGCGATACGCCATCCCATCTGGTTTGGGCTTAGTGGGACTATCATTTGTTTTTTCAACAGGACAATGACCCAACACACCTCCAGGCTGTGTAAGGGCTATTTGACCAAGAAGGAGAGTGATGGAGTGCTGCATCAGATGACCTGGCCTCCACAATCCCCCGACCTCAACCAAATTGAGATGGTTTGGGATGAGTCGGACCGCAGAGTGAAGGAAAAGCAGCCAACAAGTGCTCAGCATATGTGGGAACTCCTTCAGGACTGTTGGAAAAGCATTCCAGGTGAAGCTGGTTGAGAGAATGCCAAGAGTGTGCAAAGCTGTCATCAAGGCAAAGGGTGGCTATTTGAAGAATCTCAAATATAAAATATATTTTGATTTGTTTAACAGTTTTTTGGTTACTACATGATTCCATATGTGTTATTTCATAGTTTTGATGTCTTCACTATTATTCTACAATGTAGAAATTAGTAAAAATAAAGAAAAATCCTGGAATGAGTAGGTGTGTCCAAACTTTTGACTGGTCCTGTATGGTCACAGGAAACCGTGCCGTCTCCACTGACTGTCTTCTCCTAACGCTGGCTGCAACATAGTCATCCACAAGGAGTATCTGTCGAAAGTACCCAGGGAAAGATAAATTTTGACACCTCTTGGTGCAGAATCTGACTCAAGCAGATATTGCAGTATCTCGTCACATTCAATCAGCAAACCTGATTGACTGTTCTTTTCATGACTTTGAGCCAGCAGTCTCTATGAGTGAGCAGTCTCTTTGAGCCAGCAGTCTCTATGAGTGAGCAGTCTCTTTGAGCCAGCAGTCTCTATGAGTGAGCAGTCTCTTTGAGCCAGCAGTCTCTATGAGTGAGCAAAGATTTCTTCCTCCTGGAGTATGCCATGCTGTAGCTAAGATTAACTTCTCTTGTCCTTCGGACACTTCCGCAAGCACCGAGGCAGTCTCAGGAAACAAAGCAACAGTACCAATGTACCTTGGCTACCAGTACCAATGGACCTTGGCTACCAGTACCAATGTACCTTGGCTCCAACCATGACCTTGGCTACCAGCACGAATGCCTTGGCTCCAGTACCAAACCGTCAGCAGTCAGTCCAGCAACTCAGAAAAAAGTAATAACAGTAAACAGCGACACAGGAGTTAGTAGTTACTCAGGAGTTAGTAGTTACTCAGGAGTTAAGTATCACCGGAGTAGTTTTCGAGTTATAACATCACAGGAGTATAACTCAGGAGTTAGTATACACAGGGTTATTAGTATCAGAACCTAGAGTTACCGATTAGTATGCTCAGGTGTAGTATAGGAGTTCGAGTTGATAGTTAGTAGTTACACAGGAGTTAGTATTACCAGGAGTATAGTTACAAGGAGTTAGTAGTACTCAGGAGTTAAATCAATTTTAGGTAGAGTTACTAAGTAGTCGCGTACACAGGAGTAGACACAGTGAGTGTTACACAGGAGTTAGTAGTTACTCAGATTGCAACACTTTGAAAGGGAATCCCAAAACACTCTTCTGATGGTTAACACACATGCCACTAATAAATAGAACCCTCCATTCAGGAGGGATGTTATTAGAAGTCATGAACCATGATCACACCGCGTACGACTGGTTCAGTGCATATAGAGTGCTTCCGTCGTGAGGTTAGCTCCTCCGTGGATAATATAGCTACAGTGGGGGAAAAAAAGTATTTAGTCAAATCAAATCAAATCAAATGTTATTGGTCACACGCGCCGAATACAACAGGTGCAGACATCACAGTGAAATGCTTACTTACAGCCCTTAACCAACAGTGCATTTATTTTTAACAAAAAAAGTAAAAAATAAAACAACAACAAAGAAAGTGTTGAGAAAAAAAGAGCAGAAGTAAAATAAAATAACAGTAGGGAGGCTATATATACAGGGGGGTACCGGTGCAGAGACAATGTGCGGGGGCACCGGCTAGTTGAGGTAGTTGAAGTAATATGTACATGTGGGTAGAGTTAAAGTGACTATGCATAAATAATTAACAGAGTAGCAGCAGCGTAAAAAGGATGGGGTGGGGGGGCAGTGCAAATAGTCCGGGTAGCCATGATTAGCTGTTCAGGAGTCTTATGGCTTGGGGGTAGAAGCTGTTGAGAAGCCTTTTGGACCTAGACTTGGCGCTCCGGTACCGCTTGCCGTGCGGTAGCAGAGAGAACAGTCTATGACTAGGGTGGCTGGAGTCTTTGACAATTTTGAGGGCCTTCCTCTGACACCGCCTGGTATAGAGGTCCTGGATGGCAGGAAGCTTGGCCCCAGTGATGTACTGGGCCGTACGCACTACCCTCTGTAGTGCCTTGCGGTCGGAGGCCAAGCAGTTGCCATACCAGGCGGTGATGCAACCAGTCAGGATGCGCTCGATGGTGCAGCTGTAGAATATTTTGAGGATCTGAGGACCCATGCCAAATCTTTTCAGTCTCCTGAGGGGGAATAGGCTTTGTCGTGCCCTCTTCACGACTGTCTTGGTGTGTTTGGACCATGATAGTTCGTTGGTGATGTGGACACCAAGGAACTTGAAGCTCTCAACCTGTTCCACTACAGCCCTGTTGATGAGAATGGGGGCGTGCTCAGTCCTCTTTTTTTTCCTGTAGTCCACAATCATCTCCTTTGTCTTGGTCACGTTGAGGGAGAGGTTGTTGTCCTGGCACCACACGGCCAGGTCTCTGACCTCCTCCCTATAGGCTTTCTCATCGTTGTCGGTGATCAGGCCTACCACTGTTGTGTCGTCCCTTCCGTCTTCAAGAGAGCGAGAGTTGCTCCCCTTCTCAAAAAACCAACACTCGACCCCACTGATGTCAACAACTACAGACCAGTATCCCTTCTTTCTTTTCTTTCCAAAACTATTGAGCGTGCCGTCTTTAGCCAACTCTCTTGCTATCTCTCTCAGAATGACCTTCTTGATCCAAACCAATCAGGTTTCAGGACTGGTCATTCAACTGAGACTGCTCTTCTCTGTGTCACGGAGACTCTCCGCACTGCTAAAGCTAACTCTCTCTCCTCTGCTCTTGTCCTTCTAGACCTGTCTGCTGCCTTTGATACTGTGAACCATCAGATCCTCCTCTCCACCCTCTCCGAGCTGGGCATCTCCGGCGCGGCTCACTCCTGGATTGCGTCCTACCTGACCGGTCGCTCCTACCAAGTGGCGTGGCGAGAAGCTGTCTCCGCACCACGTGCTCTCACCACTGGTGTCCCCCAAGGCTCAGTTCTAGGCCCTCTCCTTTTCTCCCTATACACCAAGTCACTTGGCTCTGTCATATCCTCACATGGTCTCTCCTATCATTGCTACGCTGACGATACACAACTAATCTTCTCCTTTCCCCCTTCTGATAACCAGGTGGCGAATCGCATCTCTGCATGTCTGGCAGACATATCAGTATGGATGACGGATCACCACCTCAAGCTGAACCCTGGCAAGACGGAGCTGCTCTTCCTCCCGGGGAAGGACTGCCCGTTCCATGATCTCGCCATCACGGTTGACAACTCCGCTGTGTCCTCCTCCCAGAGTGCGAAGAGCCTAGGCGTGACCCTGGACAACACCCTGTCGTTCTCCGCCAACATCAAGGCGGTGACCCGCTCCTGCAGGTTCATGCTCTACAACATTCGGAGAGTACGACCCTGCCTTACACAGGAAGCGGCACAGGTCCTAATCCAGGCACTTGTCATCTCCCGTCTGGACTACTGCAACTCGCTGTTGGCTGGCCTCCCTGCCTGTGCCATTAAACCCCTACAACTCATCCAGAATGCCGCAGCCCGCCTGGTGTTCAACCTTCCCAAGTTCTCTCACGTCACCCCCCTCCTCCGCACACTCCACTGGCTTCCAGTTGAAGCTCGCATCCGCTACAAGACCATGGTGCTTGCCTATGGAGCAGTGAGGGGAACGGCACCTCTGTACCTTCAGGCTCTGATCAGTCCCTACACCCAAACGAGGGCATTGCGCTCATCCACCTCTGGCCTGCTGGCTCCCCTTCCTCTGCGGAAGCATAGTTCCCGCTCAGCCCAGTCAAAACTGTTCGCTGCTCTGGCACCCCAATGGTGGAACAAGCTCCCTCACGACGCCAGGACAGCGGAGTCACTCACCACCTTCCGGAGACATTTGAAACCCCACCTCTTTAAGGAATACCTGGGATAGGATAAAGGAATCCTTCTACCCCCCCCCCCCCCCCCCCCCCCCCCCCCCCCCAATTGTAAAGTGGTTATCCCACTGGCTATAGGGTGAACGCACCAATTTGTGAGTCGCTCTGGCTAAGAGCGTCTGCTAAATGACGTTAATGTGCCCTTGAGCAAGGCACTTAACCCTAATTGCTCCTGTAAGTCGCTCTGGATAAGAGCGTCTGCTAAATGACTAAAATGTAAATGTAAATGTAAATGTCGTCTGCAAAATTAATGATGGTGTTGGAGTCGTGCCTGGCCATGCAGTCATGGGTGAACAGAGAGTACAGGAGGGGACTGAGCACGCACCCCTGAGGGGCCCCCGTGTTGAGGATCAGTGTGGCAGATGTGTTGTTACCTACCCTTACCACCTGGGGGCGGCCCATCAGGAAGTCCAGGATCCAGTTGCAGAGGGAGGTGTTTAGTCCCAGGATCCTTAGCTTAGTGATGAGCTTAGAGGGCACTATGGTGTTGAATGCTGAGCTGTAGTCAATGAATAGCATTCTCACGTAGGTGTTCCTCTTGTCCAGGTGGGAAAGGGCAGTGTGGAGTGCAATAGAGATTGCATCATCTGCGGATCTGTTGGGGCGGTATGCAAATTGGAGTGGGTCTAGGGTTTCTGGGATAATGCTGTTGATGTGAGCCATGACCAGCCTTTCAAAGCACTTCATGGCTACAGACGTCAGTGCTACGGGTCGGTAGTCATTTAGGCAGGTTATCTTAGAGTCCTTGGGCACGGGGACTATGGTGGTCTGCTTGAAACATGTTGGTATTACAGCCACCAATTGTGCAAGTTCTCCCACTTAAAAAGATGAGAGAGGCCTGTAATTTTCATCATAGGTACACGTCAACTATGACAGACAAAATAAGAAAATAAAATCCAGAAAATCACATTGTAGGATTTTTAATGAATTTATTTGCAAATTATGGTGGAAAATAAGTATTTGGTCAATAACAAAAGTTTCTCAATACTTTGTTATATACCCTTTGTTGGCAATGACACAGGTCAAACGTTTTCTGTAAGTCTTCACAAGGTTTTCACACACTGTTGCTGGTATTTTGGCCCATTCCTCCATGCAGATCTCCTCTAGAGCAGTGATGTTTTGGGGCTGTCGCTGGGCAACACTGACTTTCAACTCCCTCCAAAGATTTTCTATGGGGTTGAGATCTGGAGACTGGCTAGGCCACTCCAGGACCTTGAAATGCTTCTTACGAAGCCACTCCTTCGTTGCCCGGGCGGTGTGTTTGGGATCATTGTCATGCTGAAAGACCCAGCCACGTTTCATCTTTAATGCCCTTGCTGATGGAAGGAGGTTTTCACTCAAAATCTCACGATACATGGCCCCATTCATTCTTTCCTTTACACGGATCAGTCGTCCTGGTCCCTTTGCAGAAAAACAGCCCCAAAGCATGATGTTTCCACCCCCATGCTTCACAGTAGGTATGGTGTTCTTTGGATGCAACTCAGCATTCTTTGTCCTCCATACACGACGAGTTGAGTTTTTACCAAAAAGTTATATTTTGGTTTCATCTGACCATATGACATTCTCCCAATCCTCTTCTGGATAATCCAAATGCACTCTAGCAAACTTCAGACGGGCCTGGACATGTACTGGCTTAAGCAGGGGGACACGTCTGGCACTGCAGGATTTGAGTCCCTGGCGGCGTAGTGTGTTACTGATGGTAGGCTTTGTTACTTTGGTCCCAGCTCTCTGCAGGTCATTCACTAGGTCCCCCCGTGTGGTTCTGGGATTTTTGCTTGTGATCATTTTGACCCCACGGTGTGAGATCTTGCGTGGAGCCCCAGATCGGGGGGGTGATAAGTGGTCTTGTATGTCTTCCATTTCCTAATAATTGCTCCCACAGTTGATTTCTTCAAACCAAGCTGCTTACCTATTGCAGATTCAGTCTTCCCAGCCTGGTGCAGGTCTACAATTTTGTTTCTGGTGTCCTTTGACAGAGTGTGACTGTTTGAGGTTGTGGACAGGTGTCTTTTATACTGATAACAAGTTCAAACAGGTGCCATTAATACAGGTAACGAGTGGAGGACAGAGGAGCCTCTTAAAGAAGAAGTTACAGGTCTGTGAGAGCCAGAAATCTTGCTTGTTTGTAGGTGACCAAATACTTATTTTCCACCATAATTTGCAAATAAATTCATAAAAAATCCTACAATGTGATTTTCTGGATTTTTTTTCTTCTCAATTTGTCTGTCATAGTTGATGTGTACCTATGATGAAAATTACAGGCCTCTCTCATCTTTTTAAGTGGGAGAACTTGCACAATTGGTGGCTGACTAAATACTTTTTTCCCCCACTGTATGATATAGACTCCTTCATAACTATCGCCACTACAATGGTGTGAAGACACATTGACTTGTAGTAAAACCACTACAGGCCCCCTTGGCATATGACTTGAGATCGGCACCGATTCTTACTGACCCACGGTCAATGACACTGAAAATGATCTGAATAAGTCAGACTCATTCTGAACAGGTTGCAGCCTACCAGGATACTTGGTTATCTTTCCCTTGGCATGTGCGCTTGTGTAAGCATAAACCCACATGTACAACGGAACAGTTAAATGAGGATTTATCCTAGGATCACTTAAGGGTCCGAGCAAAATACCAGCTGTGGTAAAGTAGAAAATGTACTCTGAAGTCCCTTTGACTCCACAGCTACAGGACTCACCAGTTACTCCCCAGAGGTCAATAGGTCATCCCTGTAGACTGTCCAAAGCGAGAGCCTCACAGCTGTAGACTGATCATGTAGTTATCGTTCCTAAACAACACACCGCTAAGTAGGGCCGCCCTAGATATGACATTAGACAAAATGCCATGATAGAGTCGTTTAGCCAAGACCGTGGACGTATATAGAATATAGTCCAATTAGATGATTAAGGTGTGGTAACTATATTTTGTATATCTTTTGTTTGTGTTTTTATTCATTTTTTTGTTTCATTTTCTTTGTTGTGATAGAGCCACAAACAGGTTCCCTATACAACCACCAGTTAGGTGCCACAACGCCGCTCATTTGGGGAAGAAATGTAATGATGTATTTCGTGAGTGTTGTGCGTTGTTAACATCTGCCTAAGGTACTGCCTAGATCTACCAGCCTGGACAACCGGTCCGGAACAACTATCCACAACCAGGACGTCCCCTGGCCATTCTTAAGGTGGGGTTGCAATTTGCAGAATCCTTCCCCAAGGTTGAACCCACCAGAGGGGGACTGTCATGTCTGTCCTGTTTGATGATCTAAGGCCTCAGATCAGCATGGCAATGGCTGACAATAACCAGACGCTCTCTCACCCACAGAAGAGGGGAGGGGGGGACTGGGCCGGTTTTGACACCTCACACCCAGTCGTAAATTAGGCAGGATGGGCATCTCTTTCTACCCCTCCAGTATTGGTGATTGGAATGTCCCTTTGTCTCCAGAAGACTTTTGCCGCCAAAACTTGTAACTTCCAAAAAGTAAACACTGGAACAATATTTCTAAGATAAGAATGTGGGGAATGGTCAGTGGGGACCTAAAGAATAACCATGTCATGTTGTTTATTATTTTGTGATGTCATTAAGAATGGTATCAAGAAAATACTGTAACTTGAAAAGTATACACATTATATATGTCAAGTTTTCATCCTTTTATATTGTATATGTATATGAAAAATGATGATTACTTTGAGAGTTTCCAAATGTATCAATGATAAGTGTCTCTCTCTCTCCCCCTCTCTCTCCCCCCCTCTCTCTCCCCCCTCTCTCTCTCCCCCCCCTCTCTCTCCCCCCCCTCTCTCTCTCCCCCTCTCTCTCTCCCCCTCTCTCTCTCTACCACTCCCTCTTTTGGTAACCAAGCAGTCATGTTGTTATTAGCCCGCTAGGGACTTTTTCTCATGTTATTCTGTGTTATTATTTAGTTAGCTAGTAAATAAAGAATTAAACCAATTTGTGTAGTGTTGAATCATAAGTAAAGCTGGGGTTCTTGCAGATCCAAGAATTCTACGACCGTTCAGAATGACGACTGGTAAGAGGTAATGGTTAATACCTTGACTGTTTTATACATTTTGAAAGGTAAAGATCTTTAAAGTTTAATTTGGGAGATGCTAACTCTATAAACAACTTATTCCGTGGTGCCCCAAATCCTAATGAGTTAATTGTTGCATGATTAATTAAATCGAGCAACAATTAAACGTAGTTAATTGATTCGATAAATAACAGTCATCATATTAATGAAAGTCACGTCACGACAGTAGATATGTGATAGTAGAGTAGTGGCCTGAGGGAACACACTTAATGTGTTGTGAAAAGTGTTATGAAATGTAATGTAATATTTTTATTTGAATATAACGGCCTTAATGTTGCTGGACCCCAGGAAGAGTAGCTGCTGCCTTGGCAGGAACTAATGGGGATCCATAATAAATACAAATACCATCATCATTATCATTATTCACGTCATTCCAATTTAATCAAGTCACAATTATCAGCTTTGGTATTGACATCAGTGAGCAGGCTTTCCGAGTGAGGAGAGACACAGGTAGGCCTACCAAAGGAAAACATCTGAAAAGTAAAATGGTTATGAAATTCGAGCCACAGAAATTCAATGTTTATATAAAATGTCTGCCTTTCCCCCTACATTTTAACATTCTAATAAGTCAATTTAATATAGGAAAACATTACCAAAACCATTTGGCCTATGTCGTTTCATTTAGTCTCATTATGAAACGGAAAATGTTGGCTATTTCAAAAGAACAGAATACCATATTTTGAGTTGACTCTAGTCTATTAAACTAAAGATCTACCCGACGTTCAACTTTAAGGAAAGGGCATCTTTGAAAACTATTTTGACACTCACCTCATGTCTTGATAATATGGAAAATATATGCCTGAGAGATTCACCAGACTATAACATTTACATTTACATTTTAGTCATTTAGCAGACGCTCTTATCCAGAGCGACTTACAGTTAGTGAATACATATTTTTTTTATACTGGCCCCCCGTGGGAATCGAACCCACAACCCTGGCGTTGCAAACGCCATGCTCTATCAACTGAGCTACATCCCTGCCGGCCATTCCCTCCCCTACCCTGGACGACGCTGGGCCAATTGTGCGCCGCCCCATGGGTCTCCCGGTTGCGGCCGGCGGCGACAGAGCCTGGATTCGAACCAGGATCTCTAGTGGCACAGTTAGCACTGCGATGCAGTGCCTTAGACGCCACTCAGGAGTACTATAACATTGGAATGTTGTAAAGTGCTGCCCTAACCTGGCTGGCCAGGACACTCCGGTGAAGTGCTGCCCTACCCTGGCTGGCCAGGACACTCCGGTGAAGTGCTGCCCTACCCTGGCTGTCCAGGACACTCAGGTGAAGTGCTGCCCTACCCTGGCTGGCCAAGACACTCAGGTGAAGTGCTGCCCTACCCTGGCTGGCGAGGACACTCAGGTGAAGTGCTGCCCTACCCTGGCTGGCCAGGACACTCAGGTGAAGTGCTGCCCTATCCTGGCTGGCCAGGACACTCATGTGAAAATGCTTTAAATGAAAACAAATGTACTTCTGCATCTGTTTAAAAAACGTTAAGAAAAACTATTCATTTATTTGTTATCCTTCTCAGTTAACTGAACAATATGATCAAAATGGATGAAGAAATATATTTAATTCATCCAGTGTTAAGGCACATGGCACACACAGGATCATTTGGTAAAGGCTGGTATGATTTATGAAAAGACAAAGGCAGCAAACAGTCGTCTTAAAAACACAAGTACAGAAGAACATCAAGAAAACCATGAAGACTGCTTAAAACATCCCTGCAATTCAGGAACATGCACTTACTTTAAGTGTATATGGCTTAAAGAGAGCATCACAATATGGACGCTGACACTTTGAGATGGTTTACCTTCATCTAAACTGAAGAATATAATAATGTTGAGTAACAAAAGATTTTGCTTTGGTATGGTTGCAACAAGTAACACTTCCATTTCAATATTCTACAATAAGACAAACAGTATAGGGAAAAAAAAAATTTTTTGCAAATAAATTGTAAGAATATCATATGGAATGACCTGTTTTACATCAACTGTGAAAAAGAAACCATCATTCAAAAATAATTTACAAAATCCACTTCTTGGTGTATTATTTGGCTTGTTAAAACAGTTCTCTGCATATTGGAATGTGACAGTTGATTACAAGTAGGAAACAAGTATCCACTTTTGCAGCCATAATCTCAATAGTCTAAGTAACTTTTAGTTCTCAATGGCACCCTATTCCCAATGGGTCCAGGTCTAAAGTAGTGCACTATGTAGAGAATAGGGTGTCATTTGGGACGCAGGCTGGTAACTTGTACGGCCGGGAAGACACCAGCAAGAAAGCAAAACACTAAACATGTCACTTCTTTAGGAAAACAGCCCTAATGTTGGAAACAAACATCAGCATGTTGTCATCCAGGGTCACATGTATTTATTTTCCAAGCTAAAGCACACAATATTTTACATACAGCAGGTTTTTTTTAAAAGGACCAAAGAGTTCGGTCTGCTTCGTGTTTTCATTTTGACATTGCGATACTGGTATCGTCCCAGCCCTAATAACCTATAGCGCTCATTGAATTTCTCCCACAAAACACACATAACATCATCAACAGAGGTCTGTCCAAGAATGTCTTGTAGTGCAAACTTTGGCAGTTTCTTTAATGCTTAATTAAGAGCTTTATGCTAGTTCTCTCAGCTGAGTAGAACTAGCATACAATAGCAGCGCTAGAGAACTAAAGCTTCACACTGTCCACAGACACGGAGGGCTGAACTAACATGCAAGCAGAGCTTAGAGTGGATCTGCCTGAACATAGAGAGAAAAATACCTAGTTGAGAAAAACACTGCTCCGTTTACTGCAGACCTAGCCGAGTGGTTGAGGTATGCGATGGTCACATGTCCCACATCACACAGATCCCACAGAGAGCATTTGATGGTTCTACTCCTCATCATGGGGTCTGGGAAGATTCAGTCAAGCCCATAAGGGTCCAGTTGTAGTCAGATAAAACAGTACTGTAATGAAACCAGCCCAGACTGTATCTACATATTCTACTGGGTAGGAAGGCTAGGAATAAACATTAGATATCCAGACAAACAAGTGTGCTATATTTCATTTTAGAACTAGAACAGCCCTCGTCTCATTCTAGAACTGCCCTCGTCTCATTCTAGAACTGCCCTCGTCTCATTCTAGAACTCCCCTTGTCTTCTGTTAATCTGCCTACTGTAACATATTCCTCTGGCTTTAGATATTCCAGATATGAATAACGTTTCTCTGACCTCAAGTTGCTCTACACACAGACAAAGAAGGCATTTCTTGCCATTCTGTAGCAATAGAAATCAACTATGGTTACCTTCACAAAAAAAACTATGTAACTTATATAAATATGAAATGTAGGAACAGTATATCCACATAATTAGGTATATCTATAATCTATTTTAGGAACTGAGCGACATTCAGATGGTTCATATAAAAAGGCCTGTTCTGTGGCCCTGCTGTGCACTGCAGATAGAGGTGCAGATCCAGGTTGCTACTCAGGTTCAGATTCAAGGTCAAGCTTCAAGATTTACTGGGATACCTAGGTTATCCTGCCCTGTGCCATCACTTCTAGATTTACTGGGATACCTAGGTTATCCTGCCCTGTGACATCACTTCTAGATTTACTGGGATACCTAGGTTATCCTGCCCTGTGACATCACTTCTAGATTTACTGGGATACCCTAGGTTATCCTGCCCTGTGACATCACTTCTAGATTTACTGGGATACCCTAGGTTATCCTGCCCTGTGACATCACTTCTAGATTTACTGGGATACCTAGGTTATCCTGCCCTGTGACATCACTTCTAGATTTACTGGGATACCCTAGGTTATCCTGCCCTGTGACATCACTTCTAGATTTACTGGGATACCCTAGGTTATCCTGCCCTGTGACATCACTTCTAGATTTACTGGGATACCCTAGGTTATCCTGCCCTGTGCCATCACTTCTAGATTTACTGGGATACCCTAGGTTATCCTGCCCTGTGCCATCACTTCTAGATTTACTGGGATACCCTAGGTTATCCTGCCCTGTGCCATCACTTCTAGATTTACTGGGATACCCTAGGTTATCCTGCCCTGTGCCATCACTTCTAGATTTACTGGGATACCCTAGGTTATCCTGCCCTGTGCCATCACTTCTAGATTTACTGGGATACCCTAGGTTATCCTGCCCTGTGCCATCACTTCTAGATTTACTGGGATACCCTAGGTTATCCTGCCCTGTGACATCAGTTATCTCTGGGGAGTTAGAAAGCCCCTAAAATCTCTCTACTGACATCATGTTTTACAGGCCAGCTTTCAGTAACAACTGATGTTACAGGACAGCTTTCAGTTACAACTGATGTTATAGGCCAGCTGTCAGTAACAACTGATGTTACAGGCCAGCTTTCAGTAACAACTGATGTTACAGGCCAGCTTTCAGTAACAACTGAT
Source organism: Coregonus sp. 'balchen' (assembly GCA_902810595.1). Classification (NCBI taxonomy): domain Eukaryota; kingdom Metazoa; phylum Chordata; class Actinopteri; order Salmoniformes; family Salmonidae; genus Coregonus; species Coregonus sp. 'balchen'. Next base: position 61,495,962 of record LR778263.1, read on the forward strand.
GTTACAGGCCAGCTTTCAGTAACAACTGATGTTACAGGCCAGCTTTCAGTAACAACTGATGTTACAGGACAGCTTTCAGTAACAACTGATGTTACAGGACAGCTTTCAGTAACTGTTAAAGGCACATGACTTGTGAAAAGCAGCCTTATAAACAAGCAGGTAGCACTGGCTGCATCAAGCCTTGCTTACAGTCCATAAAAGGAGGAACATTGAAAGGCAGGTAGCCTAGCGGTTAAGAGTGTTGGGCCAGTAACCGAAAGGTCGCTGGCTCTAATCCCCGAAATGACTAGGGGAAAAATCTGTCGACGTGCCCTTGAGCAAGGAACTTAAACATTATTGCTCCAGGGTCGCCGTCAATAATGGCTGATCCCAGGCCTTGACCCCACTCTCCCTAACCCTAACCCTGTGTCTCAGGGGGAGTGGGATGTGCAAAAACCACATTTCCAATTCACATGAATAATACACTCTTGTACATGTGTGAAATAGGACAAATGTAACTTATTATGCTTATTAACATTGAAGAGCAATGCCGCCTGGACTCTAGATACAGGGTGAATAGGTTACCAGGCCTAGATACAGGGTGAATAGGTTACCAGGCCTAGCTGAGGGGATGGATATGAAGCAGAGCAGTAGCGCTCATCAAAGACGAGAAATTATTCAAAAAACCCACTGATAACAGAATGCCTATGGTCTGCTCTCTGGTTTTGACATAAAGGACATCTTTCTTCCAAAAGTTCTAATAAACACAGACAGTCCAGTTGCATAAATTCTACTCTGAAAACAAATACAAAATATATATATACTTTGCTTAAAGGCCCAGTGCAAAATGTGATTTTCCTGTGATTTACCAGCCAGTTTATTAGGTACAACACCATGGATCCCACCTACAGCGGGCACACCGGCAGCAAGGTATTCAGTTACTGTTCAATTGAATGTTAGATTGGGCAAAGCGAGTGACCTAAGCGTCTTTGAGGTATGATCGTCGGTGCCACTCACTCCAGATCCAGTATCTCAGAACCAACCTCCCTCCATGCCATCAGGCCAGCATGGACCAGAACCAACCTCCCTCCATGCCATCAGGCCAGCATGGACCAACCTCCCTCCATGCCATCAGGCCAGCATGAACCAACCTCCCTCCATGCCATCAGGCCGGCATGGACCAACGTCCCTGTGGAATGTTTCCAACACCTTTTAGAATCCCACAAAGAATTCAGGCTGTTCTGGAGGCAAGGGGGGTCCAACTCTGTACTAAATGGGTGTACCTAATAAACTGTCCGGTGAGTGTATATTTCCACACTATGATATTGGAATAATACTGTGAAATTGTGAAAATGATAATGCCCTTTTAGTGAAAAAGCTGTTTGAAAAGACCGCCTGAAATGTCAGCCTGTTTTGGTGGGATGGAGTTTTGGCCTGCCTGGTGACATCACCAGACCCCTCCCCACTCAGACCCCTCCCCACTCAGACCCCTCCCCACTCAGACCCCTCCCCACTCAGACCCCTCCCCACTCAGACCCCTCCCCACTCAGACCCCTCCCCACTCAGACCCCTCCCCACTCAGACCCCTCCCCACTCAGACCACTCCCCACTCAGACCACTCCCCACTCAGACCCCTCCCCACTCAGACCCCTCCCCACTCAGACCACTCCCCACTCAGACCACTCCCCACTCAGACCACTCCCCACTCAGACCCCTCCCCACTCAGACCACTCCCCACTCAGACCACTCCCCACTCAGACCACTCCCCACTCAGACCACTCCCAGACAGTCCTAGCTAAATTCTTGCTTGAGAAATTGCTATTTTCAAAGAAGCTATTTTTGTTTCCTTTTGACCCTTTTAATTGAAAACAATCACAGTAAGGTAGTTAACTGTTACCCAGAAATGATTTGATATTGAGATAAAAGCGGCTGCATTGGACCTTTAACTTAAAACATCTAATGTACATGATAATGATGATAACTTTTATAAAATAATCCTCTTGAAAAATAGAATACAATTCAATAGAGCTATCATGCAAATCTGAGTGAAATACTATAACAGATATTAAAGACTATAATACATCAGTGTTCTTTGGGACAGGTGGGCGTGGCCTGGTTGTGGGCGTGGTCTGGTCTGTCTGCAGGGGGGAGGAGCCTGTGGTCAGGTGGTCTGTGTGGCGTAGTGTCATAGTTCCGTCTGTAGGCCGCAGACTGGGAACCACCAGCAGGGGGCAGAGTCAGGTGGATGGTCTCTGACTGGGGTGTGGCCAATGAAGGCGTGGCCAAGAGAGGTGTGGCTAACAGGGGTGTGGTCAGAAGGGGTGTGGAGGTGATCAAGCTGGACAAACTCAGGTCCGAGGGATCAAGAAGAGTAATGTCCTGACAGTCATTGTCCTGGGTGAGAGGGGCCTGGAGGTCATCAGGCCCAGCCCCAGCCGTACTCCCAGCCCCGGCCCCAGCCCCTGCTCCAGCCCCTGCTCCGGCCCCAGCCCCTGCTCCAGCCCCTGCTCCGGCCCCAGCCCCTGCTCCAGCCCCTGCTCCGGCCCCAGCCCCTGCTCCAGCCCCTGCTCCGGCCCCAGCCCCTGCTCCAGCCCCTGCTCCGGCCCCAGCCCCTGCTCCAGCCCCTGCTCCGGCCCCAGCCCCTGCTCCAGCCCCTGCTCCGGCCCCAGCCCCTGCCTCAGGCTGAGGAGCTTCTTTGACTTTGGTATAAGGCAGAGTATCCATCTCTGTGGAGGCCAGTGTGTACTGATCATCTTCTTCAAGGCTCCTCTTAGTGTCTCCAGGACTGCCAGAGCCCCAGCCCTTCCCCTGAGCCTTCCCAGTCTCATCCCTCTGTAAGGACAGGTCCAGACGGCCCTCAGGGCTATTGGCCGGGCCCCTGGTGAAGCTGTGCTGGTTCTGGGTGGAGGTGGCCCTGTGACTGTAGTCTTTAGGGAAGGGTCCAGTGAAGGAAAGTGAAGACAGGAAGGGCGGTCTGAGACTCAGAAGTGACCCGGCCTGGACCCGACTGAGGATGTTTCTGCGGGTGTCACTGGGCAGTTTGTCCAGCTGCCTGCCGACCTGGACTGGACTGGGGAACAGAGAGCTCTGACACGCCCTGCAGAAGTATCTGAACGGAGAGCGAGAGGAGAAATGAGTCAGGGTGAGCCCTAAATTAAACCATACTCTCTATGTAGTGCACTACTTTTGAATAAAGCCCTATGGATGCCTACTTTTGACCAGATTGCACAATTGGCTGAATCTCAAACTGAACACTCCATCACTCCATATGCCCGTTCACGAGTCAATCTTAAAAACTAGTTGTCGAGTTATCGAGGGCTCCACCGAGCCCTTCGCAAGCCTCTCTATCGAGTGGGCATCCTTTGTAGACTCTGCATCCTTGGCAGAAACTCAGCATGTCACCTAGCAACAACAGTCAAAACTACTTAGCCATCAAAAATAGTCAGAATAAGTCAACATAAATCAAGAAATCTGTAATTCATTTGGAAGTTTTTGCAGAGGTCTTAGTGGAGAGTCATTTTGTTTTCTGTCCTGCCCATGTTTCATATTGAGTCATGCTAGTACTAGACAGGTCCCAGAAGAATGCTCACAAATGGATTTAGAATTTTTGAACCTCGAGTGCGCATCGTTTCAATGCTCATTTTGGCCAAACTCGAGTGATCACTATCGAACACATCAGCAAGTGGCCACTTGATAAAGTGCTTAGGGGCCAAAGGTTAGGTTTGAGATTCAGCCACCTGTATAAAGTGCACTACTTTTATTCCCTATATGGGCCCTGGCGCCCCAGTCAAAAGTAGTGCACTATACAGGGAATAGGGTGCCATTCTCTGGTCTAAAGTAGTGCACTATATAGGGAATAGGGTGCCATTCTCTGGTCTAAAGTAGTGCACTATACAGGGAATAGGGTGCCATTCTCTGGTCTAAAGTAGTGCACTATACAGGGAATAGGGTGCCATTCTCTGGTCTAAAGTAGTGCACTATATAGGGAATAGGGTGCCATTCTCTGGTCTAAAGTAGTGCACTATATAGGGAATAGGGTGCCATTCTCTGGTCTAAAGTAGTGCACTCTATAGGGAATAGGGTGCATTCTCTGGTCAAATAGTGCACTATATAGGGAATAGGGTTGCCATTCTCTGGTCTAAAGTAGTGCACTATATAGGGAATAGGGTGCCATTCTCTGGTCTAAAGTAGTGCACTATATAGGGAATAGGGTGCCGTTTGGGACGTAGCCCGAGACATCAGGACACACTTAGACAGACCAGACGGACAGAACAGCGCATTTCTGGGATGGAATAACCAGTTCCTTGGAATAAACATGAAAAGGCTGTTATTGATAACAGATGACTCTTAAACAACAACATAAACCTGGAGGAATGATTGGTTGTGCACACCCCACATGTTCTCTCTCATACACCCCCCCCCCCTTACTAACCTGGGCAGCAGGGCGGCTACAGGCGTGACCACACAGAGCAGGTAGAAGAGCGGTTCCCCCAGAAGTCTCTGCATGGTCCAGTAAGGGTTGGAAGGGGAGTAGCATGTGGGACAGGAGGCATTGTAACACAGAGCCACAGTAAAGAACAGACCCACACTGAAGGAGATGGACAGCCAGTTCATCCAGGTCTGGAGGGAAAACAGGGGGGGAGAGGAAAGAGGAGGGAGAGGAGGGGGAGAGGAGGAAGAGGGGAGAGAGGGAGAGAAGAGAGGAGGAAGAGGTGGAGAGGATTTCCCGGGGCAGACGGGTGGAGAGGGGGAGAGGGGAGTGGGGAGAGGAAGGGATGGGCGGACTGGAGAGAGAGGGGACTTGAGCGGGGAGGAGGGGGGAGGGGAGGGGAGAGGAGGGGAGAGAGAGGGGATGGGGACGAGGGGAGAGGGGGGAGGTCAGGGGTGGGAGGGAGGGGAGAGGGGAGGAGGGAGAGGTGGAGATGGGGGAGAGAGGGGAGGGGAGAGGGGAGGGGGAGGGGATGCAGTGGGTGAGGTGGGAGGTGGGTGGGGGAGGGTGGGATGGGGGAGAGGAGAGGGGAAGAGGGTTGGAGGGATGCGATGAGGGGGTGGGGCGAGATGGGGGGGAGGTGGTGTAGGTGGGTATGAAGAGGGGAGGGGGTAGATGGAGGTATGAGGGGGGGGTGGAGGACGACGGGGATTGGGAGGGGATGAGAGGGGAGGATGGATGGTGGGGGTGTGTTTGTGGAGGGTGGGAGCGAGGAGTCTGCATGAAGAAAAGGGTATGGTCGGATGGGAGGGATGGTGGAGAGGAGGGGATGTGGGGGCGGGGGGATGTTGGGGGAGGATAGAGGGTGAGAGGGGATGGGGTAGAGCCGCGAGAGTAGACTTAGGAGGTGGGGAGAAGAGGGAGGGGGTGTGGAAAGGGATGAGAGGGGAGCGGAGAGAGGGGGAACGGGATTAGAGCTCAAAGCCAGTGCGCAAGGACCCAAACCACTGACTGACTCACTATCTAGGATCTGTCCTAAATGGTACTCTATTCCATATGTAGGGCACTCTATTCCATATGTAGGGCACTATATTCCATATGTAGGGCACTATATTCCATATGTAGGGCACTATATTCCATATGTAGGGCACTATATTCCATATGTAGGGCACTATATTCCATATGTAGGGCACTATATTCCATATGTAGGGCACTATATTCCATATGTAGGGCACTATATTCCATATGTAGGGCACTATATTCCATATGTAGGGGCACTATATTCCATATGTAGGGCACTATATTCCATATGTAGGGCACTATATTCCATATGTAGGGCACTATATTCCATATGTAGGGCACTCTATTCCATATGTAGGGCACTATATTCCATATGTAGGGCAGTATATTCCATATGTAGGGCACTATATTCCATATGTAGGGCACTATATTTGACTAGGGCCCACAACCAATAAGCTGCCATTTGGGATGCATGCAGACTCACCATCGGCCATATTATTGGCCTTTTATGAAAGGAATGTTTAATCTGATGGTCAAGATGGCCGAAACATCAGTCATATTTTACTCCTCTTAATAAAGGAGTTTTTAAAACTTAAAGAGCAAGAGTTGCTCCTCTTTCCCCTTTCTGAATCTAAAACTCCTCTTTCCCCTTTATGAATCTAAAACATTGGCACCTAACTACTACATTTTTCATGTTACAAAATGTGTTGGGATGAAATTTACAGCTACCAGCGTAATGGAAAAAGCGCTAATCCCATTCAAGGTCACTGCTCTTAACTGAGAGCATCTGAGCCTTTGTCCCAAATGGCACCCTATTCCCTATATAGTGCACTACTTTTGACCAGGGCCCAGGTCATTTCACTCAGGACCCTGTTCAAAAGAAGTGCACTACATAGGGAATAGGGTGCCATTCTCTGGTCTAAAGTAGTGCACTATATAGGGAATAGGGTGCCATTCTCTGGTCTAAAGTAGTGCACTACATAGGGAATAGGGTGCCATTCTCTGGTCTAAAGTAGTGCACTATATAGGGAATAGGGTGCCATTCTCTGGTCTAAAGTAGTGCACTACATAGGGAATAGGGTGCCATTCTCTGGTCTAAAGTAGTGCACTACATAGGGAATAGGGTGCCATTCTCTGGTCTAAAGTAGTGCACTATATAGGGAATAGGGTGCCATTCTCTGGTCTAAAGTAGTGCACTACATAGGGAATAGGGTGCCATTTGGGATGTGACCTTAGAAGGCAGGAGATGGACACATGGATACAGCAAAAAACGAAAAGGTTATTTTGGCCGCCTTGCCTGTGTGATGTGCGTGTGTGTGTGTGTGTGTGTGTGTGTGTGTGTGTGTGTGTGTGTGTGTGTGTGTGTGTGTGTGTGTGTAGACAGTTTGCAGAAGGCACTAGCTGGACAGTGGGAGTGACTGATGCTGCAGTCTTCTGGTTCAATCTAATCAACGACACCTCAGAAATATCTATCTGCTTGTTGTCAGCCACCTGCTAGACCCAGCTAGTCACAGAGCCAAAGAGCTGGTCTCATTGCTAGAAAGGAGGTATATCTATTCATTAACATCCTAACGAAAGGCTTTTATTCAGCCAAAAAAAAAAAACTCTGTCCATGTCCAAAACGCTTCATTAGATTTCCAATCAATTGATTTACAAAGTAGCCCCAATATTTTGTAATTGAAGCTTTGAAAAGATGTGAAAGTAAGTAGGATCAGCCAGTCCGTAAATCCATAGTGTGTCGTTACCCAGGTCTTGGTCTCCATGCCCAGGTGAATCAGTATGGTAAACAGAGACAGGGTGGTGATGGGGGTTCCCCAGGTCAACAAGTCCACGTCAGAGTCAGCATAGGCCTGGAGGAGATGGACACACACAGAGGGATGAGCGGTGTGTGTGTGTGTGTGTGTGTGTGTGTGAGAGAGTGAGTGTGAGTGTGAGTGTGAGTGTGAGAGAGAGAGAGAGAGAGAGAGAGAGAGAGAGAGAGAGAGAGAGAGAGAGAGAGAGAGAGAGTGAGTGAGATAGGTTATAAGATGTCATGACAGGGTTTATTAGCTACAAAATACCCAACTCACACAGTATGGTATTAAGAAGCAGACCAGGCTTTGGTAGAAGGCATCTATCATGTTCATCCAGAACATATACGGCTTGTACTCCTGAAACACAAAACACCTGAGCATTTCACTACAACCTCAAAGCAGCAGCCACCGAGACGGAGGGTTCTAAAACAGAATCAGCTGGGTATGATGTCATAAGACGTCTGTCTAATAGAGCTGTATAAAAGTTACGATTCGTGACCAATATAACATGTTTCTCCGAGACCCGTCGGATCATTCCGGCGATTGTGATAGGGAGTTCGATGGTGAGGCATATATCTGTACCTGGGGCAAAGACTTTGTGTTTTCCTGGGGCAAATGTTCAGGATATCACCAGGTTGCTTCCCGAGGCTGTGAGTCAGTCACCGGGGGCTGATACTGTCATGGTTCATGTGGGGTCAGATGACATTATGAAAGGCAGCTCAGAACAGCTGAAGATGGATTTTAAAGAACTGATTGGGTCTCTACTTGACACCAACAAACGCCCCATAATATCTGGCCCTCTGCCCTCCCTAAATCGTGGCGTTGAACGTTTCAGAAGACTTTTAGCCCTCCATAACTGGCTACGAGACTATTGCAGCTCTGTGGGTGTAACATTTATTGACAATTTTGATACCTTCTGGAAACAAAGCTCATATTATAAAGGATGGAATCCACCCAATTCATCTGAGTTCCTGGATACCTTCACAGCATTATAAGGCTGCGTTGAATGGTGCGAAAAGTGCAAATCAATCCCAGAACAGCAGCAAAGGACCTTGTGAAGACGCTGGAGGAAACAGGTACAAAAGTATCTATATCCACAGTAAAACGAGTCCTATATTGACATAACCTGAAAGGCCGCTCAGCAAGAAAGAAGCCACTGCTCCAAAACCGTCATAAAAAAGCCAGACTACGGTTTGCAACTGCACATGGGGACAAAGATCGTACTTTTTTGAGAAATGTCCTCTGGTCTGATGAAACAAAAATATAACTGTTTGGCCATAATGACCATCGTTATGTTTGGAGGAAAAAGGGGGTACTTGCAAACCGAAGAACACCATCCCAACCGTGAAGCACAGGGGTGGCAGCATCATGCTGTGGGGGTTCTTTGCTGCAGGAGGGACTGGTGCACTTCACAAAATAGATGGCATTATGAGGAAGGAAAAGTATGTGGATATATTGAAGCAACTTCTCAAGACATCAGTCAGGAAGTGAAAGCTTGGTCGCAAATGGGTCTTCCAAATGGACAATGACCCCAAGCATACTTCCAAAGTTGTGGCAAAATGGCTTAAGGACAACAAAGTCAAGGTATTGGAGTGGCCATCACAAAGCCCTGACTTCAATCCTATAGAACATTTTTGGGCAGAACTGAAAAGGCGTGTGCGAGCAAGGAGGCCTACAAACCTGACTCAGTTACACCAGCTCTGTCAGGAGGAATGGGCCAAAATTCACCCAACTTATTGTGGGAATCTTGTGGAAGGCTACCCGAAATGTTTGACCCAAGTTAAACAATTTAAAGGCAATGCTACCAAATACTAAATGAGTGTATGTAAACTTCTGACCCACTGGGAATGTGATGAAATAAATAAAAGCTGAAATAAATCACTCTCTCTACTATTATTCTGACATTTCACATTCTTAAAATAAAGTGGTGATCCTTACTGACCTAAAACAGGGAATTTTTACTGGGATTAAATGTCAGGAATTATGAAAAACTTCAGTTTAAATGTATTTGGCTAAAGTGTATGTAAACTTCCGCCTTCAACTGTATATATCTTTATTATTATTATTATTATATATATATTTTTAATAGATACTAGACAAGATAATCACAATATCATAAAATACCATGTTAATACCTTAAAAGATCTTAATTATATATTTTATCTATTATATCTGTTTTATTCACTAAAGTTATAAACAATTTATTCACGTTATCTATTTACTTTACACATCGACATGACGGTTCGGACCTCTGAGTTCTGTCCGTTCATGTAGAGCTGACGTAGTTATAATCTATCACTCGTTATTAACAACATATCCAATAGTTGATATAATCTATCACTAGTTATTAACAACATATCCAATAGTTGATATAATCTATCACTAGTTATTAACAACATATCCAATAGTTGATATAATCTATCACTCGTTATTAACAACATATCCAATAGTTGATATAATCTATCACTCGTTATTAACAACATATCCAATAGTTGATATAATCTATCACTAGTTATTAACAACATATCCAATAGTTTGATATAATCTATCACTAGTTATTAACAACATATCCAATAGTTGATATAATCTATCACTAGTTATTAACAACATATCCAATAGTTGATATAATCTATCACTAGTTATTAACAACATATCCAATAGTTGATATAATCTATCACTAGTTATTAACAACATATCCAATAGTTGATATAATCTATCACTAGTTATTAACAACATATCCAATAGTTGATATAATCTATCACTAGTTATTAACAACATATCCAATAGTTGATATAATCTATCACTAGTTATTAACAACATATCCAATAGTTGATATAATCTATCACTCGTTATTAACAACATATCCAATAGTTGATATAATCTATCACTCGTTATTAACAACATATCCAATAGTTGATATAATCTATCACTCGTTATTAACAACATATCCAATAGTTGATATAATCTATCACTAGTTATTAACAACATATCCAATAGTTGATATAATCTATCACTAGTTATTAACAACATATCCAATAGTTTGATATAATCTATCACTAGTTATTAACAACATATCCAATAGTTGATATAATCTATCACTAGTTATTAACAACATATCCAATAGTTTGATATAATCTATCACTAGTTATTAAACAACATATCCAATAGTTGATATAATCTATCACTCGTTATTAACAACATATCCAATAGTTGATATAATCTATCATCGTTATTAACAACATATCCAATAGTTGATATAATCTATCACTCGTTATTAACAAACATATCCAATAGTTGTATAATCTATCACTCGTTATTAACAACATATCCAATAGTTGATATAATCTATCACTAGTTTATTAACAACATATCCAATAGTTGATATAATCTATCACTAGTTTATTAACAACATATCCAATAGTTTGATATAATCTATCACTAGTTATTAACAACATATCCAATAGTTGATATAATCTATCACTAGTTATTAACAACATATCCCAATAGTTGATATAATCTATCACTAGTTTATTAACAACATATCCAATAGTTGATATAATCTATCACTAGTTATTAACAACATATCCAATAGTTGATATAATATATCACTAGTTATTAACAACATATCCAATAGTTGATATATCTATCACTAGTTATAACAACATATCCAATAGTTGATATAATCTATCACTCGTTATTAACAACATATCCAATAGTTGATATAATCTATCACTAGTTATTAACAACATACCAATAGTTGATATAATCATCACTCGTTATTAACAACATATCCATAGTTGAATAATCTATCACTAGTTATTAACAACACTATCCAATAGTTGATATAATCTATCACTAGTTATTAACAACATATCCAATAGTTGATATAATCATCACTAGTTATTAACAACATATCCAATAGTTGATATAATCTATCACTAGTTATTAACAACATATCCAATAGTTTGATATAATCTATCACTAGTTATTAACAACATATCCAATAGTTGATATAATCTATCACTAGTTATTAACAACATATCCAATAGTTGATATAATCTATCACTCGTTATTAACAACATATCCAATAGTTGATATAATCTATCACTAGTTATTAACAACATATCCAATAGTTGATATAATCTATCACTAGTTATTAACAACATATCCAATAGTTGATATAATCTATCACTAGTTATTAACAACATATCCAATAGTTGATATAATCTATCACTAGTTATTAACAACATATCCAATAGTTGATATAATCTATCACTAGTTATTAACAACATATCCAATAGTTGATATAATCTATCACTAGTTATTAACAACATATCCAATAGTTGATATAATCTATCACTAGTTATTAACAACATATCCAATAGTTGATATAATCTATCACTAGTTATTAACAACATATCCAATAGTTGATATAATCTATCACTAGTTATTAACAACATATCCAATAGTTGATATAATCTATCACTAGTTATTAACAACATATCCAATAGTTGATATAATATATCACTCGTTATTAACAACATATCCAATAGTTGATATAATCTATCACTCGTTATTAACAACATATCCAATAGTTGATATAATCTATCACTAGTTATTAACAACATATCCAATAGTTGATATAATCTATCACTCGTTATTAACAACATATCCAATAGTTGATATAATCTATCACTCGTTATTAACAACATATCCAATAGTTGATATAATCTATCACTCGTTATTAACAACATATCCAATAGTTGATATAATCTATCACTCGTTATTAACAACATATCCAATAGTTGATATAATCTATCACTCGTTATTAACAACATATCCAATAGTTGATATAATCTATCACTCGTTATTAACAACATATCCAATAGTTGATATAATCTATCACTCGTTATTAACAACATATCCATAGTTGATATAATCTATCACTAGTTATTAACAACATATCCAATAGTTGATATAATCTATCACTAGTTATTAACAACATATCCAATAGTTGATATAATCTATCACTAGTTATTAACAACATATCCAATAGTTGATATAATCTATCACTAGTTATTAACAACATATCCAATAGTTGATATAATCTATCACTAGTTATTAACAACATATCCAATAGTTGATATAATCTATCACTAGTTATTAACAACATATCCAATAGTTGATATAATCTATCACTAGTTATTAACAACATATCCAATAGTTGATATAATCTATCACTAGTTATTAACAACATATCCAATAGTTGATATAATCTATCACTAGTTATTAACAACATATCCAATAGTTGATATAATCTATCACTAGTTATTAACAACATATCCAATAGTTGATATAATCTATCACTAGTTATTAACAACATATCCAATAGTTGATATAATCTATCACTAGTTATTAACAACATATCCAATAGTTGATATAATCTATCACTAGTTATTAACAACATATCCAATAGTTGATATAATCTATCACTAGTTATTAACAACATATCCAATAGTTGATATAATCTATCACTAGTTATTAACAACATATCCAATAGTTGATATAATCTATCACTAGTTATTAACAACATATCCAATAGTTGATATAATCTATCACTAGTTATTAACAACATATCCAATAGTTGATATAATCTATCACTAGTTATTAACAACATATCCAATAGTTGATATAATCTATCACTAGTTATTAACAACATATCCAATAGTTGATATAATCTATCACTAGTTATTAACAACATATCCAATAGTTGATATAATCTATCACTAGTTATTAACAACATATCCAATAGTTGATATAATCACTAGTTATAAACACCTCTGAGTTCTGTCCGTTCATGTAGAGCTGAGGCAGTTCCTGGAGGGTCTCTGAGGACACATCTTTGTCCAGGGTCCCAGTGATGAGTTGAGGGAAGGCAGAGAACATCAGGTTGAAGAAGACCAGATACCACTGGTCTATCATGGCTGACCCAGAGAAACCACAGTAGAACTGGTACCAGAAGATCAGAGCTACAAACATCTGGAGAGGAGAGAGAGGGAGATGGGAGAGAGAGGGAGATGGGGAGAGAGAGAGGGAGATGGGGGAGAGAGAGAGGGAGATGGGAGAGAGAGAGAGGGAGATGGGAGAGAGAGAGAGGGAGATGGGGGGGGGAAGAGAGAGAGGGAAATGGGGAGAGAGAGAGGGAGATGGGGGAGAGAGGGAGATGGGGGGAGAGATAGAGAGATGGGGAGAGAGAGGGAGAGATGGGGAGAGAGAGAGGGAGATGGGAGATCGGAGAGGGAGGGAGATGAGTCGACTGACTGAGGTTCTACAGCTGTTCAGTCTGTGGGCTAGAAATAAATGTACAGCTCTTTAATGGTACCAGTCTCTGCCCACTCACAAACACAGAACTACATTTATATTGCTGATTGATTTGTAGATTTGTGCCTTTTTTTGTGTGACCAACTTTTGATTTAGTTTGTCATTTTTCAGAAGGGGGTTATAGGTACAGGTATAACACTCAGTCATATTTATTCAGATATATTCATACATTCAGTTATAATATTTGCATTTCATATTTCATACTTTCCTGTACCGGGCTGCCACTCTAAATAATAATACAACAAAATATCAGAGCAATGCAACAAAGACAAAGAACAGAATCAACAGTTTTGTAACATTCTGTATGCAAGGAAAAGAAACACACAAATACTGGCACTAAGACCGCACTCAAAGAGCTGTAGAGGGCCGGCTGTATAGGGCCAGCTGTAGAGGGCCGGCTGTATAGGGCCAGCTGTATAGGGCCGGCTGTAGAGGGCCGGCTGTATAGGGCCGGCTGTAGAGGGCCGGCTGTAGAGGAACGGCTGTATAGGGCCGGCTGTAGAGGGCCGGCTGTATAGGGCCGGCTGTATAGGGCCGGCTGTATAGGGCCGGCTGTAGAGGGCCGGCTGTATAGGGCCGGCTGTAGAGGGCCGGCTGTATAGGGCCGGCTGTAGAGGGCCAGCTGTAGAGGGCCGGCTGTAGAGGGCCGGCTGTAGAGGGCCGGCTGTAGAGGGCCGGCTGTAGAGGGCCGGCTGTATAGGGCCGGCTGTATAGGGCCGGCTGTATAGGGCCGGCTGTATAGGGCCGGCTGTAGAGGGCCGGCTGTAGAGGGCCGGCTGTATAGGGCCGGCTGTATAGGGCCAGCTGTAGAGGGCCGGCTGTAGAGGGCCGGCTGTAGAGGGCCGGCTGTATAGGGCCGGCTGTAGAGGGCCGGCTGTAGAGGGCCGGCTGTATAGGGCCGGCTGTAGAGGGCCGGCTGTATAGGGCCAGCTGTATAGGGCCGGCTGTATAGGGCCAGCTGTATAGGGCCAGCTGTATAGGGCCAGCTGTAGAGGGCCAGCTGTAGAGGGCCGGCTGTATAGGGCCAGCTGTAGAGGGCCGGCTGTAGAGGGCCGGCTGTAGAGGGCCGGCTGTATAGGGCCAGCTGTAGAGGGCAGGCTGTATAGGGCCAGCTGTAGAGGGCCGGCTGTAGAGGGCCGGCTGTATAGGGCCAGCTGTAGAGGGCCGGCTGTAGAGGGCCGGCTGTATAGGGCCAGCTGTAGAGGGCCGGCTGTATAGGGCCAGCTGTAGAGGGCCGGCTGTAGAGGGCCGGCTGTATAGGGCCAGCTGTAGAGGGCCGGCGGTAGAGGGCCGGCTGTATAGGGCCGGCTGTAGAGGGACGGCTGTAGAGGGCCGGCTGTAGAGGGCCGGCTGTAGAGGGCCGGCTGTATAGGGCCAGCTGTAGAGGGCCGGCTGTATAGGGCCAGCTGTAGAGGGCCGGCTGTAGAGGGCCGGCTGTATAGGGCCAGCTGTAGAGGGCCGGCTGTAGAGGGCCGGCCGGCTGTAGAGGGCCGGCTGTATAGGGCCAGCTGTAGAGGGCCGGCTGTATAGGGCCAGCTGTAGAGGGCCGGCTGTAGAGGGCCGGCTGTATAGGGCCAGCTGTAGAGGGCCGGCTGTAGAGGGCCGGCCGGCTGTAGAGGGCCGGCCGGCTGTAGAGGGCCAGCTGTAGAGGGCCAGCTGTAGAGGGCCGGCTGTATAGGGCCGGCTGTAGAGGGCCAGCTGTATAGGGCCGGCTGTAGAGGGCCGGCTGTATAGGGCCGGCTGTAGAGGGCCGGCTGTAGAGGGCCGGCTGTAGAGGGCCGGCTGTAGAGGGCCGGCTGTATAGGGCCGGCTGTATAGGGCCGGCTGTAGAGGGCGAGCTGTAGAGGGCCGGCTGTAGAGGGCCGGCTGTAGAGGGCCGGCTGTATAGGGCCGGCTGTATAGGGCCGGCTGTATAGGGCCGGCTGTAGAGGGCCGGCTGTATAGGGCCGGCTGTATAGGGCCGGCTGTAGAGGGCCGGCTGTATAGGGCCGGCTGTATAGGGCCGGCTGTATAGGGCCAGCTGTATAGGGCCAGCTGTAGAGGGCCGGCTGTAGAGGGCCGGCTGTATAGGGCCGGCTGTATAGGGCCGGCTGTATAGGGCCAGCTGTATAGGGCCAGCTGTATAGGGCCGGCTGTAGAGGGCCGGCTGTATAGGGCCGGCTGTAGAGGGCCGGCTGTAGAGGGCCGGCTGTAGAGGGCCGGCTGTATAGGGACAGCTGTAGAGGGCCAGCTGTAGAGGGCCGGCTGTATAGGGCCAGCTGTAGAGGGCCGGCTGTATAGGGCCGGCTGTAGAGGGCCGGCTGTAGAGGGCCGGCTGTAGAGGGCCGGCTGTATAGGGCCGGCTGTATAGGGCCGGCTGTATAGGGCCGGCTGTATAGGGCCGGCTGTATAGGGCCGGCCGTATAGGGCCGGCCGTATAGGGCCGGCCGTATAGGGCCGGCCGTAGAGGGCCGGCCGTATAGGGCCGGCCGTATAGGGCCGGCCGTATAGGCCGCCGTATAGGGCCGGCCGTATAGGGCCGGCCGTATAGGGCCGGCCGTATAGGGCCGGCTGTATAGGGCCGGCTGTATAGGGCCAGCTGTATAGGGCCAGCTGTATAGGGCCAGCTGTAGAGGGCCGGCTGTAGAGGGCCGGCTGTATAGGGCCAGCTGTAGAGGGCCGGCTGTAGAGGGCCGGCTGTATAGGGCCAGCTGTAGAGGGCCGGCTGTATAGGGCCATCTGTAGAGGGCCGGCTGTAGAGGGCCGGCTGTAGAGGGCCGGCTGTAGAGGGCCGGCTGTATAGGGCCGGCTGTAGAGGGCCGGCTGTATAGGGCCAGCTGTAGAGGGCCGGCTGTAGAGGGCCGGCTGTAGAGGGCCGGCTGTAGAGGGCCGGCTGTAGAGGGCCGGCTGTAGAGGGCCGGCTGTATAGGGCCAGCTGTAGAGGGCCGGCTGTATAGGGCCGGCTGTAGAGGGCCGGCTGTAGAGGGCCGGCTGTATAGGGCCAGCTGTAGAGGGCCGGCTGTAGAGGGCCGGCTGTAGAGGGCCGGCTGTATAGGGCCAGCTGTAGAGGGCCGGCTGTAGAGGGCCGGCTGTATAGGGCCAGCTGTAGAGGGCCGGCTGTATAGGGCCGGCTGTAGAGGGCCGGCTGTAGAGGGCCGGCTGTATAGGGCCGGCTGTAGAGGGCCGGCTGTAGAGGGCCGGCTGTAGAGGGCCGGCTGTAGAGGGCCGGCTGTAGAGGGCCGGCTGTATAGGGCCAGCTGTAGAGGGCCGGCTGTATAGGGCCGGCTGTATAGGGCCAGCTGTAGAGGGCCATAAGTAAACAAGAACATGCTCATCCAGAGGCGGCGCTCCTAGTGGCCGGTGAACTGAATGCAGGAAAACTGAAATCCGTTTAACCTAATTTCCACCAGCATGTCACCTGTACAACTAGAGGCGAAAAAACTCTAGATCACCTTTACTCCACACACAGAGACACATACAAAGTTCTCCCTAGCCCTCCATTTTTCGGAAATCTGACCATAACTCTATCCTCCTGATTCCTGGTTACAAGCAAAAACTCTAACAGGAAGTACCAGTGACACGCTCAATACGGAAATGGTCTGATAAAGCTGATGCTAAGCTACAGGACTGTTTTGCTAGCACAGACTGGAATATGTGACCAACCTGCTTGAGTCGGTCTAATGTAGCAAAATTTGAAATTGTGTTTTTTACATTGGATAAAAGTAGAGACTCAGAGCTAGAAAATTGTATATCATACACTACAGTTGAGGAACAATTGGAAAATATTTCTGCTTTGAAAGTCGACTTGTAACCTCACTTCTGAGAAAATGGCCTTTGAATGTTTTGCTACAATCACTGGAGAGCTCTTCTTTGTCTACACCCATTCAGCATCGTTCACACCCTCTTAAGCTTTAGCCCCACCCATCTCTAAGGGTTGATCCGAGTGTTCTGTCCTAACAACAGCAGTCAAGCACCCAAGCTAACTGGCTAACGTTGGCTAGCTTGCTAGCTACTTCCAGACACAAATGAGAGAACATCTCACTCTGACCATTTTACTCGCCCTAGCAGAACTGGTTAGGCTGTTTCTATGTTATCCAGAGCGTTGGTGACTGCAACTGTGCCAATGTTTATTGACACCGGCCATATTCAACGGGTGTTGAGTGTTCGTAAATTCGTCAGTTATTCTGCGGTCTGGCACACTCAGATGAGAGTGCTCTGAAATCGGAGTAGATAGCCAGAGCGAATTTACCAGCTACGTCTATCAACAGCTGTCGCAGTGACATCATAAATATTCTATTGAAATGGGTACTTGCATAGTGGAGTCTTTTGTTAAGACATGTTGCTAGCTAGCTAAACAATGAACCATAATCCCAACTCATGACGTTACTACCCTGCATGAATCTGAAGGTAGCTAAACCAACCAGGTTCAATGTTAGCTAGCTAACATTAGGCTATAACTAGCAAAGCAAATGGCTCTGAGATACAAATAATATAACTACACAGATCATACAGATAACGTTAGCTAGCGAGCCAGCCTGCTAACTTTAGCTAGCTAGCTAACAGTACACTTTAACTTAAAATGAAAATGACTTTCTGACAAAATTAGAAACGTGTAATATCTGAAAATGTAGCGAGCTAGACTATCTTACCCGTATACATGGATGGACGCTTCTCCCTCTCTGTCACGGATGCTATGGTTGCCCTTAGTTTGAAGATGTAATCCGGAGACAGGTGTTTTCTCCATCTCCTTAGCTATCATACTCTAATTCCACTGATTTCAAAACTCGGTCCTCCAGAAAGTGGAGAGCAACACTTATGCAGTTCTACTAAGCAATATATTTTTTCAAAAGCCCCGTTAGACAGGATTACCTACACATACTGACCAGCTCAAATAGACAGAAGCGTGCTACATGGCAGACCAATCCGAACTCATCTCTCAGCATGTCCAGCCCACTCATTATCTCAGACAATCATGGCTAGCGGGAAGGTTGCTCTTTTTCTGTGGCTAAACCAACTAGGCATGTAATTTAACAATTTTGTTCGTATTTACAGATGGCATACAAGTTTGTTATTAAGGCACATGAAAGTTCACATGTTCCAGAATGCATTTCTGCCAAAATACGCAGTAGTAGTGACGTGCAACATACGTTTCCTGAAACTAGTCACATATGTTCTGGGACTCATCCGATGGCATTGAGGAATTTACCACCTCAGTCCCCGGCTTCATTATTAAGTGCATCAATGAAATCATCCCCACAGTGACCGTACGTACATATCCCAAACAGAAGCCATGGATTACAGGCAACATCCGCACTGAGCTAAAGGCTCAAGCTGTTGCTTTCAAGTAGCGGGACACTAACCCGGACGCTTATAAATCCCGCTATGCCCTCTGACGAACCAACAGGTTAATATTCACAAGGCCTCAACTGGTCAAGCAAGACTTATATATCACAGAACCCGGCCGAGACCTGCCCAGTGATGCGAGCCTACCAGACAAGCCAAATGCCTTCAATGCTCGCTTCGAGACAAGCAACACTGAACCATGCTTGAGAGCACCAGCTGTTCCGGACGACTGTGTGATCACGCTCTCCGTAGTAAGACCTTTAAACAGGTTAACTTTCAAAAGGCCTCAGGGCCAGATGGATTACCAGGATACATACTCAGTCTGACCAGCTGGTAAGTGTCTTCACTGACTTTTTTAACCTCTCCCTGACCGAGTCTGTAATACCAACATGTTTCAAGCAGACCACCATAGTCCCTGTGCCCAAGAACGCCAAGGTAACCTGTCTAAATGACTATCACCCCATAACACTCACATATGTAGCCATGAAGTGCTTTGAAAGGCTGGTCATTGCTCACACCAACACTATCATCCCAGACACCCTGGACCCACTCCAATTCGCATACCGCCCCAACAAATCCACAGATGACGCAATCTCTAATGCTGCGCACGACTCCAACACCATCATTAAGTTTGCCGACGACACGACGGTGGTAGGCCTGATCACCGACGACGATGAGTCAGCCTACAGGGAGGAGGTCAGAGACCTGGCAGTGTGGTGCCGGAGCAACAACCTCTCCATCAACGTCAGGAAGAACAAGGAGCTGATCGTGGACTACAGGAAACAGAGGGCAGAGCACGCCCCAATTCACATCGACGTAGCTGTAGTGGAGCGGGTCGAGAGCTTCAAGTTCCTCGGTGTCCACATCACTAAGGATCTGTCATGGTCCAAACACACCAATACAGTCATGAAGAGGGCACGACAACGCCTCTTCCCCCTCAGGAAGCTGAAAAAATGTGGCATTGTCCATCAGATCCTCAAAAAGTTATACAGCTGCACCACTGAGAGCATCTTGACTGGCTGCATCACCGCCTGGTATGGTAACCTTATGTACCAGCCATGGAGGTCGTCGGGTAAGCTTGGCGTCGGGTAAGTTTGGCTTTATACATAGCTTGGGCTTTGTCGAGTAAGGCTTAAACTATGTATTTAGATTGTAGTTAGGTATTGTAGGTAGGTATCGTGGGTTGTTGTAGGTAGTTATTGTATGTAATTATTGTAGGTTAGTATTGTATTCGGCGGTGCCGGGTGTAGCACGAAGCTAGCTAGCTAGCTAACTCACCACCTGGACTAGCTGGCGAGTAGCTATTAGCAACGGTATAGTTGTTTCACGCCTGAGAGTGCCTGTAATTACGCCAGCTGGCTGCCTACAATAATTACATACAATAATTGCCTACCATTCAGCTGTTTTCTAACCTCATTGTCTGAACCGTTAACGTTAGGTAGCAAGTGGCTACTGCTTGAAAATTAGCAAGCTTGTTGCAACCTGGATAGCTACTTGTAAACAATAGCTGGAACGACCGAGCGAACAGACGCGAACTGGCTGAGTCAATTCAGTGGCTAGCTTTGCACTTGGCTAGCTAACAGTAGCTGCTAGGGATAAGTCATAACCTACACTTGTGTTTTGTTTTTTACATATTGATAGCCCGAGTCGCTCAAGGAATTCGGGACATGGGTGACTAGTTAACGTTAGTTTGGCTCTCTCTGTGTTTTCGTGCCGTGAAAGGAGGGGTTCTTCTTTGTCTGAAAGCAATGGCTAGCTAGTTTGCTAACTATTCTAGCTAACTAACTGGCTGAATAAGTTGACGACGGACTCGCTCAAGCTGTCGGGACTAACCCACAACGTTAGTGGCTGAGTATTGGCGCTAAACCCTGCTGTTGGAGACCGGCATGCTAGCTGGCTGTGGTGTCTTATGACGAGGTGCCCAGACGTTTTTCACGGAATAATACTGCACCTAGTTAGCTAGCTGAATAAACTAGGTTAGTCTATTCCTAGAAAACATTGAACCGCTGTAGTTTACAACAATTATAGTTTCTGAGGTGGAAGTTGGGAGAGTTATATTTGGGAGTTGTGGTGAGGGAGGCCCCGCTCTCTCCTTTCCCAGATGTTTAGTTCATTTTATTCTGATCTCCTCTGCATTATTGTAGCCATCTGCTGCAGCCTGTCAACTATGCCTCTGCCTATCCCTGTTCTCTCCTCTCCGCACAGGCTACACAAACGCCTCACACCGCGTGGCTGCTGCCTCTCTAACCTGGTGGTCCCTGCACGCACGACCCACGTGGAGTTCCAGGTCTCAGGCAGCCTCTGGAACTGCCGTTCTGCTGCCAACAAGGCAGACTTCATCCCAGCCTATGCTACCCTCCAGTCCCTCGACTTCTTGGCGCTGACGGAAACATGGATTACCACTGAAAACACTGCTACTCCTGCTGCTCTCTCCTCGTCTGACCATGTGTTCTCGCATACCCCGAGAGCATCTGGTCAGCGGGGTGGTGGCACAGGAATCCTCATCTCTCCCAAGTGGACATTCTCAATTTTTCCCCTGACCCATCTGTCTATCTCCTCATTTGAATTCCATGCTGTCACAGTCACTAGCCCATTTAAGCTTAATATCCTTGTCATCTATCGCCCTCCAGGTTCCCTTGGAGAGTTCATCAATGAGCTTGACGCCTTGATGAGTTCCTTTCCTGAGGATGGCTCACCCCTCACAGTTCTGGGGGATTTCAACCTCCCTACGTCTACATTTGACTCATTTCTCTCTGCCTCCTTCTTTCCACTCCTCTCCTCTTTTGACCTCACCCTCTCACCGTCCCCCCCTACTCACAAGGCAGGCAATACGCTTGACCTCATCTTTACTAGATGCTGTTCTTCTACTAATCTCACTGCAACTCCCCTCCAAGTCTCCGACCACTACTTTGTATCATTTTCTCTCTCCCTCTCCTCCAACACTACTCACTCTGCCCCTACACAGATGGTAATGCGCCGTCGCAACCTTCGCTCTCTCTCTCCCCGCTACTCTCTCCTCTTCCATCCTATCATCTCTTCCCTCTGCTCAATCCTTCTCCCTCCAATCTCCTGATTCTGCCTCCTCAACCCTCCTCTCCTCCCTTTCTGCATCCTTTGACTCTCTATGTCCCCTATCCTCCCGGCCGGCTCGGTCCTCCCCTCCAGCTCCGTGGCTTGATGACTCATTGCGAGCTCACAGAACAGAGCTCCGGGCAGCTGAGCGGAAATGGAAGAAAACTAGACTCCCTGCAGACCTGGCATCTTTTCACTCCCTCCTCTCTACATTTTCTTCATCTGTTACTGCTGCTAAGGCCACTTTCTACCACTCTAAATTCCAAGCATCCGCCTCTAACCCTAGGAAGCTCTTTGCCACATTCTCCTCCCTGCTGAATCCCCCCCCCCCCTCCCTCTCTGTGGATGACTTCGTCAACCATTTTGAAAAGAAGGTTGACGACATCCGATCCTCGTTTGTTAAGTCAAATGACACTGCTGGTCCTGCTCACACTGCCCTACCCTATGCTTTGACTTCTTTCTCCCCTCTCTCTCCAGATAAAATCTTGCGACTTGTGACGGCAGGCCGCCCAACAACCTGCCCGCTTGACCCTATCCCCTCCTCTCTTCTCCAGACCATCTCCGGTGACCTTCTCCCTTACCTCACCTCGCTGATCAACTCATCCTTGACCGCTGGCTATGTCCCTTCCGTCTTCAAGAGAGCGAGAGTTGCACCCCTTCTCAAAAAACCAACACTCGATCCCACTGATGTCAACAACTACAGACCAGTATCCCTTCTTTCTTTTCTCTCCAAAACGATTGAGCGTGCCGTCTTTAGCCAACTCTCTTGCTATCTCTCTCAGAATGACCTTCTTGATCCAAACCAGTCAGGTTTCAAGACTGGTCATTCAACTGAGACTGCTCTTCTCTGTGTCACAGAGGCTCTCCGCACTGCTAAAGCTAACTCTCACTCCTCTGCTCTTGTCCTTCTAGACCTGTCTGCTGCCTTTGATACTGTGAACCATCAGATCCTCCTCTCCACCCTCTCCGAGCTGGGCATCTCCGGCGCGGCTCACTCTTGGATTGCGTCCTACCTGACTGGTCGCTCCTACCAAGTGGCGTGGCGAGAAGCTGTCTCCGCACCACGTGCTCTCACCACTGGTGTCCCCCAGGGCTCAGTTCTAGGCCCTCTCCTATTCTCGCTATACACCAAGTCACTTGGCTCTGTCATATCCTCACATGGCCTCTCCTATCATTGCTACGCTGACGACACACAACTAATCTTCTCCTTTCCCCCTTCTGATAACCAGGTGGCGAATCGTATCTCTGCATGTCTGGCAGACATATCAGTATGGATGACGGATCACCACCTCAAGCTGAATCTCGGCAAGACGGAGCTGCTCTTCCTCCCGGGAAAGGACTGCCCGTTCCATGATCTCGCCATCACGGTTGACAACTCCGTTGTGTCCTCCTCCCAGAGTGCGAAGAGCCTTGGCGTGACCCTGGACAACACCCTGTCGTTCTCCGCTAACATCAAGGCGGTGACCCGATCCTGTAGGTTCATGCTCTACAACATTCGGAGAGTACGACCCTGCCTTACACAGGAAGCGGCACAGGTCCTAATCCAGGCACTTGTCATCTCCCGTCTGGATTACTGCAGCTCCCTGCCTGTGCCATTAATTTTTATTTTTTTATTTCACCTTTATTTAACCAGGTAAACCAGTTGAGAACAAGTTCTCATTTACAACTGCGACCTGGCCAAGATAAAGCAAAGCAGCGCGATAAAAACAACACAGAGTTACATATGGGGTAAAACAAAACAAAGTCAAAAATACAACAGAAATACATATATATACAGTGTGTGCAAATGTAGCAAGTTATGGAGGTAAGGCAATAAATAGGCTATAGTGCAAAATAATTACAATTAGTTAAACACCTACAACTCATCCAGAATGCCGCAGCACGTCTGGTGTTCAACCTTCCCAAGTTCTCTCACGTCACCCCGCTCCTCCGCACACTCCACTGGCTTCCAGTTGAAGCTCGCATCTGCTACAAGACCATGGTGCTTGCTTACGGAGCTGTGAGGGGAATGGCACCTCCGTACCTTCAGGCTCTGATCAGTCCCTACACCCAAACGAGGGCACTGCGTTCATCCACCTCTGGCCTGCTGGCTCCCCTACCTCTGCGGAAGCATAGTTCCCGCTCAGCCCAGTCAAAACTGTTCGCTGCTCTGGCACCCCAATGGTGGAACAAGCTCCCTCACGACGCCAGGACAGCGGAGTCACTCACCACCTTCCGGAGACATTTGAAACCCCACCTATTTAAGGAATACCTGGGATAGGATAAAGTAATCCTTCTACCCCCCCCCTTGACAAAAAAAAAAAAAAAAAAAAAAAAAAAACATTGTAAAGTGGTTATCCCACTGGCTATAAGGTGAATGCACCTATTTGTAAGTCGCTCTGGATAAGAGCGTCTGCTAAATGACGTAAATGTAAATGTAAAATGTAACTGCTTGGCACCTGACCGCAAGGTGCTACAGAGGGTAGTGCGTACGGCCCAGTACATCACTGGGGCAAAGCTCCCTGCCATCCAGGACCTCTATACCAGGCGGTGTCAGAGGAACAGCTTCTACCCCCAAGCCATAAAACTGCTAAATAGTTAGTTAAATAGTTAACCAAATAGCTACCCGGACTATCTGCGTTGACCCTTTTTGCACAAACTTTTTTGACTCATCACATATGTACACATCTACCTGAATTAGCTTGTACCCCTGCACATCGAATCGGTACAGGCACCCCTTGTATATAGTTATCTTTACTCATTGTGTATCTATTATTACTACAAGTTCAACTTTTCTATTATTGCTATATATTCTTTCTCTGTTGGGAAGCCTGTTAATCACTGTCCTTTTGCTTACGAAGCATGTGACAAATAACATTTGATATAATTGGTCTGTGTGTGTGGGGCTTTAGCTGAGCTTGTTCTTTACAGAGTCAAGTATACTTTATTTGTCCAGGCTTCAATTGTTCCTTGATGAGCACCATTCATTCTCGCTGTCAATAATTCTAATGTTTGAACTTCTAATAGTAACTGTATCCCTTGGTGAATTGGGAGAGTGAGGTGGTCGCCATCTTAGAGCCAAAAAGAAATGTGCAACAGTGCTGCCTGCCAGCAGTAATCATCTCTGACTGATTGAGAGATTCAAGCGCTATCATCATTAAGTAACATAAATGGTTGGGGAGCATTGAATATTGACATTCATGCTCTTTGAAATGAATTTTGTAACTTTGTCCCAAAAGCATTTAACTGCAGGGCACTGCCACATCATATTAAGGAACGTGTCTACCTGATTTGGGGGACACAGTAAGCATTTGGAAGTCGGGGCCAATTCCATTATAAAAAGTTTATTGGGTGTTAGATAAAGTCTGAACAAACTTGAAATGAATAAGTTGATGGTTCGGATTACTGGATGCCAAGGTCATATTTTTCCATATTCTGGTCCAGTTCAAGGATGATTCAGTTACATTTAGATCTGTAGATCTGTGGGCCATACTTTTTAAAATGGCTAGCTTAGAGTCTGCGGTTTCCAATAGTTGTTTAAATATTACTGAGTTTAGTCCTTTAGGGAGACCAGATGATCTGTTGTATAAATTCCATCATTGGATGGTTGGACAGGTGAGTTTCCCATGGAACTCCATGAACTCCTAGCATAGCTGCCCTACGTTGGAAATAAATAGTCAGAATGTCCTCAAACCATTACTATCCATGATATCGACAAAAGTACGGATGTGATGTGAAAAGGTACGACGTACGATTAGGCATTACTATTCAATATCTGGGCGTGCCATTTCGTTTCCCAGCTGCATAGTTTTAAAATGTTGTGTGAGTAATAATAGGACCAAAGCGTAGTTTACGTTGTTTAAGAGACTTATCAATGAACACCACTTCTTCCAGTGCAATGGGAGACACCATATCTCTCTCTATTCTCAGCCAGGGAGCAGAATAGTCATGTCTAAACCTATTTATAATTGGGCGAAATGCTAGTGCTGGAAATACAATTTAAAGTTTGGAACGGATAGCCCTCCAACGTATTTCCCTCTGTAAATGTGTTAATTTAAATCGGGGATCTCTTACCTTCCATACATATTTTGAAAACGCACAAATCCCAATTGCCAGAAGGGGGAGACATAGGAAGCATATACATTTTCACAATATAAATTCTGCTGGTTAGAGCGACTGGGATGTTAGTCCATCTACTGAGGTCGGATTGATTTGATTTGAGCATTTTGTTGATGTTTTTTTGCAATGGTTTTATCTAAAGAAGGAAATATATATTTTCCTAAATATTTGAAATGGGAAACGATTGGGATTCCATAAATAGAGATGGGGTCCTCTGTCGGGTTCTTGAGGGGCAGTACAGAAAGATTTGGTTAGATTTATTTTATAACTTGAGATGGAGCAAAATTTGTCTACGATCCTCAAAGCGTTTGGGAGGGATTGAGATACATTGTCTAGATAAAGTAAGATATCGTCGGCGTATAATGAGATGACGTGATCAGTACAATTGAGAGATATTGGTGTAATTTATTTTGTTTGTCTAAATTGCCTTGGCCAGGGGCTACATAAACAAAAATAGCAGAGGAGAGATGGGATCACCTTGCCTGCTACTTCTAGTTATTCTGAACAGAACAGAGCAGTTATTGCCTGTTATTACTATGGCTGAGGGATTGGCATATCATATTTTAATCAGATTAATGAAATTGGAGCCAAGACCCATATGTTCCAAAACTGACCAAAGATATGACCATTCTAGTCTATCAAAAGCTTTTTCTGCGTTGAGAGATAGAACTGCCCAAGGAGCTTTGGTTTCTGATGAAGCATGTTAGATATGTAATATATGGGGGCTAACTGGAGGATAATCATTTTTTAACAAAGCCACTTTGGTCTGGATGTACCAGTTTGGGTAAGTTTCGATGAATTAAGTATAGCTATAATTCTAATGGTTTGGCATAAGAAGAGGATCTAAAGGAAAAGATTAGCATATTTATTGTCTTCAGGAAACTCACTCAATATCTTCTGATGAAGTGGCCTGAGAAAAAGAATTGGATGGTAAAATCTATTTCACTCATGGGTTAAGAAATTCAAAAGGTGTTATGATCTTATTCAAAAACAATTAGGATCTTGAGGTGCAATCCGTTAAACTAGATTCTCAAGGAAGATGGATTGACCTTGAATATATGACTTGATGATAAACAGTTATGGCTCAAAAATCTATATGGACCAATGACGATCCAAACTTATTTGAAAACATCTAATTAGTCTCCAAGATACAAATAACTCTTATAATGGTAGGGGCCTACAATACAGTTTTAAGTACATCAATGGATCGTTAAGGCAATCATACTCTCATCTATCACCCTCCTGCGTTCAAAGAGATTACGAATATTATGGACACGTTGGAATTGACAGATATTTGGAGGCTTAAAAACCCGGATCTTGTAAGGTATAGTTGGAGGAGGCTTAATCAAGCTAGTTGTATTGATTCTTTTCTGGTATCCTTTTCAATGGCGCCAAAAGTGAAAAAAGTATGGCTTGAGGATCGAATGCGATCAGACCATCAACTTATATCCCTCCTTACAAGTATGACAGGCTTTCCACAAGGGCGGGGATATTGGAAATGTAACCAGGGGTTACAGACTGATGCTACTTTCTTAACAAAAACTAAGGAATTCATAAGACTTTCTTGCACAATACAGGTTCAGCGGACCCACATATTGTATGGGATACTTTTAAATGTGCCCTTAGAGGCCATTCAAAACAATTTTCATCCCCAAAAACAAAAACGGTATCAGTCAACAGAGAAAAGACTTAAAGCAGAAATAGAAAATCTAACATTAGACATCAATGATGTAGATAAATGGAATACAGAACCATTGAATAATGTAGACGTAAATCAAAAGTAGTTTGAGGAACTTATTCAGTAAAGACCGGGTTTCATTTATCTAAAAAACAGAGCAAATTAGATTGAGAACGACAAAAAATGCACCATGTATAGAAATGCAACCAAATATAACCTATAAAACGTAGTTACAAACGATGCAAAAATCCATCTCCCCAACAGAGATAAAGTAAAATATTTTAAACAAATGTTCTCGTCAAGTTCCTCCAACCTCACTTGACGACAAGTTTTGTGATATCCTTCTCCCAAAAAAATCATATTAAACTATCAGGCGACACAAAAAAAAATATTGTGAAGACCTAATTACACATGACGAACTATGGTTGGCAATTGATTCCTTTCAGATGGGGAAAACCCCTGATCTCGATGGCATTCCAATAGAGATATATCAAACTTTATGAACTACTGAAAGATCCATTACAAATCATGTTTTAATTACTCATACTGTCTATAAATGGCAGACTGTCGGACAGAGGGACTGATCTCTCTCCTACCGAAGCAGGAGCAAAGAGGAGGCCCCTGACCCTTCAATGTTGTGATGCAAAAATATTGTCTAAATGTATTGCTCCTACCGGACATTATTCATCACGATCAGACGGGATTCTGTAAAGGATGATATATCGGAGATAACAGACAACTATTAGAAATAATTGAAAACTATGAGAATGTAGGGAAACCAGGTATAATCTTCAAAGCAGATTTTGAGAAAGCGTTTGATACAGTATGTCTAGAATCTGTTTAGAAGTGCCTGGACTTTTTGAGAATCTCTCATAAGATGGGTAAAAGTAATGTACAACAATCCACATTTATCAGACTGTGGCAGCAGAACATTTTGAACACTTCATAGCTTCAATCTTGTGTATTTTATTCCTCATTTGACTATTTTCATTTTTTATAATAATAGTTTTAGGGGGGCTTTGGGGAGCTCATAAGTAAGCATTTCACGGTAAAGTTTACACCCGTTGTATTCGCTGCATGTGACAAATACAATTTGATTTGATTTAACGTTGTTTAAAACATTTTGGGGTTTGGCAAAAGTGTGATTTAGCGACTAGTGATTCAAGGCCACCCAATGCTTTTAGCTGTTTGTGTGTGAGTGAGACTCACAGCGTTCTTGTAGAAGAAGTACAGGATCATGTTGGCCAATCTGGAGTAACACCAGTGACCATGGACCAGCAGGAGCTTCTGAAGGTTCCGGAACCGCGGTAGGGCAAAGTCACTAGCCATCACAGCCTGTAGAGAGAGAGAGACACACACACACAAAATACTAAACACAGAGACATACAGAGAGACAGACACACAGATGTGGATGTAAGGACATTCCCATAGATAACTGTGGTCTCCTGCTGTTTTGGGATGTTTCAGTGTCCTGATGAACCATGAAGTGTTTCGGTGTCCTGATGAACCATGAAGTGTTTCGGTGTCCTGATGAACCATGAAGTGTTTCGGTGTCCTGATGAACCATGAAGTGTTTCAGTGTCCTGATGAACCACGAAGTGTTTCAGTGTCCTGATGAACCACGAAGTGTTTCGGTCCTGATGAACCACGAAGTGTTTCAGTCCTGATGAACCATGAAGTGTTTCGGTCCTGATGAACCATGAAGTGTTTCAGTCCCGATGAACCATGAAGTGTTTCAGTGTCCTGATGAACCACGAAGTGTTTCAGTGTCCTGATGAACCATGAAGTGTTTCAGTCCTGATGAACCATGAAGTGTTTCAGTGTCCTGATGAACCACGAAGTGTTTCGGTGTCCTGATGAACCACGAAGTGTTTCGGTGTCCTGATGAACCATGAAGTGTTTTAGTGTCCTGATGAACCACGAAGTGTTTCAGTGTCCTGATGAACCACGAAGTGTTTCAGTGTCCTGATGAACCATGAAGTGTTTCAGTGTCCTGATGAACCACGAAGTGTTTCAGTGTCCTGATGAACCACGAAGTGTTTCAGTCCTGATGAACCATGAAGTGTTTCAGTGTCCTGATGAACCACGAAGTGTTTCGGTGTCCTGATGAACCATGAAGTGTTTTAGTGTCCTGATGAACCACGAAGTGTTTCAGTGTCCTGATGAACCATGAAGTGTTTCAGTCCTGATGAACCATGAAGTGTTTCAGTCCTGATGAACCATGAAGTGTTTCAGTGTCCTGATGAACCATGAAGTGTTTCAGTGTCCTGATGAACCATGAAGTGTTTCAGTGTCCTGATGAACCACGAAGTGTTTCAGTGTCCTGATGAACCACGAAGTGTTTCAGTCCTGATGAACCATGAAGTGTTTCAGTCCTGATGAACCATGAAGTGTTTTAGGACTAAAAGCCAGAGGTGGGACCAAGTCACTATTATTCGAGTCCCAAGCAAGTCTCAAGTCACAAGAACTGAGTCTCAAACCGAGTCCCAAGTAGAACGGGTCGTACCGAGTCCCAAGTAGAACGGGTCGTGTCCCAAGTAGAACGGGTCGTGTCTTGAGACTTGCTTGGGACTCTAATAATAGTGGCACGTCGTGCATTCTAAGAGCCAGTCAAGTTACAAGTCAAGTAAAAAAAATAATCTATACATGCAATGACTTGTTCAATTACAAATCTTTGTCTGTTTTTTGAGGCTACCAGCCAGACGTTTTCATTCTTTTGTCTAGAACACATTTTAATTATTGCCATTATCAATTTCAAGCAATTTTGGCAAACCAAAAGATCATTAGATGGGGCTTTTGGTATGTCAAAATTGCTTGAAAGGTATAATTTACTTATGAAGCTTGTATGTTGAATTTGATGTTAAAATTCATTATTACATATTACATCATGCTAGTAATTGTTGCTTGATGCCCCATTGCTTGTGATCTTGCAAAAGTAAACAGTTAATATTCTTGATCACCTATTGATCAAACTATTTTTGGAGATGCATATTTATTTATTTGAGGTTTGCGCTGCACCCGATTCTATATTATTGTTATTGATTATTGCATTGTTGGGTTTTGAGTTTGCAAGAAAGGCATTTCACTGTGCATGTGACATTAAAACTTAAAACTAGATCCAATAGCTGTACAGCAAATCAGAACCCCCAAAAAGCAGTGGCTCAAAGCTCGCGATGCCCCCACGCACGGGCACGCACGGTCACGCACGGACACACACGCACGGACACGCACGGTCACGCACGGACACGCACGGTCACACACGCACGGACACGCACGCACACGCACGGGCACACACGCACGGACACGCACGGTCACACACGCACGGACACGCACGGACACGCACGCGCGCACAATCGCTGCACAAATGTAGCCTGTCCTTACAGCCATAAACACTGATGCATTTTCAAAAAACGCAAGATACAGAAATAAACTGCGTTTTACACCTGAATTTGTAGCTGAAAGTCATTCATGTTAGCAACCCATATCAACTAGGGATATCATGTCACTTCTGTGGAGTCCAGAGCAAGCGGAATCACATGTCCTACTACAGTGGGGGAAAAAAGTATTTAGTCAGCCACCAATTGTGCAAGTTCTCCCACTTAAAAAGATGAGAGAGGCCTGTAATTTTCATCATAGGTACACGTCAACTATGACAGACAAAATGAGGAAAAAAAATCCAGAAAATCACATTGTAGGATTTTTAATGAATTTATTTGCAAATTATGGTGGAAAATAAGTATTTGGTCAATAACAAAAGTTTCTCAATACTTTGTTATATACCCTTTGTTGGCAATGACACAGGTCAAACGTTTTCTGTAAGTCTTCACAAGGTTTTCACACACTGTTGCTGGTATTTTGGCCCATTCCTCCATGCAGATCTCCTCTAGAGCAATTATGTTTTGGGGCTGTCGCTGGGCAACACGGACTTTCAACTCCCTCCAAAGATTTTCTATGGGGTTGAGATCTGGAGACTGGCTAGGCCACTCCAGGACCTTGAAATGCTTCTTACGAAGCCACTCCTTCGTTGCCCGGGCGGTGTGTTTGGGATCATTGTCATGCTGAAAGACCCAGCCACGTTTCATCTTCAATGCCCTTGCTGATGGAAGGAGGTTTTTCACTCAAAATCTCACGATACATGGTCCCATTCATTCTTTCCTTTACACGGATCAGTCGTCCTGGTCCCTTTGCAGAAAAACAGCCCCAAAGCATGATGTTTCCACCCCCATGCTTCACAGTAGGTATGGTGTTCTTTGGATGCAACTCAGCATTCTTTGTCCTCCAAACACGACGAGTTGAGTTTCTACCAAAAAGTTCTATTTTGGTTTCATCTGACCATATGACATTCTCCCAATCCTCTTCTGGATCATCCAAATGCACTCTAGCAAACTTCAGACGGGCCTGGACACGTCTGGCACTGCAGTATTTTAGTCCCTGGCGGCGTAGTGTGTTACTGATGGTAGGCTTTGTTACTTTGGTCGCAGCTCTCTGCAGGTCATTCACTAGGTCCCCCCGTGTGGTTCTGGGATTTTTGCTCACCGTTCTTGTGATAATTTTGACCCCACGGGGTGAGATCTTGCGTGGAGCCCCAGATCGAGGGAGATTATCAGTGGTCTTGTATGTCTTCCATTTCCTAATAATTGCTCCCACAGTTGATTTCTTCAAACCAAGCTGCTTACCTATTGCAGATTCAGTCTTCCCAGCCTGGTGCAGGTCTACAATTTTGTTTCTGGTGTCCTTTGACAGCTCTTTGGTCTTGGCCATAGTGGAGTTTGGAGTGTGACTGTTTGAGGTTGTCTACAGGTGTCTTTTATACTGATAACAAGTTCAAACAGGTGTCATTAATACAGGTAACGAGTGGAGGACAGAGGAGCCTCTTAAAGAAGAAGTTACAGGTCTGTGAGAGCCAGAAATCTTGCTTGTTTGTAGGTGACCAAATACTTATTTTCCACCATAATTTGCAAATAAATTCATTAAAAATCCTACAATGTGATTTTCTGGAAAAGAAATTCTCAATTTGTCTGTCATAGTTGACGTGTACCTATGATGAAAATTACAGGCCTCTCTCATCTTTTTAAGTGGGAGAACTTGCACAATTGGTGGCTGACTAAATACTTTTTTCCCCCACTGTACCTACCTGTTTGCAGCGTAGGTCACAGGGTCGGTCTGAAAGGAAAGCATGGTCTGTCTGCACCGTGAGCTGTCACTCCGGCTGTCCGCAGACTGAACCTGATAACCCGTTTCTCCCTCACAAATACTGTAATTAATTCACCATCTAATCTAACGTCATTAATGTTACATCTTCATTCCATAATATTGAAGGCAGTGCGATGTTACAGCCATCTTTAGACACAGGCCTAGTTTGGGTGGCATAACATGGTCATAACACTGTCACGACATATATTCAGACCTGTTGTGACATATATTGCTTTATTTTAAGGATGATTATGACACCTTCATAACAGTGTCAAAACCCGCAAAACATTCCATTACACCATAGCCTACACGTCAACAGTATTTATATAACTTATATAACTCTGAAATTGACCATATTAAATGATCATTGTAATTGCACACACGTTGATGTCAGACATGCCCTTACCCCAATGCTCTGTTGGTGATGACTGGGATGAATCCAGGAGCAGATTTCAGGAGCAGGACAAGACACCCTCTTTCTGACTGATGACTGACATCAGGGCCTGTAGGTGGTAGGCCTATCTGCCTTATATGATAATGTGGTCATAATGCTTCATGACAGTGTCATAAAGTGTATTTTCTTAGTCCAAGTAAAGTGACACAGGATGGTCATAATGCTTCATGACAGTGTCATAAAGTGTATTTTCTTAGTCCAAGTAAAGTGACACAGGATGGTCATAATGCTTCATGACAGTGTCAAAGTGTATTTTCTACAAGTTATTTAAAATATGATGAAAATAAACATAACGGTAAAGAATTCATTACAACAAAGGATTTAAGAAACAAACTTGCAAAATGAAAGGAAACTTATCGGCAGGAAAAAACCACATTTGAATAAATGTGGGTTTTGACACACTCTTATGTAGGTGTCATAACCAGCCATAAAAGAACGCAATAATATATGCCACAACAGGTGTAAATATATGCGTCATGACAGTTATGAGAAGTTATTTCAGCTGTTATGACATATTATGACAGTTATGACTGTGTCATAACAGATTTCTAAACTATTTTATAATTTAAACATGGACCTACTCTGCTTTTGACAGGCAAAAGTGGAGAAAATAAAGCAAGTGTTTTCTGGTTACTAATCTCTGGATATGAGCGCCTGCCTTTGCGCGCCTGCCTTTGAGCGCCTGCCTTTGAGCGCCTGCCTTTGAGCGCCTGCCTTTGAGCGCCTGCCTTTGAGCGCCTGCCTTTGAGCGCCTGCCTTTGAGCGCCTGCCTTTGAGCGCCTGCCTTTGCGCGCCTGCCTTTGAGCGCCTGCCTTTGAGCGCCTGCCTTTGAGCGCCTGCCTTTGAGCGCCTGCCTTTGAGCGCCTGCCTTTGAGCGCCTGCCTTTGAGCGCCTGCCTTTGAGCGCCTGCCTTTGAGCGCCTGCCTTTGAGCGCCTGCCTTTGCGCGCCAATGCTGATGACTGGTTATTGGTCAACAATCAAGACGTGCAACTCTTTGGTTCTGAAGCACAGATTAGATGTTTTTGAGACAATAATTTGGTATAATACCGTAGGCCGACATCAATAACCAGATCAAAAGTATATATAAAATACAAATGGTAAATTATATGTAGACTATTATAAACTGGGTGGTTCGAGCCCTGAATGCTGATTGGCTGACAGCCGTGGTATATCAGACCGTATACCACGGGTATGACAAAACATTTATTTTTACTGCCCTAATTGCGTTGGTAACCAGTTTACAATAGCAATAAGGCATCTCGGGGGTTTGTGGTATATGGCCAATATACGTGTCGTGCATAAGAACAGCCCTTAGCCGTGGTATATTGGCCATATACCACACCCCATCGGGCCTTATTGCTTAATTAAAATATGTATGAAAAATATGTATTTTTCCCATTCAGTTTCACACTGGTGACCCCCCAAAACCTTCTCACTTGGAGAACCACTGCACTAGCTCACCCGACCTGTGTTGATTGACAGTTTGCTGGTCCAATCAGAGGGCCAAGTGTGTGTTTCACTAGACAATCTGTTGCACGTTTTTTGCAAGTCGATGCTGCCGATACCGTCTCTGGCTGCCTGGAGTAGGTTTGAATATTTTCCCGGTATTTTAGAAATGTTCCATCTCGAGGATAAATGACTTTTCTCCCGGGTAACCCGGTATTTCCTGCAAAAACCGTAAGTGTCATACTAAAGCATTATAAAGCTTGTAAACAGGCCTATGTCTGGATTTAATTAGAGCTTTGATAGAAAATTCAAGTCTGATGCTAGCTGAGTCGGATGAGTCATACATTAAAGACATGTTTTGAGCCCTACATTAAAAGACATTTAATGAACCCAAGCCCAAAAAAGCCCAAATGATTGTGCAGTTATCCAATACATATTACGCACAATAGAAAAACATAAAAGCCCATAGATGTAGCTAGCTATATAATGCCCATAGATGTAGCTAGCTATATAAAAGCCCATAGATGTAGCTAGCTGTATAAAGCCCATAGATGTAGCTAGCTATATAAAGCCCATAGATTGTAGCTAGCTATATAAAAGCCCATAGATGTAGCTAGCTATATAAAGCCCATAGATGTAGCTAGCTATATAAAGCCCATAGATGTAGCTAGCTATATAAAGCCCATAGATGTAGCTAGCTATATAAAGCCCATAGATGTAGCTAGCTATATAAAGCCCATAGATGTAGATAGCTATATAAAGCCCATAGATGTAGATAGCTATATAAAGCCCATAGATGTAGATAGCTATGTATAGCTATATAAAGCCCATAGATGTAGCTAGCTATATAAAGCCCATAGATGTAGCTAGCTATATAAAGCCCATAGATGTAGCTAGCTATATAAAAGCCCATAGATGTAGCTAGCTATATAAAGCCCATAGATGTAGCTAGCTATATAAAGCCCATAGATGTAGCTAGCTATATAAAGCCCATAGATGTAGCTAGCTATATAAAGCCCATAGATGTAGCTAGCTATATAAAGCCCATAGATGTAGCTAGCTATATAAAGCCCATAGATGTAGCTAGCTATATAAAGCCCATAGATGTAGCTAGCTATATAAAGCCCATAGATGTAGCTAGCTATATAAAGCCCATAGATGTAGCTAGCTGTATAAAGCCCATAGATGTAGCTAGCTATATAAAGCCCATAGATGTAGCTAGCTATATAAAGCCCATAGATGTAGCTAGCTGTATAAAGCCCATAGATGTAGCTAGCTATATAAAGCCCATAGATGTAGCTAGCTATATGCTCTCTTGAGTCAACAAATGAAACTAGCTCCAGTAGGTTCATATTTTTGAGTGTGATTTTGTATTACTGTACTGTATTATATGGACTGGAATTACGCACATCGTTCAAACCATGATAAAGCAGGGCGAGAACGTGATTCTGGTGATGCACAAACGGTCTACAAATTCTAGGCTAGCAAATGTTATTTTAATATTTAAATATAATTAGGGCCTATTTGTTTAATTAGTAGGCTGACGCATATTTAAGTGATAATGCTCTCGAAGCCGGTGTTTGGAGGATTATATTGGCACGAAGGCCGGCAAACCGTGCCAATTTATCCTCCAAACACCGGCTTCGAGGGCATTATCACTTTTATACAACGGGTTACCAAAATATTTAAAATAATGACTGACATATTTTCATAAAAATGTTATTTTGATGCATTTATTCACACTATTTCATCCTTCCACAAGATATAGTCCTGACACAAATCTAGGGTTGCTACCCAAGCCGGCTGGTCGTTCGTTCTATCGGTTCGGTTGCCAGAGATGCGACCCAGTCGTTCAGTCTTTTTGTTCTGTATCTATGGACGCGACCCAGTCGTTCAGTCTTTTTGTTCTGTATCTATGGAGAGTCGTTCGTTCTAAATGTTCTATTGCCATACTGGCTGGCAACGTTTTTATCCCTCGCTTGCTAGCTAGCCAACTACGGCTAACTTAGTCACGTCAAACAGTGCAGCCAGAAGAACAACAGTAGCTGCATTTGTTTAAGAAGTTTTCTAGTGACATTTATTTGGATACATCCATAACAATGAGCTAATGAGGCGCGATTTCGCCTGGCGTATAAAATGTGCTCACTCGTCAGGACACTGTTGTTGTTTAGATTTTAGATTTTTATTTCAAATTCAATTTAGTTTCAGTTAGTTTTCAGACTTGATTTACTAGTTTTTATTCAGTTTCATCAAAACATTTCTATTGAGTTGTTATATGATTTCGTTTTAGTGTTCAGGACAGAAAGTAGCCTTATACATGGGAGGCTAGGAGCAAGTATGTGTTTTAAGGCCTATAGCAGGGGTACTGCAGTACTATTTGAGATGGTCCGATCACTCAAATTTCCTAGGTGGCAAAGGTCCGGATGGATATTGTCATTTATCGGCATAGTAACAACTAAAAAAATGTCTGTCTCACCTCGTCTTTATCCTGAAATCCTTTGTGGGTGCTGTTCAGATGAACTTTGAGGTTGGTTGGATTTTTCCCTTTTATCTCTGTTCCACACAGGCTGCCATCTTCTGACACTACATTTGCTTTTGTCCTTTCCAGCAATGTAATCCGATACAGGGCTTTGCCTTTTGCGACCGACCACTGCTGGTGTTGGGTTTAGAATGGCGCCGGAGAAGATGGCTGCCGTTTTACAGCCCTCTAACCAATTATACTATTATGTGTGTTTTCTTATGTGCGTTATTTGTAATTTATTCTGTACATAATGTTTCTGCCAATGCCTCTTATGACCAAAAAGAGCTTCTGGATATCAGGACAGCGATTACTCACCACGTATTGGACAAAGATTTTTTCTTCAACTAGTTGGACGCGAAGTATATCCTACAGAAACACCGACAAGGCCCAAATCCCCGTCATTCGTATGAGAAAGAGACTGAGATATCGTGGACGTAGGTCGGGGTGCCTTGTAAGGATTCGACGGCGAGCGAGTAATCTGCCTCTTCCATCAATCCTATTAGCCAATCTTCAATCATTTGAGAATAAATTGGATGATTTAAGATTACGGTTATCCTACCATTGGGATATTAAAAACTGTAATATCTAATGTATCACCGAGTCCTGGCTGAACGACGACATGGATAACATACAGCTGGCGGGATATACCGCTCGCTTCGAGGCAAGCAACACTGAAGCATGCATGAGAGCATCAGCTGTTCCAGATGACTGTGTGATCACGCTCTCCGTAGCCGATGTGAGTAAGACTTTTAAACAGGTCAACATTCACAAGGCCGCAGGGCCAGATGGATTACCAGGATGTGTACTCCGAGCATGTGCTGACCAACTGGCAAGTGTCTTCACCGACATTTTCAACATGTCCCTGACTGAGTCTGTAATACCAACATGTTTCAAGCAGACCACCATAGTCCCCGTGCCCAAGGACTCTAAGATAACCCGCCTAAATGACTACCATCCCATTGCACTGAAAGGCTGGTCATGGCTCACATCAAACCAATTATCCCAGAAACCCTAGACCCACTCCAATTTGCATACCACCCCAACAGATCCACAGATGATGCAATCTTTATTGTACTCCACACTGCCCTTTCCCACCTGGACAAGAGGAACACCTACGTGAGAATGCTGTTCATTGACTACAGCTCAGTGTTCAACACCATAGTGCCCTCAAAGCTCATCACTAAGCTAAGGATCCTGGGACTAAACACCTCCCTCTGCAACTGGATCCTGGACTTCCTGACGGGCCGCCCCCAGGTGGTAAGGGTAGGTAACAACACATCTGCCACACTGATCCTCAACACGGGGCCCCGTGTCTGTTCGGTGTGTGTCTGTTCGGTGTGTGTCTGTTCAGTGTGTGTCTGTTCAGTGTGTGTCTGTTCAGTGTGTGTCTGTTCAGTGTGTGTCTGTCCTGCTGGTCATTATCAGCCGTCTTACCAGGACTCTGGGACGGGGTGGGTGGTCAATAGCTCTGCCCTACCCGGTGGCACTGCCAAGGCTGCTGCTACTTTAACTGTTACCATAGAAGTTGGCTAGGCCTTGGCCTTGGGACAAGGGACAAGGGACAAGGGGGAAGGGACAAGGGGGAAGGGACAAGGGGGAAGGTCGAGTGGATGATCCAGAGCCTGGCATATTTTACTATAATGCCCTTCAGCGGAACACACACAAACTACAGCAATTGACTAAGCATGGTTCAGAGCAGGGGTATCCAAACCTCTCCTCTGGGACCACATTTACGTCGTTTAGCGACGCTCTTATCCAGAGCCACTTACAGTTAGTGAGTCATTTAGCAGACGCTCTTATCCAGAGCCACTTACAGTAGAGAGTCCGTTTAGCGACGCTCTTATCCAGAGCCACTTCCAGGAGCTTAGAACCAGCGACCTTTCGGTTACTGGCACAACGCTCTTACCCACTAAGCTACCTGCCGCCCCCACCAGCTGTTCCATGGATTTGATCTATTTCACAGCTAGCACACCTGATTCAACCTGTCAACTAATCATCAAGCCCTTCCAGGTCAATCAGGTGAGATAGTTCAGGGCTACAACTCAATTGTGAAACGTCTGTGGGTCCTTGAGGAGAGGGTTGAATACCTCTGGTTTAGAGACCAGTAGTCCGTCCTCTCTCTTCCTCTGTGGTTCTCCTCCTCCGTCCTCTCTCTTCCTCTGTGGTTCTCCTCCTCCGTCCTCTCTCTTCCTCTGTGGTTCTCCTCCTCCGTCCTCTCTCTTCCTCTGTGGTTCTCCTCCTCCGTCCTCTCTCTTCCTCTGTGGTTCTCCTCCTCCGTCCTCTCTCTTCCTCTGTGGTCCACCATCCTTCCGTCGGGGTTCTCGCTTCCTCTGTGGTTCTCCTCTCCCCCTCTCTCTCCTCTTGGTGGTTCTCCTCCTCCGTCCACTCTCTTCCTCTGTGGTTTCTCCTCCCTCCGTCCCTCCTTCCTCTTCCTCTGTGGGTTCTCCTCCCCGTGGTTCGCCTCCCATCCTCTCTCTTCCTCTGTGTTCTCCCTCCTCCGTCCCTCGCGCTCTTCCTCTGGTGGTTCGCCTCCTCCGTCCCTCTCTTCCTCTGTGGTTTCTCCTCCTCCTCCGTCCGTCCACTCTCTTCCTCTGTGGGTTCTCCGCCTCCGTGGTTCTCCTTCCTCTTGGTCCTCTCTCTCCGTCCCTGTGGTTTCTCCTCCTCCGTCCCCTTCCCTGTGTTCCCTCAAAAAAAATCCCGTCCTCTCCTCTTCCTCTGTGGTTCTCCTCCCCGTCACTCTCCTTCCTCTGTGGTTCTCCTCCTCCGTCCTCTGCCTTCCTCTGTGGTTCTCCTCCT
Organism: Coregonus sp. 'balchen'; assembly: GCA_902810595.1. Taxonomy (NCBI): domain Eukaryota; kingdom Metazoa; phylum Chordata; class Actinopteri; order Salmoniformes; family Salmonidae; genus Coregonus; species Coregonus sp. 'balchen'. Next base: position 61,536,145 of record LR778263.1, read on the forward strand.
CCGTCCTCTCTCTTCCTCTGTGGATCCCCTCCTCCTCTCCCCATCTCTCCTTCTCCCTCGTCTCCCCCCTGCTTTTCCTCCTCCTCATCCCCTCCTCTTGCTCTCCCTGTCCCTCCCTTCTGTCTCCACATCCCCCTCTAAATTCCTCTTTCATCCCCCTCTCCGTCCTCTTCCTGCATCACGGCCCGCTCATGTTTCTCCTTACCTGCATGCCCTCCTGTCCTGAGATGCCCACGCCCACATCAGCCACCTGAATCATGCTGACATCGTTAGCCCCATCACCTGAGATGAATGAGGTAGAGTGAGGGAGAGAGAGAGAGGAGGAGGAGAGAGGGAGGGAGAGGGGGGAGGAAGAGAGAGGAGGGAGTGAGAGGAGAGAGGGAGAGGAGGGAGGATAAGAGGAGATGAGGGGGGTTCTTCTGACGCCAGTGGAACTCGGATGGGTAGGCCTCTGTTTTCTCTTTTGTTCGGGTACTTCTTCTCTTCTCGTCTGGCAGCTTCGGAGGTCGGCGCTTCCTTCTGATTCGTCTGGAGGAGAGAGCGAGAGAAAGCAGGGAGAGAGACACTCAGTAAGAGGTGCTAGTAGCTGCCAACCACTCTCCTCTCTACTCCACCTTAGTGTTAACACAGCAATGACAGAAAAACAACAGAGCTTCCCACCCTGTAACAAGTCAGTAAACAGAGCTTCTCACCCTGTAACAACAGTCAGTAAACAGAGCTTCCCACCCTGTAACAACAGTCAGCAAACAGAGCTTCCCACCCTGTAACAACAGTCAGTAAACAGAGCTTCCCACCCTGTAACAACAGTCAGTAAACAGAGCTTCCCACCCTGTAACAACAGTCAGTAAACAGAGCTTCCCACCCTGTAACAACAGTCAGTAAACAGAGCTTCCCACCCTGTAACAAGTCAGCAAACAGAGCTTCCCACCCTGTAACAACAGTCAGTAAAACAGAGCTTCCCACCCTGTAACAACAGTCAGTAAACAGAGCTTCTCACCCTGTAACAACAGTCAGTAAACAGAGCTTCCACCCTGTAACAACAGTCAGTAAACAGAGCTTCCCACCCTGTAACAACAGTCAGTAAACAGAGCTTCCCACCCTGTAACAGCAGTCAGTAAACAGAGCTTCCCACCCTGTAACAACAGTCAGTAAACAGAGCTTCTCACCCTGTAACAACAGTCAGTAAACAGAGCTTCCCACCCTGTAACAACAGTCAGTAAACAGAGCTTCCCACCCTGTAACAACAGTCAGTAAACAGAGCTTCCCACCCTGTAACAACAGTCAGTAAACAGAGCTTCCCACCCTGTAACAACAGTCAGCAAACAGAGCTTCCCACCCTGTAACAACAGTCAGTAAACAGATCTTCCCACCCTGTAACAACAGTCAGTAACAGAGCTTCCCACCCTGTAACAACAGTCAGTAACAGATCTTCCACACCCTGTAACAACAGTCAGTAAACAGAGCTTCCCACCCTGTAACAACAGTCAGTAAACAGAGCTTCCCACCCTGTAACAGCAGTCAGTAAACAGAGCTTCCCACCCTGTACAACAGTCAGTAAACAGAGCTTCTCACCCTGTAACAACAGTCAGTAAACAGAGCTTCCCACCCTGTAACAACAGTCAGTAAACAGAGCTTCTCACCCTGTAACAACAGTCAGTAAACAGATCTTCCCACCCTGTAACAACAGTCAGCAAACAGAGCTTCCCACCCTGTAACAACAGTCAGTAAACAGAGCTTCCCACCCTGTAACAGTCAGTAAACAGAGCTTCCCACCCTGTAACAACAGTCAGTAAACAGAGCTTCCCACCCTGTAACAACAGTCAGTAAACAGAGCTTCCCACCCTGTAACAACAGTCAGTAAACAGAGCTTCCCACCCTGTAACAGCAGTCAGTAAACAGGGGAAGACTGTGGTTGACTGTGACAATAACATATTTCCCTGCTGTGGTTGACTGTGACAAGGTGAAATAAGTTGTTTTAGCTAGTCTAAATAGCTGACTGATGATGTGTTCTTATTGTATAGTGTAAATAAAGCAAGGTATATTGCTGCTTTTAAAGTTTTGTGTATGTGGTGGGTGAAGTATGACTTTTATAGCTTTGTGTATGTGGTGGGTGAAGTATGACTTTCATAGATGAGTTTGTGTATGTGGTCGATGAAGTATGACTTTTACAGTGGAGGAAGACATGACAACATATTTCCGAGGACGGATGTAGTTTTCCACGTTGGGATTTCACGAATGTAAGGCATTTCAGGTGGACCTAAACATATTTGATACTTATTTTTTACAGCACATCAATAAATACACTAAATTCCAAACAGTACAGGTGCATGGATTTGATGTTTCCTGTAGCAGCTGATTTACTGTCCTTCTACGCGACACTATGATTGATCAACCAATCACCTACTGAGAACTACTGCTGAAACAATAACACGGACAGAAAGTTGGGATTTCATGAATGTAATGCATCTTCAAAATGACTTAGTACCAGTCAAAGGTTTGGACACACCTACTCATTCAATGGTTTTTCTTTGTTGAATCTAGTTGAGAGAATGCCAAGAGTGTGCAAAGCTGTCAAATATATTTTGATTTGTTTAACACTTTTTTGGTTACTACATGATTCCATATGTGTTATTTCATAGTTTTGATGTCTTCACTATTATTCTACAATGTAGAAAATAGTAAAAATTAAGAAAAACCCTGGAATGAGTAGGTGTGTCCAAACTTTTGACGGGTACTGTATATATACATTCATACACACATACAGTGCCTTCGGAAAGTATTCAGTCCTGACTTTTTCCACATTTTGTTACGTTACAGCCTTATTCTCAAACTGATTAAATAAATAAAAACGTCCTCAATCTACACACAATACTCCATAATGACAAAGTGAAAACAGGTTATTAGAAATAGTTTGAATTGTATTAACATTTTAAAAAAAGAAATACCTTATTACGTAAGTATTCAGACCCTTTGCTAGGAGACTCGAAATTGAGCTCAGGTGCATCCTGTTTCCATTGATTATCCTTGAGATGTTTCTACAACTTGATTGGAGTGCCACCTGTGGTAAATTCAATTGATTGGACATGATTTGGAAAGGCACACACCTGTCTATATAAGGTCCCACAGTTGACAGTACATGTCAGAGCAAAAACCAAGCCATGAGGTCGAAAGAATTGTCCGTAGAGCTCCAAGACAGGACTGTGTCGAGGCACAGATCTGGGGAAGGGTACCAAAAAAATGTCTGCAGCATTGAAGGTCCCCAAGAACACAGTGGCCTCCATCATTCTTAAATGGAAGAAGATTGGAACCACCAAGACTCTTCCTAGAGCTGGCCGCCCGGCCAAACTGAACAATCGGGGGAGAAGGGCCTTGGTCAGGGAGGTGACCAAGAACCCGATGGTCACTCTGACAGAGCTCCAGAGTTCCTCTGTGGAGATGGGAGAACCTTCCAGAAGGACAACCATCTCTGCAGCACTCCACCAATCAGGCCTTTATGGTAGAGTGGCCAGACAGAAGCCACTCCTCAGTAAAAAGCACATGACAGCCCACTTGGAGTTTGCCAAAAGGCACCTAAAGGACTCTCAGACCATCAGAAACAAGATTATCTGGTCTGATGAAACCAAAATTGAAATCTTTGGCCTGAATGTCAAGCGTCACATCTGGAGGAAACCTGGCACCATCCCTACGGTGAAGCATGGTGGTGGCAGCAACATGTTGTGGGAATGTTATTCAGCGGCAGGGACTGGGAGACTAGTCAGGATCGAGGGAAAGATGAACGGAGCAAAGTACAGAGAGATCCTTGATGAAAACCTGCTCCAGAGCGCTCAGGACCTCAGACTGGGGCAAAGGTTCACCTTCAAACAGGACAACGACCCTAAGCACACAGCTAAAACAACGCAGGAGTGGCTTCGGGACAAGTCTCTGAATGTCCTTGAGTGGCCCAGCCAGAGCCCGGACTTGAACCTGATCAAACATCTCTGGAGAGACCTGAAAATAGCTGTGCAGCGACGCTCCCCATCCAACCTGACAGAGCTTGAGAGGATCTGCAGAGAAGAATGGGAGAAACTCCCCAAATACAGGTGTGCCAAGCTTGTAGCGTCATACCCAAGAAGACTTGAGGCTGTAATCGCTGCCAAAGGTGCTTCAACAAAGTACTGAGTAAAGGGTCTGAATACTTATGTAAATGTGATATTAGAAAAAACTTCTAAAAACCTGTTGTTGCTTTGTCATTATGGGGTATTGGTCGAAGCATGGCTCCCTGTCGAAATAAAGGACCTTGGTCTCAGTATGACTCCCTGATCAAATAAAGGACCTTGGTCTCAGTATGACTCCCTGATCAAATAAAGGACCTTGGTCTCAGTATAACTCCCTGATTCAAATAAAGGACCTTGGTCTCAGTATGACTCCCTGATCAAATAAAGGACCTTGGTCTCAGTATGACTCCCTGATCAAATAAAGGACCTTGGTCTCAGTATGACTCCCTGATCAAATAAAGGACCTTGGTCTCAGTATGACTCCCTGATCAAATAAAGGACCTTGGTCTCAGTATGACTCCCTGATCAATAAAGGACCTTGTCTCAGTTACTCCCTGATCAAATAAAGGACCTTGGTCTCAGTATGAATCCCCCTGATCATAAGGACCTTGGTCTCAGTATTACTAACTTATCAATAAAGGACCTTGGTCTCAGTATACTCCCTGATCAAATAAGGACTTGTCTCAGTATGGACTCCTGATCAAATAAAGGACGCTTGGTCTCATATGACTCCCTGATCAAATACGACCTTGGTCTCGTATGACTCCCTGATCAATAAAGGACCTGGTCTCGTATGACTCCCTGATCACATAAAGGACCTGGCTCGTATGACTCCCTGATCAAATAAGGACCCTTGTCTCAGTATCTCCTGATCAAATAAAGAAACCCTTCGTCTCATATTGACTCCCTGATAAATATAACATCCTATGGCCAGTGTCATGACCTTCAGTTTTGTTCGCGGACCATTAACCACATGCCTTCTGAGCTCGGCGTGGAGCGACAGCAGTGGACCGACCGACAGCTCCTTGCCACCGCCAGGAACTTCTCATCTAGGCTGCTGTCCAGCGCATAGGCCAGCGTCCGCCCGTCAATCACCAAACCCAGCCGGTGCACCAGGAAGGGCTGGGCCTGGGAGGAAGGAGGAGGAGGGCGGAAGGAGTAGGCGGGAGCGTAGTCGTTCTGAAAGGATCTGGAAGGTTGGAGTAGTGACAGGAACTTAGCTGGAAAAGAACTGTCATGTAAACTCTCCTCCTAGAGTACTGTCCATCTGCCTCCTGTTTGCAGATAGATACGAGAATAGAGACAAGGCATAGGGTCAGAATGAGAAAACAGAGAGAGACGAGAGAGCGCATAGGTCAGAAGAGAGACAGAGGGAGAGAGAGGGGAGAAGCGGCATCGGTCATTGATAGAGATGCGAGAGGAGGAGAGAGGGAGAGAAAGCGATATTGAGAGAGACTGAGAGAGATGACGATAGATGGAGATAAGGGATTATATCGCGATGAGAGAGACATAGAAGAGAGAGAGAGAGGGAGAGAGACAGGCATAGGGTCAAGGAGTACAATCGAGAGAGGGATAGGAGAGAGAGAGACAGCCATATAAGGGTCAGCGAGAGAGAGAGAACATAGAGAGAGAGGCCATAGACAGAGACATAAGACGGGACAGAGAGAGAGAGAGACATACCGAGAGAGAAGAGGAGAGAGAGATAGAATAGAGAGAGAGACATAGACAGAGACGAACGAGACGATCCAGAGCGAGAGAGAGAGAGAGAGAGGAGAGAGGGAGAGACAAGGCCTAGGGTCCGAGGAGATATATAGAGAGAGAGACCATGAAGAGCCTAGAGACCGAACAGACAGATAAGAAAACAGAGAGAGACGAGAGGGGAGATAGAGGCATAGGGTCAGAGAGAGAGACAGAGAGAGGACAGAGAGATAGAGACGAGAGAGAGAAGAGATAGATAGAGAGAGATAGAGAGACAGAGAGAGAGAGACAGAGAGAGAGGGACATAGAAGAGATACAGAAGATAGAGAGAGACAGAGATATAGAGACAAGAGATAGAGAGAGAGAGAGAGAGAGAGAACAAGATGTAGACAGAGAGAGACAGAAGAGAGACAGAGAGGAGAATAGAGATAGGAGAGGACAGGCATAGGGTTCAGAGGAGAGAGAGAGAGAGGGAGAGAGAGAGAGACAGAGAGAGGAGAGCGAGATGTAGAGATACAGAGGAGACAGAAGAGAGACAGAGAGAGCAATACAGATATAGATATGAAGGGTCTAGATAGGGGAAGAGAGGGAGAGAGAGGTGAGAATAGTCTTTCTACTAGTATTGTCTTCTCGAGCAAAATATCTTGAATAGGTGGCCCTTTTGGATGGCACCCGTGGTCTGTGTCCGGTACCTGAGAGTCAGCGTTTGTGTGATTATCTCAGCTGTGATTCCCGTTGATTTGTGATTAAATCTCCTCTGAGAGTTCTGTTGAGTGTGATTATCTCACCTGAGAGTCCTGTTGATGTGATTCTCTCATCTGGGGTCACGTGAGTGTGATTCATCTCCCCTGAGAGTCAACGTTGAAGTGTGATTATCTCATCGGAGAGTCCCAGTGTTGAGTGTGATTATCTCACCTGATAGTCAGTGTTGAGTGTGATTATCTCACCTGAGAGTCATCGTTGAGTGTGATTATCTCAAACCCGAGAAATCAGTGTTGAGTGTGATTATCTCATCTGTGAGTCAACGTTGAGTGTGATTATCTTAATTTTCGTGAGTCAGCGTTATTGTGATTATCTCATCGAGAGTCAGTGTTGATTGTGATTATCTCATCTGAGAGTCAGCGTTGAGTGTGATTATCTCACCTGAGGGGTCAACGTTGAGTGTGATTATCTCACCTGAGAGTCATGTTGAGTGTGATTATCTCACCTGAGAGTCAGCGTTGAGTGTGATTAAACCCCACCTGAGAGTCAGTGTTTTAGTGTGATTATCTCACCTGAGAGTCAGTGTTGAGTGTGATTATCTCACCTGAGAGTCAGTGGTTGAGTGTGATTATCTCATCTGTGAGTCAGTGTTGAGTGTGATTATCTCATCTGTGAGTCAGTGTTGAGTGTGATGATCTCATCTGAGAGTCAGCGTTGAGTGTGATTATCTCATCTGAGAGTCAGTGTTGAGTGTGATTATCTCATCTGTGAGTCAGCGTTGAGTGTGATTATCTCATCTGAGAGTCAGCGTTGAGTGTGATTATCTCACCTGAGAGTCAGTGTTGAGTGTGATTATCTCATCTGTGAGTCAACGTTGAGTGTGATTATCTTATCTGTGAGTCAGCGTTGAGTGTGATTATCTCATCTGAGAGTCAGTGTTGAGTGTGATTATCTCATCTGAGAGTCAGCGTTGAGTGTGATTATCTCACCTGAGAGTCAGCGTTGAGTGTGATTATCTCACCTGAGAGTCAGTGTTGAGTGTGATTATCTCACCTGAGAGTCAGCGTTGAGTGTGATTATCTCACCTGAGAGTCAGTGTTGAGTGTGATTATCTCACCTGAGAGTCAGTGTTGAGTGTGATTATCTCACCTGAGAGTCAGTGTTTAAGTGTGATTATCTCATCTGTGAGTCAGTGTTGAGTGTGATTATCTCATCTGTGAGTCAGTGTTGAGTGTGATGATCTCATCTGAGAGTCAGCGTTGAGTGTGATTATCTCATCTGAGAGTCAGTGTTGAGTGTGATTATCTCACCTGAGAGTCAGCGTTGAGTGTGATTATCTCATCTGAGAGTCAGTGGTTGAGATGTGATTATCTCACCTGAGAGTCAGCGTTGAGTGTGATTATCTCACCTGAGAGTCAGCGTTGAGTGTGATTAACCCACCTGAGAGTCAGCGTTGAGTGTGATTATCTCATCTGTGAGTCAGCGTTGAGTGTGATTATCTCATCTGTGAGTCAGTGTTGAGTGTGATTATCTCATCTGAGAGTCAGTGTTGAGTGTGATTATCTCATATGTGAGTCAGTGTTGAGTGTGATTATCTCATCTGAGAGTCAGTGTTGAGTGTGATTATCTCACTGAGAGTCAGTGTTGAGGGGGTGATATCTCACCTGAGAGTCAGCGTTGAGTGTGATTATCTCACCTGAGAGTCAGTGTTGAGTGTGATTTTCTCATCTGAGAGTCAGCGTTGAGTGTGATTATCTCACCTGAGAGGGCGCGTTGAGTGATTATCTCACTGAGAGGCAGTGTTGAGTGTGATTATCTCACTGAGGTCAGTGTGAGTGTGATTATCTCATCTGAGAGTCAGCGTGAGTGTGATTATCTCACCTGAGAGTCAGTGTTGAGTGTGATTATCTCACCCGAGAGGGCAGCGTTTTAGTGTGATTATCTCACTGAGAGCAGTGTTGAGTGTGATTATCTCACCTGAGAGTCAGCGTTGGTGTGATTATCTCATCTGAGAGTCAGTGTTGATGTGATTATCTCACCTGAAGTCACGTTGGGTGATTATTCATCTAGAGTCGCGTTGAGTGTATTATCTCTCTGAAGCGTGTTGAGTGTGATTATCTCATCCTGAGAGTCAGTGTTGAGTTGATTATCTCACATGAGAGTCAGCGTTGAGTGATTATCTCACTGAGAGTCAGTGTTGAGTTGTGATTATCTCACATGAGAGTCAGTGTTGAGTGTGATTATCTCATCTGAGAGTCAGCGTTGAGTGTGATTATCTCACCTGAGAGTCAGTGTTGAGTGTGATTATCTCACCTGAGAGTCAGTGTTGAGTGTGATTATCTCATCTGAGAGTCAGTGTTGAGTGTGATTATCTCACCTGAGAGTCAGCGTTGAGTGTGATTATCTCATCTGAGAGTCAGTGTTGAGTGTGATTATCTCACCTGAGAGTCAGTGTTGAGTGTGATTATCTCACCTGAGAGTCAGCGTTGAGTGTGATTATCTCGTCCTCAGGTTCCAGCAGTTTGCAAGCATAGGCGATGTTGATGGCTGTCTCCTGTTTGTCCCCTGTCAGAACCCAGATCTGGAGCCCTGCCTTCCGCAGCGACGCAATGGTCTCTGGGACACCATCTTGTAGACGGTCCTCTATACCAGTTGCTCCTAGAAAACCATACAAAGATCAACATAACCCTTCTAGAGGTCTTCAGTGGACATCAGTGTTGCAGGTATGCAGTACTAGTGTGATCCTCCCTGGGGCCTCAAGCAAACATTGTTATTTTGGGGGAATAGAGGTGATGAACGAGAGCTATAATAACGGTAGGCTAATTAACACATTAAAACGTAAGCCTAATGCATTTGCCGTTGGTAAGAAGATTGCATAGCAGCATGCCGCCTAATATATTTATTTCACATTTATTATATAGGCCTAAAATCAGGACTATTCAACCAGGGGTCTGCAGAGGTACTGCAGGGGGTCAGCGAAAATATATACAAAAATACAAAATAATAATAATAATAATAATAATAATAATAATAATAATAATAATATGCCATTTAGCAGACACTTTTATCCAAAGCGACTTACAGTCATGCGTGCATACATTTTTACGTATGGGTGGTCCCGGGGATCGAACCCACTACCCTGGCGTTACAAGCGCCGTGCTCTACCAGCTGAGCTACAGAGGACCACAAAAAAGTTGAAAATACTGTATATATATATTTTTTAAATGTTTATGAATATTGCTGGAAACAACAGAATAAACTACTTTGAAATGACATACCTACAGTGGAAAAGAAGAGAATCTTCTTTCTAATGATGTCAACTTTATTTCTCAACTCCTAATATTGAGCAAATTACACTGATTGGAGCCAATTACACTGATTGGAGTCTCTGACACAGGGTTTGAAAAGGCACCTGCGAATAGGCTTCCAGTGTGGCAAGAAAAACTATTTCTCAAGGAAGAGTTTTGCTAGGAGAGGTCTGAGTAGTGTTATTGGTCTGTTAACCAATTTACCGGCTGGTGACAGTCCTGTGTAGATTGATTGTATTTCCAACCAGCAACTATCAGGAAATAACACTGATAAAACAGTTTCACACTTTTACAGTGTTCGTTTCATTAGCTGTTGCACAATATGATACAAAACACAGGAAAAACTGAATGTTGACTGCACTGGGCCTTTAACCAGCTAAACAGCTGCTCTTAGCAGAAATATGTGTGGAGTTAGCCTATTAGCTAGAAAGGTATGTTTGAGTTCACACTTCCTCTTTCAATTATATTGTGGGGAAGTCAAAAATAATGAAACACTCTCTACCAAATCTCCAAAATGACTAATTTGAGGTAGAAATTAGTTGGATCACTCAACAAAAAAGGCAGAGTATTTATTTTAGCTGACTTTAATCCATTGTTCAGGATGAGTACAGGTGACTGACGTTTTGACGTCAAGCTGAGGTCTTCTTCAGAGTGCCTAAACGTCAGTCACCTCTACTCATCCTGAACAACGGATTAAAGTGAGCTCAAATGAATTATTCTCAAATCAAAATCACATTTTATTGGTCACATGCGCCGAATACAACACGCCCTTAACTAACAATGCAGTTCAAGAAAGAGATAAGAAAATATTTACTAAATAAACTAAAGTACAACCAAATGTAAAAAAAATTAAAAGTTACAATAAAATAACAATAACGAGGCTATATACAGGGGTCAATGTGTAGGGGTACAGGTTAGTCCAGGTAATTGAGGTAATTTGTACATGTAGGTAGGGGTAAAGTGACTATGCATAGATAATAAACAGCGAGTAGCAGCAGAGTAAAACCGTAGGGGGGTGTTCAGCAGTCTTATGGCTTGGGGGTAGAAGCTGTTAAGGAGCCTTTTGGACCTAGACTTGGCGCTCCGGTACCGCCTGCCGTGCGGTAGCAGAGAGAACAGTCTATGACTAGGGTGGCTGGAGTCTTTGGTACCGCTTGTCGTGCGGTAGCAGGGAGAACAGTCTATGACTAGGGTGGCTGGAGTCTTTGGTACCGCTTGTCGTGCGGTAGCAGAGAGAACAGTCTATGACTAGGGTGGCTGGAGTCTTTGCCCATTTTTGGGGCCTTCCTCTGGAAGCTTGGCCCCAGTGATGTACTGGCCTGACCAGCCTTTCAAAGCACTTCATGGCTACCGACATGAGTGCTACGGGGCGGTAGTCATTTAGTCAGGTTACCTTCGCTTTCTTGGGCACAGGGACTATGGTGGTCTGCTTGAAACATGTTGGTATTACAGACTCTGTCAGGGAGAGGTTGAAATCAACATGTTGAAATGAATAGGTTTGGTAGAAAATAGTTCAGCTTCAGCAAACACTGGAAAGGAGGGTCGACAAAAATCATCAGCTTAACAAGAAAAACTTCCAAAAGGACTAATTCAAGGATGAAAGGAGTTGGAGAATTCAACAAAAAGGATGTACACGAATCGATTTGGTTGCTAAACAACCAATCCGTCTATAGGTGGCATGCATTTAAAAAGATTAAAACATTCTGCACACACCTCTTCAGAAATGTGATCAAATTTGCCATTGCGCTTTAGAAACTGGCATTGCCCAGTACCAACATCTCCTAATCATACAGCAAATGGGGGTGTTTTTGTTACCATAAAAGTTGAAGAGGTGTGGGCGGCAGGTAGCCTAGGGGTTAAAGCATTGGGTCCGTAACAGGAAGGTTGCTGGTTGGAATATCCGAGCCAACTACGTTAAAAATCTGTCGATGTGCCCTTGAGCAAGGCACTTAATCCTAACTTCGTACAGGGGCGCCTATAACACAACACATTTCACGCCACCTATCAGCTGACAATAAAATAGTATTAATACTATATTTTTAAAAAAATGTTTAAAAAAAAAAATGAATGGAGGGCGTTTCCCAGGCGGGGTTGTAACGAACGAGCTCAGAAATATAGTATGGCTTTGATTTATCAATGAAAACATGCGTATCCATGTTTGTTGGGTGCGACAGTTTGATAAATCCCAATAATTTGTTGCGAATGCAAAACCTAGAAACTCCCAGAATTGAGTTCCAAATTTACATATAATTATATATCATAATTCATAAGTGTTGCTGGCTTACCTTAACACTACAACATTTAATTAATTAATTTAATTACTGTGCCATTTTTAAAAGACATGCCCCGCTCCGTCCTTGACTTGGCCAGTTGATAATCGGCCCGATAATTGCCTCAACTGAACCTAAACTATACCGAAACTAATTTCACACATATAACAACAGATGAAGTAAAGTATGATGGGGAGAAAGGGGGAGAATGGGTGAGTTGATGAGTGAGGGGGAAGTGGACAATACATCATTATGTAATCACCAACTGGGAATGAAGAACAAGGCCATTCTATTGTATGGTTCCATTCTAATTATAATCTCTAAATGATATGTACCTTACATCAGCCGTTGTACTCCACAACCCACAATGGTGCTGAAGAATGACATCACTCTACCAACGCAAGGCTAGAAAGAACGTTTCTGTCATGGACACCATACATCTGACAGTTTCCATCGACAGGACGCAAGAAAGGGACCGCACCTCAACCAAACAAAGGTCTGTCAATATTACAGAATACGTATCGCCATATATAGATTCATTTATTCAATATGCTCACTGTTTAACGCGTGTTGTTTTTCCTATGGGAAAATAATCCTAATGTATTTTATAGCCTCCCGAGTGGTGCAGTGGTCTAAGGTCGTAGCCGGCCGCGACCGGGAGACCCATGGGGCGGCGCACAACTGGCCCAGCGTCGTCCAGGGTAGGGGAGGGAATGGCCGGCAGGGATGTAGCTCAGTTAACGTTACTAGTAGCAGGGAAACATACTGTTGACCCGGCAACACAAGTAACGTTACTAGTAGCAGGGAAACATACTGTTGACCCGGCAACACAAGTAACGTTACTAGTAGCAGGGAAACATACTGTTGACCCGGCAACACAAGTAACGTTACTAGTAGCAGGGAAACATACTGTTGACCCGGCAACACAAGTAACGTTACTAGTAGCAGGGAAACATATGTTGACCCGGCAACACAAGTACGTTACTAGTAGCAGGTCGGTGGATTTGTGTGTGGGTGTGTGGTGTGTGTGGGTGGGTGGGTATGTGGATGTGGGTGGGTCAGTGTGTGTGTGTGGGTGGGTGGGGTGTGTCGGTGGGAGTGTGTGGGTGGGTCAGGTGTGGGTGGGTGGTGGTGTGGGTGTGTGGTTGTGTGGGTGGGTGTGTCGGTGGGTGTGTGTGTGTGTGGGTGGGGGGGGTGGGTGTGGATGGGTGTGTGTGGGTGGGTAGGTGTGTGTGTGTGGGTGGGTGTGGGTGGTGGTGTGTGGTGGGTGTGTGGGTGGGTGTGTCGGTGTGTGGGTGTGTGTGGATGTGTCGGTGGGTGTGTGTGTGGCGGGTCGGTGTGTGGGTGTTTTTGGGTGGGTGTGTGTAGGTGGGGAGAGTATGTGTGGTGTGGGTGGGGTGTGGGGTGGGTGGTGTGTGTGTGGGTGTGTCGGTGGGAGTGTGTGTGTGTGTGTGTGGGTCGGTGGGTGAGTGTGTGGGTGTGTGGGTGTTGGGTGTGTGGTGGGGAGTGTGTGTGTGGGTGGGTGTGGTATGTGGGTGTGTGTGTGGGAGGTGTGTGGGATGGGTGGTGTGTGTGGGTGGGTGTGTGTCGGTGGGAGTGTGTGGGGGTGTCAGTGTGTGGAGTGTGTGGGTGGGTGTGTGGGTGTGTCGGTGGGAGTGTGTGGGTGGGTCGGTGTGTAGGTGTGTGTGTGTGTTTGTCGTATGGGTTAATGATTCAGCAATCAGGGGGGCAGAGAGCTGCAGCAAAAATGGATCAAGTATATCAGCCCCAGTGATTTGTGTGGGTGGGTGGGTGGGTGGGTGTGTGTCGGTGTGTGGGTGTGTGTGGGTGGGTGGGGTGTGTGGGTGGGTGGGTGTGTGTGGGTGTGTGGGTGTGGGGTGTGTGGGTGGGTGGGTGGGTGGGTGGTGTGGGTGGGTGGGTGGGTGGGTGTGGGGTGTGGGGTGTGGGTGTGTGGGTGGGTGGGTGGGTGGGTGTGTGGGGGTGTGGGTGGGTGTGTGGTGGGGTGAGGTGTGTGGGGTGGGTGTGGGTGGGTGGGTGTGTGGCGTGTGTGGGTGTGGTGGGTGTGTGGGGTGGGGTGGGGGGTGGTGTGTGGGGGGTGGGTGGTGTGTGGGTGTGTGTGGTGTGTGGGTGTGTGGGTGGGTAGTGTGGGTGTGTGTGTGGGTATGTGTGGGTGTGTGGGTGTGTGTGTGACTCAATACACTGCTTTTTATTTAAATGTTTTTACATATAGTGTACAGTAATAAACTAATGGCAATGCTATTTTATTTTATTTGAAATGAAAAATAAATAAATATTCTAATGTTACCTAACACCTTCATGAACATAACCAAATTATTATTTTAGCATAGCATTATATTACATGTATTAATTACACTGTTAGAATGTCGCAGTCAAAAGAACTGCTAGGTAGGTTGAAGAGGCCCAGCGGTTCTAGTGTTAAGGGTAACCATCTTAGCTAATAGATGCAGGTTAGTCTCCAGTCTCAGAGCTGACAGACAGACAGCAGACCCCTCTCCCTCTCCCTCCAGGTTAGTCTCCAGTCTCAGAGCTGACAGACAGACAGCAGACCCCTCTCCCCCTCCCTCCAGGTTAGTCTCCAGTCTCAGAGCTGACAGACAGACAGCAGACTCCTCTCCCCCTCCCTCCAGGTTAGTCTCCAGTCTCAGAGCTAACAGACAGACAGCAGACCCCTCTCCCCCTCCCTCCAGGTTAGTCTCCAGTCTCAGAGCTGACAGACAGACAGCAGACCCCTCTCCCCCCTCCCTCCAGGTTAGTCTCCAGTCTCAGAGCTGACAGACAGACAGCAGACTCCTCTCCCCCTCCCTCCAGGTTAGTCTCCAGTCTCAGAGCTGACAGACAGACAGCAGACCCCTCTCCCCCTCCCTCCAGGTTAGTCTCCAGTCTCAGAGCTGACAGACAGACAGCAGACCCCTCTCCCCTCCCTCCAGGTTAGTCTCCAGTCTCAGAGCTGACAGACAGACAGCAGACCCCTCTCCCCCTCCCTCCAGGTTAGTCTCCAGTCTCAGAGCTGACAGACAGACAGCAGACCCCTCTCCCCCTCCCTCCAGGTTAGTCTCCAGTCTCAGAGCTGACAGACAGACAGCAGACCCCTCTCCCCCTCCCTCCAGGTTAGTCTCCAGTCTCAGAGCTGACAGACAGACAGCAGACCCCTCTCCCCCTCCCTCCAGGTTAGTCTCCAGTCTCAGAGCTGACAGACAGACAGCAGACCCCTCTCCCTCTCCCTCCAGCTTACCTAATAGATGCAGGTTAGTCTCCAGTCTCAGAGCTGACAGACAGACAGCAGACCCCTCTCCCTCTCCCTCCAGGTTAGTCTCCAGTCTCAGAGCTGACAGACAGACAGCAGACCCCTCTCCCCCTCCCTCCAGGTCAGTCTCCAGTCTCAGAGCTGACAGACAGACAGCAGACCCCTCTCCCCCTCCCTCCAGGTTAGTCTCCAGTCTCAGAGCTGACAGACAGACAGCAGACCCCTCTCCCCCTCCCTCCAGGTTAGTCTCCAGTCTCAGAGCTGACAGACAGACAGCAGACCCCTCTCCCCCTCCCTCCAGGTTAGTCTCCAGTCTCAGAGCTGACAGACAGACAGCAGACCCCTCTCCCCCTCCCTCCAGGTTAGTCTCCAGTCTCAGAGCTGACAGACAGACAGCACTCCCCTCTCCCCCCTCCCTCCAGGTTAGTCTCCAGTCTCAGAGCTGACAGACAGACAGCAGACCCCTCTCCCCCTCCCTCCAGGTTAGTCTCCAGTCTTAGAGCTGACAGACAGACAGCAGACCCCTCTCCCTCTCCCTCTCCCTCCAGGTTAGTCTCCAGTCTCAGAGCTGACAGACAGACAGCACTCCCCTCTCCCCCTCCCTCCAGGTTAGTCTCCAGTCTCAGAGCTGACAGACAGACAGCAGACCCCTCTCCCCCTCCCTCCAGGTTAGTCTCCAGTCTCAGAGCTGACAGACAGACAGCAGACGCCTCTCCCCCTCCCTCCAGGTTAGTCTCCAGTCTCAGAGCTGACAGACAGACAGCAGACCCCTCTCCCTCTCCCTCCAGGTTAGTCTCCAGTCTCAGAGCTGACAGACAGACAGCAGACCCCTCTCCCCCTCCCTCCAGGTTAGTCTCCAGTCTCAGAGCTGACAGACAGACAGCAGACCCCTCTCCCCCTCCCTCCAGGTTAGTCTCTAGTCTCAGAGCTGACAGACAGACAGCAGACCCCTCTCCCCCTCCCTCCAGGTTAGTCTCCAGTCTCAGAGCTGACAGACAGACAGCAGACCCCTCTCCCTCTCCCTCCAGGTTAGTCTCCAGTCTCAGAGCTGACAGACAGACAGCAGACCCCTCTCCCCCTCCCTCCAGGTTAGTCTCCAGTCTCAGAGCTGACAGACAGACAGCAGACCCCTCTCCCCCTCCCTCCAGCTTACCTAATAGATGCAGGTTAGTCTCCAGTCTCAGAGCTGACTGAAAGAGCAGCTCTTCTCTTCCCTGTATGGCCGTCTCTGCCTCCAGATGGTGTCGCAACCAGACAGCATACTCCTCCTTAGTGATAACCTGACACACACACACACACACACACACACACACACACACACACACACACAGAGGAAGAAAATGTCCTTTATTTGATCAGGGAGTCATACTGAGACCAAGGTCCTTTATTTGATCAGGGAGTCATACGGAGACCAAGGTCCTTTATTTGATCAGGGAGTCGTACTGAGACCAAGGTGTCTTTTACAGATGAGCCATGAATTACAGAAATTACAGAAAATACACACATCAATATAAATACAAAATGCAAGCAGAAAGAAAAACAGTCATAAAAACATTAATCAGTAATAAGGTCCTCAACCAGCTTTCTGAGGAACCAAAACATCACATTTAAGAACATTTAGAAGATTGTTCCACAACTAAGGTGCAAGAAAACTTAAAAGCTGATTTATGTCTAAAAAGTTTAGTAATGATGTTGGGTACAGTGGGACTTTTTGTAAAAGGGCTTTATACATGAAAACATAGCAACGTATTAACTTACGTGACATCAAAGATGGCCAACCAACATTCTGATAGAGAACAGTGATGAGTACCAAACCAGTAGTTCATATAGATGATGTCACCATAGTCTAATCCTGTCACCCGTAGTAAAGTGCAGTGCTATATGATAAACTGCACCTAACGGCTTTAATGGCAGCTGCGTTCATATACTGTCGATGATGTCACCATAGTCTAGCACCGATCAAAACGTTGACTGAATAATCTGCTTTCTACTATGTAGCGAGATGCAGGACCTGTTTCTATAGAACAAGCCCATTTTTATTCTCAGCTTCTTAACTAACTCATCAATATGCTTTTTAAAAAGACAGTTTTTCATCTATCCAGACGCCCAGATATTTGTAAGCAGGGACACGATCAATATGGACACCATCCAAAGTACATATGATTAAATCAGAGTTATTTTTATGCGCTCTAGAGAACAACATGTTTTACATGCATTCAGTACTAATTTCAAGTCAATAAAGTTTTTCTGTAAAACACAATGAAGCCAGACTGTAGTTCAGGCAGGTTATGTTTTTTTACAGACAAGTCTGTAGTTAATGTAAACAGTAATAAGTACAGGACCCAGAATGGAACCTTTCGCAATATCCAGGAAACCTGGTTTAACAGTCAGTAGATACACATAGAGGTCCATCGGTCAAGTAATTTTTTAACCAGTTAGTTACATGCAGCCTGGTCTAGGCCAATTGAGGAAAGCCTCTGAATTAGCAGTAATATAATATAATATGCCATTTAGCAGACGCTTTTATCCAAAGCGACTTACAGTCATGCGTGCATACATTTTTTGTGTATGGGTGGTCCCGGGGATCGAACCCACTACCTTGGCGTTACAAGCGCCGTGCTCTACCAGCTGAGCTACAGAGGACCAGCAGTGAGTGATCAACAATATTGAAAGCCTTTGACAGGTCAGTGAAGAGGGCAGCACCATGTTGCCTTTTATCCACAATGTTAACAACATGTATAACTATGGATGCAGCAGAGATAATGCTATCACCTGGTCTCAAACCAGACTGATGTACATTTAGAATACATTCCAAAGATAAGTAAGATCTTAGCTGAGAATTAATCAAGGATTCTAATATTTTAGCTAGGTCGAGAAAGTTTAGAAATAGGGCGATAATGATTTAGGTCACAAGGGTCACCACCTTTGTGAAGGGGGAGTACATGGTCCGCCTTCCAAACCTTGGGGATAGTACCAGATATAGTCGTATGGGTTAATGATTCAGCAATCAGGGGGGCAGAGAGCTGCAGCAAAAATGGATCAAGTATATCAGCCCAAGTGGATTTGTTTTTACGTCAATCTTAGCAATCTCTAGCACATCACAGATAGTAAATTGTTTAAATGAAAACAAATATTCACTAGAAGTTGACAGGTCGACCGTAGAGTCAGCTAGAGGCTGGCAGAGGGAAGAGCAGTCCATGGACTGACCAGGGTCAATTAAAACCACTGTTTCTCTCAAATAAAAAGCCTGCCGAGATGATAAAATAACGATTCAAAGCTTCACTTATTCCATTCTTCTCAGTTATGATGCCAGAGTCAGAACTTGCTTAGGCAGGGGAGAAGAGGAATTTGTACGCTTCAGTGCAGTTACTGTTTTCCAAAATGTAGAAGGATCACCAGCAGAGATAGATCTTAAAAAGTAGCTTGATTTAGCTTTTCTGAATCGAGATAGTACATCCGTTTCTCAATTGGCTGAAAGCTTGCCGGTCCACTACAGAGTCAGTTTTCCTTGCTTCAGGCCTGAATGAGCTCAATGATGGAAATAGTTTTTAAAAATAAAAGTCCTGCAAAAGCCCTATTTGTGCTGAAGAGGTATTGTGTATTGCTGAAGCGGTGTTACCTTGTTGGCGATGCAGAGAGTACGGAGACCGTCCGCAGCGTAGAGGTTCAGGTCGTTCTGGGTCTTGTATAGGATCTTTCTTTGGCGTCTCCCTTTGGAATCATCTGAAAAGTGAAAGAGGAACTAAATAAACCTGTGCAAGTTTGCATCAACATCGGCTCCTTCTGTTGTATCTTGCAGGAAAGTTACTTCTCACACACCACCAAACATTTAGGAAACTTTTAAAGTGATATTCAGTAACAGATTCCTCTATAACGTCTTGCACTTCTCACACATCACCACAACCAGCCCACGTGCTGAGATGTCACCGGCTGCTTCTGACTCAGTTCTTAAGAGTCTGGTTTCAACAGACCATTAATCTAGCTGTAATTACAGTCATTACCTCCCTATTCAATCAAACCCGGCACCCAGAAGTTTCAGTGGTATGACAACATTCTTCTTGTCCATTTGGTCATAGCTTTACTAGAGTGAACCTACTGCCGACCGAGGCTGGTCCCAGATCTGTTTGTGCTGTCTTCAGCGTTTTCCTGAAGTACATGGAGTAGCCAGCCAGATAGAAAAGTAGCCAGCCAGGGAGTTCTGGGATGTGGGGGTCCGGGGGGGACATGCCCCTGAAATAGTTTTGGCAGAACAAGCTCTATTGTGTTGCCCTCTGGTACATGTCTTGATTCCATCTGAAATACACAGCTAAATGATTGAATACTTTAACGACTTTACCAGATCAGTTTAACGACTTTCCCAGATCAGTTTAATGACTTTACCAGATCACTTTAACGACTTTACCAGATCAGTTTAACGACTTTACCAGATCAGTTTAACGACTTTACCAGATCACTTTAACGACTTTACCAGATCAGTTTAACGACTTTCCCAGATCAGTAAAATGAGTTGTGGGATAGAGTAGAAAGACATGACTTTACTATTTAAATAACTGAATATGTATGAGTTCAGTTTGTTGTTGTTTTGGATATCGTCTAGGACTTTATGATCAGGACTATTAAGTAAAATAACCTTAAATCTTTTTTAACGTTTAACCTGTCTTCTCTTGAGAATAAATTCATTTTTACAGTTTTACTGCAAGAAATGAATTGCAATCAATATCTTTAATAATACCATACAAGTATCATGACATTAGCCCTGGGAGCCATTTAGTTCCACGTCAGCTAGAGAGAGAGACAGCCAGCCAGCCAGCCAGCCAGCCAGCCAGCCAGCCAGAGACAGACAGACACAGCCAGCCAGCCAGCCAGCCAGCCAGCCAGCCAGCCAGCCAGCCAGCCAGCCAGCCAGAGACAGACAGACAGCCAGCCAGCCAGCCAGCCAGCCAGCCAGCCAGCCAGCCAGACTGCCAGACTGCCAGACAGACGTACCCCACCTTCACAAGGCAGGCTGGTGAGAGAGGGAGAAACACTTAGGGTAAATCAGTGCTTGAAATGGGTGCCAGTACCCATTTTAATTTTACAGTACCGTGTTGGGCCCTGCTGGTGTGCAGGGACGGTATTGGTGGACGGTGAATACAATCTTACCATCTAACCAAGACCTCCTCGTCAATCTCCTAACTCACCTGACCAGACAAGGTTACAAGTAGACATCCCCTAACTCACCTGGCCAGACAAGGTTACAAGTAGACATCCCCTAACTCACCTGGCCAGACAAGGTTACAAGTAGACATCCCCTAACTCACCTGGCCAGACAAGGTTACAAGTAGACATCCCCTAACTCAGCTGGCCAGACAAGGTTACAAGTAGACATCCCCTAACTCACCTGGCCAGACAAGGTTACAAGTAGACATCCCCTAACTCACCTGGCCAGACAAGGTTACAAGTAGACATCCCCTAACTCACCTGGCCAGACAAGGTTACAAGTAGACATCCCCTAACTCACCTGGCCAGACAAGGTTACAAGTAGACATCCCCTAACTCACCTGACCAGACAAGGTTACAAGTAGACATCCCCTAACTCAGCTGGCCAGACAAGGTTACAAGTAGACATCCCCTAACTCAGCTGGCCATGGTTCAGACAAGGTAACACAACGTTTTAAACATCCAGGGTTATCAAGATGTGACAACGCCGTTGTTTTTCACAGAAACTACCTATAATTGAAAGTAATGAATCAGTAGTAGAGATTGACTGGTGCTACTGTAGTGAGAATCTATTCCATTTGTCCAGGTGTGAGAAGACCGAGCCAGCCTCTGTCCCCACGTGGAGATTATATCTATCACTCTGGACCACAGACAAGACTCAATCCTACTGCAGAATGAAGTCTACTGACAGTAAAGAAGGCCGACCACACAGATTACAAATCTCAGTACTACAGATAGGCTAACACACAGTAGACTGTAGGTTACACACCACCCAGACAGACACACATAGATACAACCCTCAGCACAACTGCATGAGTTGGTTAACATCAACAGAATCCCTAAATACGTCACCACCACCTGCAAGTCAACATCCTTACAGAATTATCACTATGACAACATTAAATCACCATCAAGAGGTAACCCAACCTACAATCTCACAACCCTGCTCAAGTATCATATTGACCACTCCTTTCCCCATCTCGGTCCCAGAGTCGTTTGTGCATGTATGACAATGACCATTGAAGTTGGTTACAGAGCACAAACAGACCTGGGACCAGACTACCCTTCCCCTGCCACACAAACAGACCACTACCCCAACCACCCTTTAATCTCCTCCTCCTCGTACAGTGCCTTCAGAAAGTTTTCACACCCCTTGACTTATTCCACATTTTGTTGTGTTACAGCCTGAATTTAAAATTGACATTTATTGTCACTGGCCTACACACAATACCCCATAATGTCAAAGTGGAATTATGTTTTTTTAATTACTTTTTTAAAACAAATTAATTAAACATTAAAAGCTGAAATGTCTTGAGTCAATAAGTATTCAACCCCTTTGTTATGGCAAGCCTAAATAAGTTCAGGAGTAAAAATGTGCTTAACAAGTCACATAATAAGTTGCATGGACTCACTCTGTGTGTAATAATAGTGTTTAATTAACATAATTATTGAATGACTAAATCATCTCTGTGCCCCACACATACAATTATCTGTAATGTCCCTCAGCCGAGCAGTACATTTCAAACACAGATTCAACCACAAAGACCAGGGAGGTTTTCCAATGATTCTAAGATACAGGCCTCCTTCCTAACCCAGTTGCCGGAGAGAAAGGAAACCGCTCAGGGATTTCACCATGAGGCCACTTTAAAACAGTTGCACAGTTTAATGGCTGTGATAGGAGAAAACTGAGGATGGATCAACAACATTGTAGTTACTCCACAACACTAACCTAAATGACAGAGTGAAAAGAAGGAAGCCTGTACAGAATAACAAATATTCCAAAACATGCATCCTGTTTGCAACAAGGCACTAAAGTAATACTGTAAAAAATGTGGCAAAGCAATTAACTTTTTGTCCTGAATACAAAGTGTTATGTTTGGGGCAAATCCAATATAACATCACTGAGTACCCCTTCATATCTTCAAGCATAGTGGTGGCAGCATCAAGTTATGGTAAGGTAGGTAGCCTTGGCTTGTACAAGTCGGAACGGCTCATAGGGCAGGAGCGTGGGGCAGCTTGATGTACAAGTACACCCCCTGGAAGGACGCTAGTCTATCGCAGGGCCTTAACCCACATCTATCTCCTTAATGCTGAGTTCCTCGGCACTCGGCCAGGGATCATGTTATGGGTATGCTGGGGAGTTCTTCAGGATAATAAAGAAACGGAATGGAGCTAAGCTCAGGCAAAATCCTAGAGGAAACGCTGGTTCAGTCTGCTTTCCACCAGACACTGGGAGATGAATTCACCTTTCAGCAGGACAATAACCTAAAACACAAGGCCAAATCTGCACTGGATTTGCATACCAAGAAGACGGTGAATATTCCTGAGCGGCCGAGTTACAGTTTTGACTTAAATCTACAGCAAGACTTGAAAATTGTTCAAATGTTGCACAATCCAGGTTTGGAAAGCTCTTAGAGACTTACCCGAAAGACTCACAGCTGTAATCGCTGCCAAAGGTGCTCCTACAAAGTATTGACTCAGAGGTGTGAATACTTATGTAAATTAGATGCATTTCATTTTCAATAAATATGCAAACATTTCTAAAAACATGTTTTAACTTTGTCATTATGAGGTATTGTGTGTAGATGGGTGATACATTGTTTTCAATTCAGGCTGTAAAACAAAATGTGGAATAAGTTTGAATACTTTCTGAAGACAGTGTACAGGGAGGAGGAGATTAAAAGGTTGGTTAACTCTGGAATACTTTCTGAAGGCACTGTAGGTCAGATTATACCTAATAACTCCAGGCATCATATTGACGAGTCCTCTACCTCCCCTCCCCTGGCCTGCTGTGAGGCCCTCCTACCTGTAGGTGGCAGTGTGATGAGGTCCATGATGACAGAGTCAGCTCCTTTAGTATAGACGGTGATCTGGTCTGTCAGAGGGTGTCTCACCACCACAGACATCCTCTTCCTGGTGGAGTCAAATCCCAGAGTGTGGAGCAGCTCAAAGCTCAACTTCCCTAGGTGAGGTAGCTCCACCGTCACCTGATCAGGTAGCCGGCCAACCAGACAACACTTATAGGCCCGCGCCGCATACACCAGGGCAGCCTCGTCAGGTGACTCTGCCTCGTAGCGCAGCTCGCCTTCCTCCAGGGCCCCAGGCTTTCCCTCGGTAGTGTGAGGAGGGACAGAGGAGAAGGCATGCTCCAAACCCCCCGGACCTCCAGGGTGATGCTCCTCGTCTAATTTAGTCAGGGTGCTCTCAGCGGAGGGGGAGGAGAGGACACTGGAGCATTCGCGGTGGGAGGAGCGGTTGAGGCTGGAAGAGCTGCTGCTGTTGGAGTTGGAGGTGAGACGGCTGGGGGTGAAGCGCTTGATGAAGTCCTCGATAGTCTTCACTGGGGACTTGAGCCCAAACCTCATCCGTACCTGAGAGAGAGAGAGTGAGACAGAGGGTTAGAAACATTAGCTCAAATCTCATCCACACCTGAGAGAGAGACAGTGAGACAGAGGGTTAGAAACATTAGCTCAAATCTCATCCACACCTGAGAGAGAGAGAGACAGTGAGACAGAGGGTTAGAAACTTACCTGAGAGAGAGGGATAGAGAGAGAGAGGGTGTGAGACAGAGAGACAGGGAGTTAGAAATATCAGCTCATCATCTGCACCTGAGGCAGAGAGAGAGGGATAGAGAGAGAGACATGAGACAGAGAGACAGAGAGAGGGAGACATGTGAGACAGAAAGAGCTCCCTCTTTCTGTCTCACATGTCTCCCTCTGTGAGACAGAGGGAGACGTGAGACAGAGGGACAGAGAGAGGGAGACATGTGAGACAGAGGGAGACATCAGACAGAGGGACAGAGAGAGGGAGACATGTGAGACAGAGGGAGACGTGAGACAGAGGGACAGAGAGCGGAAGACATGTGAGACAGAGGGAGAAGTGAGACAGAGGGACAGAGAGAGGGAGACATGTGAGACAGAGGGAGACATCAGACAGAGGGACAGAGAGAGGGAGACATGTGAGACAGAGGGAGAAGTGAGACAGAGGGACAGAGAGAGGGAGACATGTGAGACAGAGGGAGACATCAGACAGAGGGACAGAGAGAGGGAGACATGTGAGACAGAGGGAGACGTGAGACAGAGGGACAGAGAGAGGGAGACATGAGACAGAGAGAGGGAGACATGTGAGACAGACGGAGACGTGAGACAGAGGGACAGAGAGAGGGAGACATGTGAGACAGAGGGACAGAGAGAGGGAGACGTGAGACAGAGGGACAGAGAGACAGAGGGACAGAGAGAGGGAGACATGTGAGACAGAGGGACAGAGAGCGGGAGACATGAGACAGAGGGACAGAGAGAGGGAGACATGAGACAGAGACATGTGAGGCTTCTCTCTGAAACCACACATCCATCTGAAGGTGACGCTTGAAGCAATAGAGGAAATCAACAAGATCCACAAGTATTCTTTCACAATAGCTGGCAGCGGATATTTTTTGCCTGATGCAGGACTCTAGTGCAATAGGGGAGAGGCTAAACATTCACACCTCCATTAATTTACAAAAGGATGATCTACTAGCTGGGCTAGGTGTGATGATCTACTAGCTCGGCTAGGTGTGATGATCTACTAGCTGGGCTAGGTGTGATGATCTACTAGCTGGGCTAGGTGTGATGATCTACTAGCTCGGCTAGGTGTGATGATCTAATAGCTCGGCTAGGTGTGATGATCTACTAGCTCGGCTAGGTGTGATGATCTACTAGCTCGGCTAGGTGTGATGATCTACTAGCTGGGCTAGGTGTGATGATCTACTAGCTCGGCTAGGTGTGATGATCTACTAGCTCGGCTAGGTGTGATGATCTACTAGCTCGGCTAGGTGTGATGATCTACTAGCTCGGCTAGGTGTGATGATCTACTAGCTCGGCTAGGTGTGATGATCTACTAGCTCGGCTAGGTGTGATGATCTACTAGCTCGGCTAGGTGTGATGATCTACTAGCTCGGCTAGGTGTGAAGAATCCCCCAGTTTGTACCACAGTTTAGACTACCGATAGATGCTGCGGTCAGTCAGAGGAGTCCTATTGTAAAGTGTAGCCTAATGGCCAAAAAAGGGCAAACTTGCAATGTATTCGATGCTTAAGTACTCTAAAGTTTTACATTTCTAACTCAAAATCACAGACCATATTTGTCATAACGAAAAATGCATCAACCCCTACAAATATATAAACGTATTATAATCCACATAATAATTCAAATGAAATTAGCTGTAGTAATGTGTCAACACTATTAAATAACACATACGGAATCATGGGGGGGGGGGGGGGGGGGTATACAGAAGATAGCCCTATTGGGAAAAAGACCAAGTCCATATTATGGCAAAAACAGCTCAAATAAGCAAAGAGAAATGACAAGCCATCATTACTTTAAATCAAATCAAATTTCATTTGTCACACGCGCCGAATACAACAGGTGTAGACCTTACAGTGAAATGCTTACTTACAAGCCCTTAACCAACAATGCAGTTTTAAGAAAGAATACCCCCCCACCAAAAAAGAAAAAGAAAAACAATATAAAATAATACGAAATAAAAGTATCAAAATGTTTAAGAGCAGCAGTAAGAACAACAATAGCGAGGCTATATACCGGAGGGGAAACCTCATATAAAAATTATAACGGGGGGGGCCGGGGGACCGGGGAAAAATCAGGGGAATTTACCGGGAGTACCGGTTTACCGGGTCAAAATACGCTATTACCGGGAGGTACCGTTACCGGGGTCAATTACAGGTTTTATACGGGGGGGGCCGGGACCCGGTCAATAACGGGGTTTTACAGGGGGGGGCCCCTACCGGGGTTTTTTAAAGCTATATACCCGGGAGGTACCGGTCCGGGTCAATATAAGGTTTATACCGGGGAGGTACCGGTACCGGGGGTTTAAATACAGGGTTTTCCGGGAGATGGTACCCAGGGGCAAAAATACGGTTATACGGGGTCCCGTACCGGGGCAAAATTTGGGTTAACCGGGGGTACCGGTACCGGGGCAAAATTTCAGGTTTAAAAAAAAGGGGGTACCCGGGAC
The DNA here is from genome assembly GCA_902810595.1 of Coregonus sp. 'balchen'. Classification (NCBI taxonomy): domain Eukaryota; kingdom Metazoa; phylum Chordata; class Actinopteri; order Salmoniformes; family Salmonidae; genus Coregonus; species Coregonus sp. 'balchen'. Next base: position 61,562,629 of record LR778263.1, read on the forward strand.
CGGGGCAATATGGGTATATACAGGGGTTACCCCCCCGGTAAACCGGGGCAATAACAGGGTTATCCGGGGGGTGGTAACCGGGATTGGTTTCGGGGACCGGTACCCCGGGGCAATAACCAAAGGGAAAATTTCAAAAGGGGGTACCCGGGGCAATATAAGCTATATAAGGGGGTCCGTCCCCGGGGCAATTACAGGTATATCAGGGGGTACCGGGTCAATATCGGGAATAGGGGGGACCGGACCCCGGGGGCAATTGGCTTTGGCTTTTGGGGGGACCGGGACCCCCGGGTCAAAACGCTAAAAAAACAAGGGGGTCCGGTACCGGGGCAATATAAAGGTATAAACCCCGGGGGGGTACCCGGACCCGGGGGAATATACGGCTATAAAACAGGGGGTACCCCTACCCCTCCAAAAAACAGGGGTATATACAGGGGGGTACCGGGCAAAATACAGGCTTATACAGGGGGTCCCGGGACCGGTGGTCAATATCCGGGGTATACCGGGGGTCCTTTTCCTACGGTATATACCGGTTTTTTTAAACCCCCCAGGGCAAAATACAGGGTATTAGGGGACCGGGACCCCCGGGTCAATATACGGTATAAACCCAGGGGTCCCGGTCAATTACAGGTATATACCGGGTTACCGTACCGGTCAATATACGGGTTATACCGGGAGGTACGGACCCGGGGAAAAACGGCATATCCGAGGACCGGACCCATCAATAAACTAATGGGGGACCTACGATTCTTAAGCTTAAAACGGGGTAGGTAAAGGGTAATATAAAGGGGGTTTTTTTGGGGGACCGGGGGTATACAGGCCCATATCCGGGGGGTAGGGTAAACCCGGGCAAAATACAGGGTATATACCGGGGGGTACCGGGACCGGGTCAAATACGGCTAATAAGGGGTTTCGGGTCTTGTTTTTGGGGTTAGGTACCCCGGGCAATATAAAGGCATTAAACCGGGGTACCGGTACAGCCAATTACAGGCTAATTTCAGGGGGGACCGGGTCCCAAAATACAGGCTTATACGGGGGCCCGGACCCCGGAATTGGTTTTCGGGGGTCCCCGGGACCGGTCAATTTAAAAGGCAATTTCAGGGGGGTACCGGGTCAATTCAGGCTATATACCGGGATAGGTACCCGGTCAATTTTTTTGGTTTAAAGGGGGGACCGGGTCAAAATACAGGGTATATACGGGGACCGGAGGGTCAAATACCCGCAAACCCCCCGGGTACCGGTACCGGGGGATTACAGGCATTAAAAAGGGGGCCGGGCCCCTAATAAAAACAAAAAACAGGGGGACCGGGACCGGGGAAATACAGGGTAATACAGGGGTAGGCCAGTAAAAGGGGGTTTCCTAAGGTACCCGGGACCGGGTCAATATACAGGTATATACGGGGGTAAAACCCGGGGCAAAACAGGGTATATACCGGGAGTACCGGTACCCGGGTCAATATACGCTATATCCCCCGGGCGGTACCGGACCCCGGTCATATAAGGCTAATACAGGGGGGTACCGGGAATATACAGGGTATATAAAGGGGGGACCGGTAAAACCCCCCGGTCAAAAAACAGGTAATACGGGGGTACCGGGCCCCAAAATATAAAACTATCTTGGGGTACCTCAAAAAGGCTATTCAGGGGGTTTACCTTTACCTCAATTTGGCTATTACAGGGGGGGGGACCGGTACCGAGTCAATATACAGCTAAAAAAGGGGCCGGGAAAAAACAGGGATGGGAGGTAAAAGGACCGGTCAAATTTCGGCTTAAAAACGGGGGGACCCCGGGTCAATAAACAGGCTATATACGGGGGAAAACCCACCTCTCAACCCAATTCCGGGGGGGGAACTCCCTCCAATCAGGCTAAGGGGGTCCGGTCCGATCAAAACACATATAAGGGGGCCTAATCAATTACAGGCTTAAATTTTTAAAAAACCTACCGATCAAAAAAAAGCCAAAAAGCTAAGTTACGGGGGGACCGGTACCCCCGGGGGCTAAAAGGCTATTACCGGGGCCGTCCCGAGCAAACCAAAAGGGGACCGGTGAAAAACAAAAAAAAAGGGGGGTTCCGGGGGGGGGCCCCCCCTTCAAAAAGGCCAAAAGGGGGAGGTACCCGGGCAAATAACCAAACCGGGGGCCGGTAACCCCTCAATATAAGCTATATCGGGATATTTCCCCCTAAACCCCGGGAAATACAGGTTAACAACCCTACCATCAAATACAGGTTTTACCCCCGTACCGATCTATCTGCTTTCCCGGGGGGGGCCCCCCCGACAAACCTAATCCATCCGGGACCCCCAAACCGCAAACCTCCTTACCATCAAGTGGGGGGGACCCTTTTTTAAAAGGGGAAAAATTTAAAAAAAAAACACCCAAAAAAACCGGGGGTGCGCTCTGAAAGGGGGGGGGGGGCAAAAGCGGGTACTTTTATTTTGGGCGGGTCTTAGGCTGGGGAAGAAAAGTTTTTGGTCTTGGCCTAGACGGGGTCCGGACCGCTTCCGGCAAAACAGAAGGGGCGTCCTATGCCTAGGGGGCGGGTAAGAACAATTTTAGGGGGCCTTCCTCTACAGCCCGGTTAAAAGGTCCTATCAGAACGGCCCAAATCTCCACCACTACCCGAGTCTTGGGGGGCCGAGCAGTTCCATACCACATATCAACCAGCCGAGGTGCATTAGAAAACCGAAAAACGGGACCTGCCAAATCTTTTTTTTTCCGAGGGGGGAATAGGTTTTTTTGGGGCCCCCCCCGTGTCCGGGTCTTACCGGGGAGGGGGGGTGGCCCCAAAAACCGAATTAACGCCCAACCGCCAGTGGAAGGGGGTCTCAGCCCCTTTCTTTTCCCCGGTCCAATCATTCCGCTTATAGGGGAGGGAGGTTTTGGGCCGGCACCACAGGGCCCAGGTCTTGACCTTCCCATAAGTTCTCGCGTTGTGGTTCAGGCCTACCCCTGGGGGGTCCCCTGCAAATTAATTATGGGGGATCGTCCGGCAATCAGCATTAAAGGGGGAAAAGGGGGACTGGCACGCACCCCTGAGAGGCCCCCTTGTTGAGGATCAGCGTGGCAGATGTGTTATTACCTACCCTTACCAACTGGGGGGCGGCCCGTCAGGAAGTCCAGGATCCAGTTGCAGAGGGAGGTCTTTAGTCCCAGGGTCCTTAGCTTAGTGATGAGCTTTGAGGGCACTATGGTGTTGAACGCTGTGCTGTAGTCAACAAATAGCATTCTCACATAGGAGTTCCTTTTGTCCGGGTGTGAAAGGGCAGTGTTGAGCGCAATATAAATTGCATCATCTGTGGATCTGTTGGGGCGATATGCAAATTGGAGTGGGTCTAGGGTTTCTGGGATAATGGTGTTGATGTGTGCCATGACCAGCCTTTCAAAGCACTTCATGGCTACAGACGTGAGTGCTACGGGTCGGTAGTCATTTAGGCAGGTTATCTTAGTGTCCTTGGGCACGGGGACTATGGTGGTCTGCTTGAAACATGTTGGTATTACAGACTCAGTCAGGGACATGTTGAAAATGTCAGTGAAGACACTTGCCAGTTGGTCAGCACATGCTCGGAGTACACGTCCTGGTAATCCGTCTGGCCCTGCGGCCTTGTGAATGTTGACCTGCTTAAAAGTCTTACTCACATCGGCTACGGAGAGCGTGATCACATAGTCATCCGGAACAGCTGGTGCTCTCATGCATGCTTCAGTGTTGCTTGCCTCGAAGCGAGCATAGAAGTGGTTTAGCTCGTCTGGAAGTCTTGTGTCACTGGGAAGCTCGCGGCTGTGCTTCCTTTTGTAGTCTGTAGTAGTTTTCAAGCCCTGCCACATGCGACGAGCGTCAGAGCCGGTGTAGTACGATTCGATCTTAGTGACTGATGTGGCGTACTCAATGCCATCGGAAGAATCCCGGAACATATTCCAGTCTGTGCTAGCAAAACAGTCCTGTAGCTTAGCTTCTGCTTCATCTGATCACTTTTTTATTAACCGAGTCACTGGTGCTTCCTGCATTAGTTTTTGCTTGTAGTCAGGAATCAGGAGGATAGAATTATGGTCAGATTTGCCAAATGGAGGGCGAGGGAGAGCTTTGTATGCGTCTCTGTGTGTGGAGTAAAGGTGGTCTAGAGTTTTTTTCCCCTCTGGTTGCACATTTAACATGCTGGTAGAAATTAGGTAAAACGGATTTAAGTTTCCCTGCATTAAAGACATGAAGGTCAGTCAATTAGGAAAATGTTAATAACTTTGAAAGTTTCTTCAAGTGCAGTCGGAAAAACCATCAAGCACAAGGATGAAACTGGCTCTCATGAGGACTGCCACAGGAAAGGAAGACCCAGAGTTACCTCTGCTGCAGAGGATAAGTTCATTAGAGTTACCAGCCTCTGAAATTGCAGCCTAAATAAATGCTTCACAGAGTTCATGTAACAGACACATCTCAACATCAATTGTTCAGAGGGGACTGTGTGAATCAGGCCTTCATGGTCGAATTGCTGCAAAGAAACCACTACTAAAAGGACACCAATAATAAGAAGAGACCTGCTTGGGCCAAGAAACACAAGCAATTGACATTAGACTGGTGGAAATGTGTCCTTTGGTCTGGAGTCCAAATGTGCGATTTTTTGTTACAACCGCCGTGTCTTTGTGAGACGCTGTGTGGGTGAATGGATGATCTCTGCATGTGTTGTTCCCACCGTAAAGCATGGAGGAGGAGGTGTTATGGTGTGGGGGTGCTTTGCTGGTGACACTGTCTGTGATTTATTTAGAATTCAAGGCACACTTAACCAGCATGGCTACCACAGCATTCTGCAGCGATACGCCATCCCATCTGATTTGGCCTTAGTGGGACTATCATTTGTTTACCAACAGGACAATGACCCAACACACCTCCAGGCTGTGTAAGGGCTATTTGACCAAGAAGGAGAGTGATGGAGTGCTGCATCAGATGACCTGGCAAATCCACAATCCCCTGACCTCAACCCAATTGAGATGGTTTGGGATGAGTCGGACGGCAGAGTGAAGGAAAAGCAGCCAACAAGTGCTCAGCATATGTGGGAACTCCTTCAAGACTGTTAGAAAAGCATTCCAGGTGAAGCTTGTTGAGACAATGCCAAGAGTGTGCAAAGCTGTCATCAAGGTAAAGGGTGGCTATTTGAATAATCTCAAATATATTTTGATTTGTTTAACACATTTTTGGTTACTACATGATTCCATATGTGTCATTTCATAGTTTATGTCTTCACTATTATTCTACAATGTAAGAAAAAGTAAAAATAAAGAAAAACCCTTGAATGAGCAGGTGTTGTAAACCTTTTGCCAGAAGTGTGTTTCTCTAGATGTTTTTGGTTGATGGCAAAGCCATAAAGCCTCTGCTACTAAGCACAGATAAAAATATTTAGAATTAATTCCTGAATTAAAATGCTTTAGTCGATGATTTTGCTCTTCACTCGCAGTCACTTAGTAACCTAGTCATACTCCTGACCGGTCACTTAGTAACCTAGTCCTACTCCTGACCGGTCACTTAGTAACCTAGTCCTACTCCCGACCGGTCACTTAGTAACCTAGTCCTACTCCTGACCGGTCACTTAGTAACCTAGTACTACTCCCGACCGGTCACTTAGTAACCTAGTCATACTCCTGACCGGTCACTTAGTAACCTAGTCCTACTCCTGACCGGTCACTTAGTAACCTAGTCCTACTCCTGACCGGTCACTTAGTAACCTAGTCCTACTCCCGACTGGTCACTTAGTAACCTAGTCCTACTCCCGACTGGTCACTTAGTAACCTAGTCCTACTCCTGACCGGTCACTTAGTAACCTAGTTCTACTCCCGACCAGTCACTTAGTAACCTAGTCCTACTCCTGACCGGTCACTTAGTAACCTAGTCCTACTCCTGACTGGTCACTTAGTAACCTAGTCCTACTCCTGACTGGTCACTTAGTAACCTAGTCCTACTCCTGACTGGTCACTTAGTAACCTAGTCCTACTCCCGACCGGTCACTTAGTAACCTAGTCCTACTCCTGACCGGTCACTTAGTAACCTAGTCCTACTCCCGACTGGTCACTTAGTAACCTAGTCCTACTCCTGACCGGTCACTTAGTAACCTAGTCCTACTCCTGACCGGTCACTTAGTAACCTAGTCCTACTCCCGACCGGTCACTTAGTAACCTAGTCCTACTCCCGACCGGTCACTTAGTAACCTAGGCCTACTCCTGACCGGTCACTTAGTAACCTAGTCCTACTCCCGACTGGTCACTTAGTAACCTAGTCCTACTCCCGACTGGTCACTTAGTAACCTAGTCCTACTCCCGACTGGTCACTTAGTAACCTAGTCCTAGTCCTGACTGGTCACTTAGTAACCTAGTCCTACTCCTGACTGGTCACTTAGTAACCTAGTCCTACTCCTGACTGGTCACTTAGTAACCTAGTCCTACTCCCGACCGGTCACTTAGTAACCTAGTCCCGACTGGTCACTTAGTAACCTAGTCCTACTCCTGACCGGTCACTTAGTAACCTAGTCCTACTCCTGACTGGTCACTTAGTAACCTAGTCCTACTCCTGACTGGTCACTTAGTAACCTAGTCCTACTCCCGACCGGTCACTTAGTAACCTAGTCCTACTCCCGACCGGTCACTTAGTAACCTAGTCCTACTCCTGACCGGTCACTTAGTAACCTAGTCCTACTCCTGACCGGTCACTTAGTAACCTAGTCCTGACCGGTCACTTAGTAACCTAGTCCTACTCCCGACCGGTCACTTAGTAACCTAGTCCTACTCCCGACCGGTCACTTAGTAACCTAGTCCTACTCCCGACTGGTCACTTAGTAACCTAGTCCTACTCCCGACTGGTCACTTAGTAACCTAGTCCTACTCCTGACTGGTCACTTAGTAACCTAGTCCTACTCCCGACCGGTCACTTAGTAACCTAGTCCTACTCCCGACCGGTCACTTAGTAACCTAGTCCTACTCCCGACCGGTCACTTAGTAACCTAGTCCTACTCCCGACCGGTCACTTAGTAACCTAGTCCTACTCCCGACCGGTCACTTAGTAACCTAGTCCTACTCCCTGACTGGTCACTTAGTAACCTAGTCCTACTCCCGACCGGTCACTTAGTAACCTAGTCCTACTCCTGACCTGGTCACTTAGTAACCTAGTCCTACTCCTGACTGGTCACTTAGTACCTATCCTACTCCTGACTGGTCACTTAGTACCTATCCTACCCCGACCGGTCACTTAGTAACCTAGTCCCGACTGGTCACTTAGTAACCTAGTCCTACTCCTGACCGGTCACTTAGTAACCTAGTCCTACTCCTGACTGGTCACTTAGTAACCTAGTCCTACTCCTGACTGGTCACTTAGTAACCTAGTCCTACTCCCGACTGGTCACTTAGTAACCTAGTCCTACTCCTGACCGGTCACTTAGTAACCTAGTCCCGACTGGTCACTTAGTAACCTAGTCCTACTCCTGACTGGTCACTTAGTAACCTAGTCCTACTCCTGACTGGTCACTTAGTAACCTAGTCCTACTCCTGACCGGTCACTTAGTAACCTTGTCCTACTCCTGACCGGTCACTTAGTAACCTAGTCCTACTCCTGACTGGTCACTTAGTAACCTAGTCCTACTCCTGACTGGTCACTTAGTAACCTAGTCCTACTCCTGACTGGTCACTTAGTAACCTAGTCCTACTCCTGACCGGTCACTTAGTAACCTAGTCCTACTCCTGACTGGTCACTTAGTAACCTAGTCCTACTCCTGACCGGTCACTTAGTAACCTAGTCCTACTCCTGACTGGTCACTTAGTAACCTAGTCCTACTCCTGACTGGTCACTTAGTAACCTAGTCCTAGTCCTGACTGGTCACTTAGTAACCTAGTCCTGACTGGTCACTTAGTAACCTAGTCCTGACCAGTCACTTAGTAACCTAGTCCTACTCCTGACTGGTCACTTAGTAACCTAGTCCTACTCCTGACTGGTCACTTAGTAACCTAGTCCTAGTCCTGACTGGTCACTTAGTAACCTAGTCCTGACTGGTCACTTAGTAACCTAGTCCTGACCAGTCACTTAGTAACCTAGTCCTACTCCTGACTGGTCACTTAGTAACCTAGTCCTACTCCTGACCGGTCACTTAGTAACCTAGTCCTACTCCTGACCGGTCACTTCGTAACCTAGTCCTACTCCTGACCGGTCACTTAGTAACCTAGTCCTACTCCCGACTGGTCACTTAGTAACCTAGTCCTACTCCTGACTGGTCACTTAGTAACCTAGTCCTACTCCTGACCGGTCACTTAGTAACATAGTCCTACTCCTGACTGGTAACTTAGTAACCTAGTCCTACTCCTGACCAGTCACTTAGTAACCTAGTCCTACTCCCGACCGGTCGCTTAGTAACCTAGTCCTACTCCTGACTGGTCACTTAGTAACCTAGTCCTACTCCCGACTGGTCACTTAGTAACCTAGTCCTACTCCTGACTGGTCACTTAGTAACCTAGTCCTACTCCCGACTGGTCACTTAGTAACCTAGTCCTACTCCTGACTGGTCACTTAGTAACCTAGTCCTACTCCTGACCAGTCACTTAGTAACCTAGTCCTACTCCCGACCGGTCGCTTAGTAACCTAGTCCTACTCCTGACTGGTCACTTAGTAACCTAGTCCTACTCCCGACTGGTCACTTAGTAACCTAGTCCTACTCCTGACCGGTCACTTAGTAACCTAGTCCTACTCCTGACCGGTCACTTAGTAACCTAGTCCTACTCCCGACCGGTCACTTAGTAACCTAGTCCTACTCCTGACTGGTCACTTAGTAACCTAGTCCTACTCCTGACTGGTCACTTAGTAACCTAGTCCTACTCCTGACTGGTCACTTAGTAACCTAGTCCTACTCCTGACTGGTCACTTAGTAACCTAGTCCTACTCCTGACCGGTCACTTAGTAACCTAGTCCTACTCCCGACTGGTCACTTAGTAACCTAGTCCTACTCCCGACTGGTCACTTAGTAACCTAGTCCTACTCCTGACCGGTCACTTAGTAACCTAGTCCTACTCCTGACTGGTCACTTAGTAACCTAGTCCTACTCCCGACTGGTCACTTAGTAACCTAGTCCTACTCCTGACCAGTCACTTAGTAACCTAGTCCTACTCCTGACCGGTCACTTAGTAACCTAGTCCTACTCCCGACCGGTCACTTAGTAACCTAGTCCTACTCCTGACTGGTCACTTAGTAACCTAGTCCTACTCCTGACCGGTCACTTAGTAACCTAGTCCTACTCCTGACCGGTCACTTAGTAACCTAGTCCTACTCCTGACCGGTCACTTAGTAACCTAGTCCTGACCGGTCACTTAGTAACCTAGTCCTACTCCTGACTGGTCACTTAGTAACCTAGTCCTACTCCTGACCGGTCACTTAGTAACCTAGTCCTACTCCTGACTGGTCACTTAGTAACCTGGTCCTACGTGGCCATGGCTTTCTATATAAAGCAGGCAGACCGGCAGCAAGGCATTCAGTTACTGTTCGATTGAACGTTAGAATGGGCAAAACGAGTGACCTGAGCGACTTTGGGAGTGGTATGATTGTCGGTGCCAGGAGCGCCGGTTCCAGTATGTCTGAAACGGACCTCCTGGGCTTTTCACGCACAACGATGTCTAGGGTTTACAAACAGTGGTGTGGCAGTCAGAAAAACATCCAGTCAGCAGCAGTCCTGTGGGTGAAAACAGCTCGTTGATGAGAGGTCGAAGGAGAATGGCAAGAATGGTGCAAGCTAACAGGCTGGTCACAAACAGGCCAATAACGGCACAGTACAACAGTGGTGTGCAGAACGGCCTCGCGGAGCGCACAACTCGTCTGTCCTTGTCAAAGACGGGCCATTGCAGCAGACAATCAACACCGGGTTCCACTCCTATCGGCTAAAAACAAGAACAAGTGATTCCAGTGGACACGCGATCACCAACACTGGACAACTGAGGACTGGAAAAACGTCACCTGGTCCGACGAATCCCAGTTCCTGTTGCGTCATGCTGATGGCAGAGTCAGGATTTGGTGTAAGCGTCCTGAGTCCATGGCCCCATCCTGCCTGGTGTCAACGGTACAGGCTGGTGGCGGTGGTGTAATGGTGTGGGGAATGTTTTCCTGGCACAGGTTAGGTCCCTTGATACCAATTGTGAAACGTTTCCATGCTCCGAAGAATGCAGGCTGTTCTGGAGGCAAAGGAGGGTCCGACCCGGTACTAAACTGGCCACTGAGTGATTATTATGTATGAGTGTACAAAACATTAAGAACACCTGCCCCGAGGAAACAGGTAAAATAATGACTTAATCCTTGATACCATTGAGTTGGATTGTCTCTGTGTGCCATTCAGAGGGTGAATGGGCAAGACAAAAATATTTAAGTGCCTTTGAACGGGGTATGGTAGTAGGTGCCAGGCACAACGATTTGTTTCAAGAACTGCAACGCTGCTGGATTTTTCTTAACGCTCAATAGTTTCCCGTGTGTATCAAGAATGGCCCACCACCCAAAGGACAACCAGCCAACTTGACACACAAAAGAAATTAGCATGCTTTGTAATGTTTTTAAAACAATACATTTATTAGTAAGAAGTAATGTGGTATACTGCTCAATTTCATCATGTATTAGTAAAAAGCAATGTGGTATACTGCTCAATTTCATCATGTATTAGTAAAAAGTAATGTGGAATACTGCTCAATTTCATCATGTATTAGTAAAAAGTAATGTGGAATACTGCTCAATTTCATCATATATTAGTAAAAGGTAATGTGGAATACTGCTCAATTTCATCATGTATTAGTAAAAAGTAATGTGGTATACTGCTCAATTTCATCATGTATTAGTAAAAAGTAATGTGGTATACTGCTCAATTTAATCACGTATTGGTAAAAAGTAATGTGGAATACTGCTCAATTTCATCAATTTTTTTGTGACCTGAGACCTTCAACCAAAATATCAGATGAGACAAAATGTTCAGCTGCCCCTTTGAGGGCGGGAGGTTACGGTGATACCGGGGCCACTCGAGTCATGTCGTGTGTCTGTGTGTGAGATTTAGTGTGTGACTAGTAGTAGACTGCGTCAACTCGCTATCAGCTGAAGCAGCAGATTCCAAATAACATTGAAAAACAACCGAGCTTGTGAACACATTGTAAAAAGCCATGAAACTGGAGGACAAAGTCTCACTGTGTTGACCTTGAGTAAATTAGGTCCATCTTTTATATTTTATTCTCCTCCAATATGAATCTATCAGCACAAAGCTGTGTATTTCTTTGTGCGATTAGCAGCTATGAAACAAAACAGCAGAAATACTATGAAAACAGCCACTGCAGCATTTTTTCTACTAGAAGTCATAACATTTACATTTACATTTACGTCATTTAGCAGACGCTCTTATCCAGACTCGGGAGACTAGACCACAGCGCCACTCGGGAGACTAGACCACAGCGCCACTCGGGAGACTAGACCACTGCGCCACTGCGTAACTCGCACATATGCTCACACTAGACTTTAGGCGATTTTTATTCCCAAATGCGGATGTAATGCTCGCACTGTAGAGCCCTGCAAATTGACTATCCGCCAACGTGGCTGGTGAAATAGACACTCATACCCGCCAATACCAAATCTACCCGCATTTGGCGGGTGTTCATTTTATGCCCTGGCCAGCATCCCTGTGGATGCTTGACACCTTGTAGAGTCCATGCCCCGATAAATTGAGGTTGTTCTGAGGGCAAAGGGGGGTGCAACTCAATATTAGGAAGGTGTTCCTAATGTTTTGTCCACTCACTGTATATACAGGTCCTACCTTCTGCCGGGGCTGGTTGGGTGATGACACCACCACGGTGTTACAGATGGTGAGAGCGATGAAGAAGTCGATGATGTCAGTGAGGTCAGAGGGCAGCTGAGACAGGGATTGGCTGTGGAACGTCTTGAAGGTCATCTGGCTACTGCAGTGGTTGACCTTGTCCAGGAGCTGGGGGTCAGGGGTGATGTCCTTCTCCTATTGAAGAGAGAGAAGAGGTTCAGAAGAATGTTTGTCATTTTCAGGTCATGGAAATGTGTCTTTTTTTGCCTTTAACCCACCTCCACGAGAAACCTACACACAGAAACATACCCCAGAATCAGCTATGTCTTGTTAAAGGGAACAACGGCAGGAAAAGGCATCTAGGATACTTAGAATCCCACCAGATTTACTCATCTGACTTAAGATTGTAACCAACGACCCTATGGTTGCATGCTGTCCTCAACGTCTGCTTGGCTACCTGCCGCACTAAGCTCCATACTGTAGATCCCTCCAACTCAACCTCTGGACCTTCAAGCCAGTTCCACTGCTTTGTTTCCATTCTTCCCCTCTAATCAGGGACTGATTTAGACCTGGGACACCAGGTGGTGTGTAATAAATTATCAGGTAGATCAAAAAAACCAGCAGTACTCGGAACCTCGTTGGGTAAGATTGGAATACCCCTGATGTAACCAATAGACACAGCTCTGAGCAGTGTGTTGTGTTGAGTAGTAATGGACTGCTCCGTACCATGGGGCTGCTGAATGCAGTGTGTTTGGACAGGATGCTGGCCCTCTTGGCTTCAGCCCGGCTGCCAGTCCTGCGGTGGGACTTGGTGCTCTGGGAGCGCAGAACCACCTTGGCAGCACTCTGGTGGCTGGTGACGCTGTCCCGTCTGGGCAAGGTGCCACCGTGGGACGTACAGTCCTCCTCCTCTGAGTCCACCAGGTCCTGGTACATGGCCAGACGCCTCGCTGGGTAGGACAGACACAACGACAGAATATTATAATACAAAACGGCTACTAGAGAGTGCAGACTTCCTCATTCCTAGATAAACAACAACAGTGTGATCTAGCAGACTGCAGCGTGAGATGGGTCGTGTTCATTAGGCCACGCAATATAAAAACGTTGTAAAAAAATTTGCAGCAGAAATTAGGTTCTCTTATACACTACCGGTCAAAGGTTTTAGAACCTACTCATTCAAGGGTTTTTCTTTATTTTTACTATTTTCTACATTGTAGAATAATAGTGAAGACATCAAAACTATGAAATAACACATTTGGAATCATGTTGTAACCAAAAAAGTGTTAAACAAATCAAAATATATTTTATATTTTAGATTCTTCAAATAGCCACCCTTTGCCTTGATGACAACTTTGCACACTCTTGGCATTCTCTCAACCAGCTTCATGAGGAATCATTTTCCAACAGTCTTGAAGGAGTTCCCACATATGCTGAGCACTTGTTGGCTGCTTTTCCTTCACTCTGCCTCCGACTCATCCCAAACCATCTCAATTTGGTTGAGGTCGGGGGATTGTGGAGGCCAGGTCATCTGATGCAGCACTCCATCACTCTACTTCTTGATCAAATAGCCCTTACACAGCCTGGAGGTCTTTTGGGTCATTGTCCTGTTGAAAAACTAATGATAGTCCCACTAAGCCCAAACCAGATGGGATGGCGTATTGCTGCAGAATGCTGTGGTAGCCATGCTGGTTAAGTGTGCCTTGAATTCTAAATAAATCACAGACAGTGTCACCAGCAAAGCACCATAACACCTCCTCCTCCATTCATTACGGTGGGAACTACACATGCAGTGATCATCCATTCACCCATACCGCGTCTCACAAAAATCTCCAATTTGGACTCCAGACCAAAGGACACATTTCCACCGGTCTAATGTCCATTGCTCGTGTTTCTTGGCCCAACAAGTCTCTTCTTCTTTTTGGTTTCTTTGCAGCAATTCGACCATGAAGGCCTGATTCACACAGTCCCCTCTGAACAATTGATGTTGAGATGTGTCTGTTACATGAACTCTGTGAAGCATTTATTTAGGATGCAATTTCAGAGGCTGGTAAATCTAAAGAACTTATCCTCTGCAGCAGAGGTAACTCTGGGTCTTCCTTTCCTGTGGCGGTCCTCATGAGAGCTAGTTTCATCTTAGCGCTTGATGGTTTTTGCGACTGCACTTTAAGAAACGTTCAAAGTTCTTGAAACTTTCCGTATTGACTGACCTTCATGTCTTAAAGTAATGATGGAATGTCGTTTCTCTTTGCTTACTTGAGCTGTTCTTGCCATAATATGGACTTGGTCTTTTACCAAATAGGGCTATCTTCTGTATACTGATTGGCTCAAACGCATTAAGAAGGAAAGAAATTCCACAAATTAACTATTAAGAAGGCACACCTGTTAATTGAAATGCATTCCAGGTGACTACCTCATGAAGCTGGTTGAGAGAATGCCAAGAGTGTGCAAAGCTGTCAAGGCAAAGGGTGGCTATTTGAAGAATCTCATATATATATTGATTTGTTGAACACTTTTTTGGTTACTACATGATTCCATATGTGTTATTTCATAGTTTTGATGTCTTCACTATTATTCTACAATGTAGAAAATAGTACAAATAAAGAAAAACCCTTGAGTAGGTGTTCTAAAAACTTTGACCGGTAGTGTCTCTGTTTCAGTCTGTTTGGTGTGTAATGAATACACCCCAGGTCTCCCTCCTAACCCTACAGTATGGTCTCACCGTTGGCATCGTGGCTATACTCCACCCCGGCCACCGTACATCTCCTGAACACCATCTTGTTCTCTGTGAGTGTTCCGGTCTTGTCAGAGAAGATGTACTGCATCTGCCCAAGGTCTTCAGTGATGTTCAGAGCTCTACACTGCAGGTGAGAGTCAGTCTCCTCATCGTACAGGTCTTGGTCCTGATGGATAAAATACACCTGGCAGATCTTCACAATCTCTATCGACACGAACAGAGAGATGGGGATCAGAACCTAGAGGAGAGAGAGATTCCATTACAGACAAAGACTGCGGATGTTTCCCAAATGGCACCCTATATTCCCTATATAGTGCACTACTTACGACCAGCGCCCTATCGGCCATTTGGGAAACACCCTGTGTCTTTGGTGGGAGTGGAAACATTGCAAAAACATTGTGGTGGCTTGTAACTGACAAGGATGTGACGGGAGGGAGACGTCTAACTGATCAACACACTTAGGAACAGGAGAGAACACGACAGATTCCATTTCAGACAAACACTGTGTTTTGTGGGAGACAAAGCTTGTGGTGGCTTGTGCCTGACAAGGTTCTAGACCAGGGTTGGCGAACCTTTTGGCTCAAGGGCCACATTGAGTTTTTGAAACCAAGTGAAGGGCCACATACTATATGCGTGACAAAACATGTGAAGCCTTTATTCATTTTCACATTGACACGCAACTACTAGTGTACTGTAGGTGGACATATGCTTGCCGAACAATTCTACCCTTGTACCATCTCTACCCTTGTTTTTTGTGAAATATTTGTCATATTTTCAATTTAAGCCTACTAGAAAGTGTGTGCCCCCAGGCTTGGAGGGAAGCAAAAGTCATTGTACTACCTAAGAATGGTAAAGCCCACTTTACTGGCTCAAATAGCCGACAAATCAGCCTGTTACCAACCCTTAGTAAACTATTGGAAAAAATTGTGTTTAACCAGATACAATACTATTTTACTGTAAACAAATTAACAACAAACTTTCAGCATGCTTATAGAGAAGGACATTCAACAAGCATAGCACTTAAACAAATGGCTGTTTTGTTAGACTTCAGTGCGGCTTTTGACATTATCGATCATAGTCTGCTGCTGGAAAAACGTATGTGTTATGGCTTTACACCCCCTGCTATATTGTGGATAAAGAGTTACCTGTCTAACAGAACACAGAGGGTGTTCTTTAATGGAAGCCTCTCCAACAAAATCCAGGTAGAATCAGGAATTCCCCAGGGCAGCTGTCTAGGCCCCTTACTTTTTTCAATCTTTACTAACGACATGCCACTGGCTTTGAGGAAAGCCAGTGTGTCTATGTATGCGGATGACTCAACACTATACACGTCAGCTACCACAGCGACTGAAATGACAGCAACACTTAAAGAGCTGCACTTAGTTTCAGAATGGGGGAGGCAAGGTATAAGTTAGTCCTAAATATTTCAAAAACTAAAAGCAGAGTTTTTTGGACAAATCATTCACTAAACCCTAAACCTCAACTAAATCTTGTAATGAGTAATGTGGAAATTGAGGAGACTAAATTGCTTGGAGTAACCCTGGATTGTAAACATATTGATACAACAGTAGCTAAGATGGGGAGAAGTATGTCCATAATTAAGCGCTGCTCTGCCTTCTATCAACAAGGCAGGTCCTACAGGCCCTAGTTTTGTCGCACCTGGACTGCTGTTCAGTCGTGTGGTCAGGTGCCACAAAGAGGGACTTGGGAAAATTGCAGTTGGCTCAGAACAGGGCAGCACGGCTGGCCTTTGGATGTACACAGAGAACTAACATTAATGACATGCAGGGCTCAGAGTGGAAGAGAGATTGACTTCATCACTGCTTGTTTTTGTAAGAGGTGTTGACAAGGTGAATGTACCGAGCTGTCTGTTTAAACTACTATCATCACACAGCTCGGAAACCCATGCATACCCCACAAGACATGCCACCAGAGGTATCTTCACAGTCCCCAAGTCCAGAACTGGCTATGGGAGGCGCACAGTACTACATAGAGTAAGGTAACTGATGCAATCAGTAGAATCAGATTTTTTAAAAATGGGTAAAAATACACCTTATGGAACAACAGGGACTGTGAAGAGACACACACAAAGGTACAGACACATGCATTCGCGCACATTGTGATATTGTTGTATGGTGGTATTAAACATTTTGTATTGTAGATATGTAGTGGTGTAATAATGTTATATGATGTACTGTTTTATATTTTGTTTTATATGTAAAGTAAGTGCTTTAATATGTTTGGAGCCCAGGAAGAGTAGCTGCTGCCTTGGCAACAGATAATGGAGATCCCTAATAAATACAACAAAAAAATACAAAACAAACCACATTATGGGGCCATTAAGGCTTTATACCACATTATGGGGACATTAAGGCTTTATACCACGTTATGGGGACACAGTTTATACCACATTATGGGGCCATTAAGGCTTTATACCACATTATGGGGACACAGTTTATAGGTAGAAACCGAGCTGCACTTCGCTGGTGACCCCTCCCCCCCTCTACACCTGGCTGTCGTTGGCGACCCCTCCCCCCCTCTACACCTGGCTGTCGTTGCCGACCCCTCCCCCCCTCTACACCTGGCTGTCGTTGGCGACCCCTCCCCCCCTCTACACCTGGCTGTCGTTGGCGACCCCTCCCCCCCTCTACACCTGGCTGTCGTTGGTGACCCCTCCCCCCTCTACACCTGGCTGTCGTTGCCGACCCCTCCCCCCCTCTACACCTGGCTGTCGTTGGCGACCCCTCCCACCCCTCTACACCTGGCTGTCGTTGCCGACCCCTCCCCCCCTCTACACCTGGCTGTCGTTGCCGACCCCTCCCCCCCTCTACACCTGGCTGTCGTTGCCGACCCCTCCCCCCCTCTACACCTGGCTGTCGTTGCCAACCCCGACCCCTCCCCCCCTCTACACCTGGCTGTCGTTGCCGACCCCTCCCCCCCTCTGTTCCAGAGGCTTCCCTCTGGCCGGCGCTTCAGAATGCCCAAGGCCAAGAAGAATGTGTCCAAACATTAATTCGTTCCTTGTGCCGTTGGACTATTAAATGCAAAGTCAATTTTATTGGTATATGTACTTATCTATCCAGTGCAGTTGGGACAGCGGTCAGTTGTGAGTGAATGTATCAATGTCCTCTATGTTGTTAGTGTGTGCAGTATAATAATAATAAATAATATGCCATTTAGCAGACGCTTTTATCCAAAGCGACTTACAGTCACGCATGCATACATTTGTTTTGTGTATGGGTGGTCCCGGTATGAAGGACCGACTGGTTTAAATGTGGATGGGATCCTTTTAAATGGAAAGTGATGCAAAATAAAATAAAATCCAACCTGGATGAACAATAAAGATATATTCTATTTCTTCCTAACCTCCTGCCAAATGTATGACCATATTAGAGACACATATTTCCTTCAGATTACACAGACCCACAAAGAATTGGAAAACAAATCAAATGTTGATAAACTCCCATATGTATTGTGTGAAATACCACTGTGTGTCATCACAGCAGCAAGATTTGTGACCTGTTGCCAGTGAAGAACAAACACCATTGTAAATACAACCCATATTTATGTTGATTTATTTTCCCTTTTGTACTTTAACTATTTGCACATCGTTACAACGCTGTATATAGACATAATATGACATTTGAAATGTCTTTATTCTTTTGGAACTTTTGTGAGTGTAATGTTTACTGTTAATTTCCAATTGTTTATTTCCCTTTGGCAATGTCAAAATACACTGAGAGTACCAAACATCAGGAACTCCTTCCTAATATTTAGTTGCACTGTCCCCCCTCCTTTTCCCCTCAGAACAGCCTCAATTCGTCAGGGCATGGACTCTACAAGTTGTTGAAAGCGTTCCACAGGGACGCTGGCCCATGTTGACTCCAACGCTTCCCACAGTTCTGTCAAGTTGGCTGGATGTCCTTTGGGTGGTGGACCATTCTTGATACACACAGGAAACTGTTGAGTGTGAAAAACCCAGCAGCGTTGCAGTTCTTGAAACAAATCGTTGTGCCTGGCACCTACTACCATACCCCGTTCAAAGGCACTTAAATATTTTGTCTTGCCCATTCACCCTCTGAATGGCACACATACACAATCCATGTCTCAATTGTCTCAAGGCTTAGAAATCCTTCTTTAACCCGTCTCCTCCCCCTTCACCTACACTGATTGAAGAGGATTTAACAAGTGACATCAATAAGTGATCATAGCGTTCACCTGGTCAGTCTAATGGAAAGAGCAGGTGTTCTTAATGTTTTGTCCACTCCGTGTATGTTTCCCGTGCCAATAAAGGCCTTTGAATAGAACAGAGGGTGAGTTAAGTACCTGAAATACGATGATCATGGTGAGGAAGAGATAAACGGCAGACAGGACAGGTGACAGGTCGGCTCCTTCGGGACTAAGGACGTCAAACACGGGTCTCTTATCTCCGTACTGATACATCCACAACCCGTGGCCTGGAACAACAGGGTCAAAGGTCAAATTATACACTAACTACATTCACAACCCCCGTGGCCTGGAACAACAGGGTCAAAGGTCAAATTATACACTAACTACATTCACAACCCCCGTGGCCTGGAACAACAGGGTCAAAGGTCAAATTATATACTAACTACATTCACAACCCCCGTGGCCTGGAACAACAGGGTCAAAGGTCAAATTATATACTAACTACATTCACAAACCCCGTGGCCTGGAACAACAGGGTCAAAGGTCAAATTATATACTAACTACATTCACAAACCCCGTGGCCTGGAACAACAGGGTCAAAGGTCAAATTATATACTAATTACATCCACAACCCCGGAGAAATAGGTCAATAAGGTCAAATCAATCAAATCAAATTCAGGTCAGGTCGTAACAGCTAGAAAAGATGTGGCCTTGATACAGGCTGTCACTTTTTACCAGCGAGGGCCACTTTGGGAACAAGTGTTTTAAATCAATACTTTAAAGCGCTATCCTCTGGGATACCTGCACATTTTGCTATAAACTACTGAAACATCCCCAACAGGCCAACAAAGTCAATTCATAACAGTTTATTTTATTTGATCTATGAAAAACCAGGATAGTGGAGTCCTGGGATAAGAACAATAGACTTTCTACTGAGTCAAGTGTTGAAATGTAGAGTTTCCATTGAACACCAGAAAGGTGACAGGAAGTTCAGAGGGTTAGAGTTTAGTTTCAGAACCTGTTTGTGATCAACTGTCAGAAGTTGCTGATGTGTTTGCATACCACAGAGCTAACCCATGGCTAACAATTAGACTGGGACATTTTGGTTATAAATAAGCTATAATATGGTCCCGTATTTTGGAACTCTTCCAAAAACAGGAGTCCGTTTTGTAGAGGACATCCTCAATGTCCCAATAGCTATCCATAGGACTGACAGATTGACTGACTGCCAATAGCAGAAAAAGTTAGCTTTCGATAGAACATTCTAGGTGGTACTATATTGCGATACGTACCGATGGCAGAGAACAGGCACATGGCCAACAGGATGATGACACACCAGCCCACGTCCACATTCATCTGTCTCTCCAGTTTACTGCGTTTGTAGCGGGGGCCATTGTTGTTCAGCATGGCTTTAGTCTCATGACCTACAACACACTGGCAGTTTACATACAGTTCATACAGGACAGGGCCACTGTCCACAAAGCAGCTCAGAGCAGGTGTACTGACCTAGGATCCGTTTTCCTTCTAGATCATAATGAATAGGATTATATGGACAGATCTTCGGTCAGTACTCTGACATGGGCCAGATGTCATACAGAGAACCGGGTGTGAAACAGAGGCTCCATCTCAATAGGTGTTTCCTCACCTCCTCACCTCCTCACCTCCTCACCTCCTCGCTTGCTTCTAAACCCCATTGGAAAGAGATGATCTAAGGTCGCTTCTCTCTAACCTTCTCCTCCAATGGGGTTTAAGGAGGTGGTGGGGGGAGAGAGGATGTGAGGAACTGAGGACAGACTAACTGAGAGAGAGCCAGGGTGCCCTACCTCTTTCTCGACCCTTCCTCCAATGCATTGTGGGAGGTGAGGAGAGAGGATGACAGTAGAGAGGTGGGGTGATTACCTGCATAGATGACGATCCCAACGCACTCCTCTGTGTTCCGGATGGTACAGCCCCTAAGCAGCAGGTTGTCTTTGTACAGACCATCTCTTCTTCCACTGCGATGGGTACTGTTACAGACAGGATACAGAGCATTCAATGAACCTATCACTGAGTAACATTACTGGATGACCAGGAGACGCAAATGTAGATATGATCAATTAATCTAGAATAATCTGCTAATTATATTAGACCGGACTGCAAAAAAATACATCAACAGATACTGCAGGTTAATCAACATGTAGCATTCCTCTGAAGCGATACAGTGAACAGACCACCTGCTGTGTGTGTTGCTGCTGTACTGAACAGCTAAATAGATTTTCACGCTGCAATGCATTGTGGTCTTTCCTTAGAAGGCTCTTATCTCAGCACTTAACACCTATAAGGAACCACTGACCTTCAGTAACACTGTTACCTTCAGTAAAACTCTATAGAGGCTGTGGTAGTCAGTAACACTATAGAGGCTGTAGTAGTCAGTAACACTATAGAGGCTGTAGTAGTCAGTAACACTATAGAGGCTGTGGTAGCAGTAACACTATAGAGGCGATAGTCAGTACACTATGAGGCTGTAGTAGTCAGTAAACTATAGAGGTGATAGTACAGTAACACTAAGGCTGTAGAGTCAGTAACACTAAGAGGCTGTGGTAGTCAGTAACTATAGAGGCTGTGGTAGTCAGTAACACTATAGAGCTGTAGTAGTCAGTAACATAGAGGCTGTTCAGTACCTATGATTGTAACTTATCTATAGAGGCTGTAGTAGTCAGTAACACTATAAGGCTGTAGTAGTCAGTAACACTATAGGGCTGTCGTAGTATAACACTATAGAGGTGTGTGTAGTCAGTAACACTATAGAGGCTGTGTAGTCAGTAACACTATAGAGGCTGATGTAGTCAGTAACACTATAGAGGCTTTGTAGTAGTCAGTAACCACTATAGAGGCTGTAGTAGTCAGTAACACTATAGAGGCTGTAGTAGTCAGTAACACTATAGAGGCTGTGGTAGTCAGTAACACTATAGAGGCTGTGGTAGTCAGTAACACTATAGAGGCTGTAGTAGTCAGTAACACTATAGAGGCTGTGGTAGTCAGTAACACTATAGAGGCTGTGGTAGTCAGTAACACTATAGAGGCTGTAGTAGTCAGTAACACTATAGAGGCTGTAGTAGTCAGTAACACTATAGAGGCTGTGGTAGTCAGTAACACTATAGAGGCTGTTAGTAGTCAGTAACACTATAGAGGCTGTGGTAGTCAGTAACACTATAGAGGCTGTAGTAGTCAGTAACACTATAGAGGCTGTAGTAGTCAGTAACACTATAGAGGCTGTAGTAGTCAGTAACACTATAGAGGCTGTGGTAGTCAGTAACACTATAGAGGCTGTAGTAGTCAGTAACACTATAGAGGCTGTAGTAGTCAGTAACACTATAGAGGCTGTAGTAGTCAGTAACACTATAGAGGCTGTAGTAGTCAGTAACACTATAGAGGCTGTAGTAGTCAGTAACACTATAGAGGCTGTGGTAGTCAGTAACACTATAGAGGCTGTAGTAGTCAGTAACACTAGAGGCTGTAGTAGTCAGTAACACTATAGAGGCTGTGTGTAGTCAGTAAACATATAGGAGGCTGTAATAGGTAGTCAGTAACACTATAGAGGCTGTGGTAGTCAGTAACACTATAGAGGCTGTGGTAGTCAGTAACACTAAGAGGCTTGGTAGTCAGTAAACACTATAGAGGCTGTGTAGTCAGTAACACATAAGAGGCTGTAGTAGTCAGTAACACTATAGAGGCTGTAGTAGTCAGTAACACTATAGAGGCTGTGGTAGTCAGTAACACTATAGAGGCTGTGGTAGTCAGTAACACTATAGAGGCTGTAGTAGTCAGTAACACTATAGAGGCTGTAGTAGTCAGTAACACTATAGAGGCTGTGTAGTCAGTAACACTATAGAGGCTGTGGTAGTCAGTAACACTATAGAGGCTGAGTAGTCAGTAACACTATAGAGGCTGTAGTAGTCAGTAACACTATAGAGGCTGTGGTAGTCAGTAACACTATAGAGGCTGTGGTAGTCAGTAACACTATAGAGGCTGTGTAGTCAGTAACACTATAGAGGCTGTAGTAGTCAGTAACACTAAGAGGCTGTGGTAGTCAGTAACACTATAGAGGCTGTGGTAGTCAGTAACACTATAGAGGCTGTGGTAGTCAGTAACACTATAGAGGCTGTAGGTAGTACAGTAACACTATAGAGGCTGTAGTAGTCAGTAACACTAGAGGTGTGTAGTAGTCAGTAACACTATAGAGGCTGTGTAGTCAGTAACACTATAGAGGCTGTGGTAGTCAGTAACACTATAGAGGCTGTAGTAGTCAGTACACTATAGAGGCTGTAGTAGTCAGTAACACTATAGAGGCTGTAGTAGTCAGTAACACTATAGAGGCTGTAGTAGTCAGTAACACTATAGAGGCTGTAGTAGTCAGTAACACTATAGAGGCTGTAGTAGTCAGTAACACTATAGAGGCTGTGGTAGTCAGTAACACTATAGAGGCTGTAGTAGTCAGTAACACTATAGAGGCTGTAGTAGTCAGTAACACTATAGAGGCTGTAGTAGTCAGTAACACTATAGAGGCTGTAGTAGTCAGTAACACTATAGAGGCTGTGGTAGTCAGTAACACTATAGAGGCTGTGGTAGTCAGTAACACTATAGAGGCTGTGGTAGTCAGTAACACTATAGAGGCTGTGGTAGTCAGTAACACTATAGAGGCTGTAGTAGTCCGTAACACTATAGAGGCTGTAGTAGTCAGTAACACTATAGAGGCTGTAGTAGTCAGTAACACTATAGAGGCTGTGGTAGTCAGTAACACTATAGAGGCTGTAGTAGTCAGTAACACTATAGAGGCTGTAGTAGTCAGTAACACTATAGAGGCTGTAGTAGTCAGTAACACTATAGAGGCTGTGGGTAGTCAGTAACACTATAGAGGCTGTAGTAGTCAGTAACACTATAGAGGCTGTAGTAGTCAGTAACACTATAGAGGCTGTAGTAGTCAGTAACACTATAGAGGCTGTAGTAGTCAGTAACACTATAGAGGCTGTGTAGTCAGTAACACTATAGAGGCTGTAGTAGTCAGTAACACTATAGAGGCTGTAGTAGTCAGTAACACTATAGAGGCTGTAGTAGTCAGTAACACTAAGAGGCGTAGTAGTCAGTTAACCACATAGAGGCTGTAAGTAGTCAGTAACACTATAGATGCTGTAGTAGTCAGTAACACTATAAGCGTAGTATCAGTACCACTAAGAGGCTTAGTAGTCAGTACACACTAGTAAGAGGCTGTAGTAGTCAGTTAACACTATAGAGGTCCTTAGTAGTCAGTAGACACTCTAAGGCTGTAGTAGTCAGTAACACCTGAAGGCTGTAGTAGTCAGTAACACTATAGACTGTAGTAGCAGTAACACTATAGAGCTGTAGTAGTCAGTACACACTATAGAGCTGTGGTAGCAGTAACACTAAAGAGCTTGAGTATTCAGTATACCACTATCAGACGCTGTGGTAGTCAGTACACATAGAGGCTGTGGTATACAGTAACCACTATAGAGGCCCTGGTAGTCAGTAACACTAGAGCTTGTAGAGTATCACACGTAGTCACACTATAGAGGCTGTGGTAGTCAGTAACACTTAGAGGCTGTAGTAGTCAGTAACACTATAGACTGGTAAGTGAAGTCCTGGAGTCAAACCAGCACCTCAGCAGTTTATACGACCATAATCCCTTAACAATCAGAATTATCCCCCACGACTACAGACCCTGGGGACAAGCCTGACACAGCTCTGAGAATATACACGTATCCCCCACGACTACAGACCCTGGGGACACGCCTGACACAGCTCTGAGAATATACACCGTATCCCCCACGACTACAGACCCTGGGGACACGCCTGACACAGCTCTGAGAATATACACCGTATCCCCCACGACTACAGACCCTGGGGACACGCCTGACACAGCTCTGAGAATATACACCGTATCCCCCACGACTACAGACCCTGGGGACACGCCTGACACAGCTCTGAGAATATACACCGTATCCCCCACGACTACAGACCCTGGGGACACGCCTGACACAGCTCTGAGAATATACACCGTATCCCCCACGACTACAGACCCTGGGGACACGCCTGACACAGCTCTGAGAATATACACCGTATCCCCCACGACTACAGACCCTGGGGACACGCCTCTGACACAGCTCTGAGAATATACACCGTATCCCCCACGACTACAGACCCTGGGGACACGCCTGACACAGCTCTGAGAATATACACCGTATCCCCCACGACTACAGACCCTGGGGACACGCCTGACACAGCTCTGAGAATATACACCGTATCCCCCACGACTACAGACCCTGGGGACACGCCTGACACAGCTCTGAGAATATACACCGTATCCCCCACGACTACAGACCCTGGGGACACGCCTGACACAGCTCTGAGAATATACACCGTATCCCCCACGACTACAGACCCTGGGGACACGCCTGACACAGCTCTGAGAATATACACCGTATCCCCCACGACTACAGACCCTGGGGACACGCCTGACACAGCTCTGAGAATATACACCGTATCCCCCACGACTACAGACCCTGGGGACACGCCTGACACAGCTCTGAGAATATACACCGTATCCCCCACGACTACAGACCCTGGGGACACGCCTGACACAGCTCTGAGAATATACACCGTATCCCCCACGACTACAGACCCTGGGGACACGCCTGACACAGCTCTGAGAATATACACCGTATCCCCCACGACTACAGACCCTGGGGACACGCCTGACACAGCTCTGAGAATATACACCGTATCCCCCACGACTACAGACCCTGGGACACGCCTGACACAGCTCTGAGAATATACCACCTATCCCCACGACTCGACCCTGGGGACACGCCTGACACAGCTCTGAGAATATACACCGTATCCCCCACGACTACAGACCCTGGGGACACGCCTGACACAGCTCTGAGAATATACACCGTATCCCCCACGACTACAGACCCTGGGGACACGCCTGACACAGCTCTGAGAATATACACCGTATCCCCCACGACTACAGACCCTGGGGACACGCCTGACACAGCTCTGAGAATATACACCGTATCCCCCATGACTACAGACCCTGGGGACACGCCTGACAAGGCTCTGAGAATATACACCGTATCCCCCACGACTACAGACCCTGGGGACACGCCTGACACAGCTCTGAGAATATACACCGTATCCCCCACGACTACAGACCCTGGGGACACGCCTGACACGGCTCTGAGAATATACACGTATCCCCCACGACTACAGACCCTGGGGACACGCCTGACACAGCTCTGAGAATATACACCGTATCCCCCATGACTACAGACCCTGGGGACACGCCTGACATGGCTCTGAGAATATACACCGTATCCCCCACGACTACAGACCCTGGGGACACGCCTGACACAGCTCTGAGAATATACACCGTATCCCCCACGACTACAGACCCTGGGGACACGCCTGACACAGCTCTGAGAATATACACCGTATCCCCCACGACTACAGACCCTGGGGACACGCCTGACACAGCTCTGAGAATATACACCGTATCCCCCACGACTACAGACCCTGGGGACACGCCTGACACAGCTCTGAGAATATACACCGTATCCCCCACGACTACAGACCCTGGGGACACGCCTGACACAGCTCTGAGAATATACACCGTATCCCCCACGACTACAGACCCTGGGGACACGCCTGACACGGCTCTGAGAATATACACCGTATCCCCCACGACTACAGACCCTGGGGACACGCCTGACACAGCTCTGAGAATATACACCGTATCCCCCATGACTACAGACCCTGGGGACACGCCTGACATGGCTCTGAGAATATACACCGTATCCCCCACGACTACAGGACCCTGGGGACACGCCTGACACAGCTCTGAGAATATACACCGTATCCCCCACGACTACAGACCCTGGGGACACGCCTGACACAGCTCTGAGAATATACACCGTATCCCCCACGACTACAGACCCTGGGGACACGCCTGACACAGCTCTGAGAATATACACCGTATCCCCCACGACTACAGACCCTGGGGACACGCCTGACACAGCTCTGAGAATATACACCGTATCCCCCATGACTACAGACCCTGGGGACACGCCTGACACAGCTCTGAGAATATACACCGTATCCCCCACGACTACAGACCCTGGGGACACGCCTGACACAGCTCTGAGAATATACACCGTATCCCCCACGACTACAGACCCTGGGGACACGCCTGACACAGCTCTGAGAATATACACCGTATCCCCCACGACTACAGACCCTGGGGACACGCCTGACACAGCTCTGAGAATATACACCGTATCCCCCACGACTACAGACCCTGGGGACACGCCTGACACAGCTCTGAGAATATACACCGTATCCCCCACGACTACAGACCCTGGGGACACGCCTGACACAGCTCTGAGAACATACACCGGACACTAACACACAGGCCGGTGGGTAGCAAGGAACAGCTGGCGACCTGCCACTGATAACCGACCCAGACATCACCCGCCCCCCCCTGCGCTTCCCTCTCGCTCTCACATTCAACGAGAGACAGACAACAACACAGTTGTGCGGGGGGCTGGTGGGGGCGTCCGCGGCCATGAAGGGAGCATTTAAGTCCCCGGGAGAGCCGGGAAATGTTTGTTCCTTTGGACTGTCGGCGTGCAGCAGTGAAAACGAATTTGAATCTGCTGGGGACTCGAACTATTAAATGTATAATATGCAACATGTTTGTTGTTGTCACGGGGAAAGGAGATATGGATATCTTAATTTGTGAAAAATGTATTGAACTTGATGCAGCTAAAGAAAGGATTATTACTCTTCATGAAGAAATACAAAATTAGACCAAGCGCTTTGAACTGAAAAAGGATTCTATGAGACTATCGGCATCTTTAAATGCTTCCTATCAAAACATCCAAGAGGATCACAATGGGGCCTTCCGTCCGCCTCTGCACCCCTCTACGAGCTTGAACCAGAAAGCGTGTCGGAACCAGAAAGAAGGAGAAGAAGCGTTCTCGGCGCGCCTGCCTTTTTCCCCCACGTACGGACTTAAGACTTTCAAATCGCTTTGAGCCTCTGTATCAGCTGTGTTCTGCCGGGGGCTTGGGTGTTCCCTCCTTGGCTGTGGATGTCCCTCCAGCTACCTCTCCCTGTCCTAGTCAATCAACTGCCTGAGCACAGCCTGGACCACAGCGGCCCCCCTCCGCTGAGCCGTGCTCTCTGGATCAGACTCTTCTCAGGTGAGTTCTGCATCGAGACACGGCAGAGGCCAGATCATTCTGGCGATTGTGATAGGGAGTTCGATGGTGAGGCGTATATCTGTCCCTGGGGCAAAGACTTTGTGTTTTCCTGGGGCAAAAGTTCAGGATATCACCAGGTTGCTTCCCGAGGCTGTGAGTCACCGGGGGCTGATACTGTCATGGTTCATGGGGGTCAAATGATATGAAGGGCAGCTCAGAACAGCTGAAGATGGATTTTAAAGAACTGATTGGGTCACTACTTGACACCAACAAACGCCAAATAATATCTGGCCCTCTGCCCTCCATAAATCGTGGCATTTAACGGTTCAGCAGACTTTTAGCCCTCCATAACTGGCTACGAGACTATTGCAGCTCTGTGGGTGTAACATTTATTGACAATTTTGATACCTTCTGGAAACAAAGCTAGTATTATAAGGAGGATGGGATCCACCCAAATAATTTGGGTTCCTGGATCCTTTCACAGCATTATAAGGCTGCGTTGAGACAATGACTTATCAATGCCCCAAGTCCAGCTCATTTAATCCCTACCATTGTGTTGCTGAGTTGTCATAATGCTTCAGCAAATGTACATTATCCCAGGGGCGTTGGAAGACACAATGTAAATAACCTAATTTATGTCCCTCTTACTCTGCTGATCCTACAGCTATTGTAGACAGTAATCATTTGCCTATGAACCAGCATAATACTGTTAGAGGTGAGGTGGTGTGCCCTAGTAGGAAGTCCACTGTGCGCAGCTCACCCCGCACTAATAAAAATAACCTGAGTATATCTACCTCTGCTAAGATTCCCAGTAAAGCAAGAAAAATAATCAAGCATCCCAGAAAAGTGTTAAAAATACCCCACGTTAACATATGTAGCTTAAGAAACAAGGTTCATGAAATCAATAATTTGCTAGTAACAGATGACATTCATATTCTGAAAATCTCTGAAATTCAATTAGATAATACCTTTGACGATACAGTGGTAGCAATACAAGGTTATAACATTTACAGAAAATACAGAAATGCCAACGGGGGCGGTGTTGCGGTCTATATTCAGAACCACATTCCTGTAAAGCTTTCATTGGCAAGATTAGCAAACTTAGGCATGACATGCCAGCAACAAACGCTGACACTACACATCCAAGTATATCTGACCAAATTATGAAAGACAAGCATTGTAGTTTTGAATTCCGTAAAGTAAGTGTGGAAGAGGTGAATGACAAGCCACCGGGGGCTGACAACTTGGATGGAAAATTACTGAGGATAATAGCGGACGATATTGCCACATCTTCAATTTAAGCCTACTAGAATGTGTGCGCCCTCAGACCTGGCGGGAAGCAAAAGTCATTCCCCTACCTAAGAATAGCAAAGCCCCCTTAACTGGCTCAAATAGGCGACCAATTAGCCTGTTACTAACACTTAGTAAACTTTTGGAAAAAATTGTGTTTGACCAGATAAAATGCTATTTTACAGTAAACAAATTGACAGACTTTCAGCACACTTATAGAGAAGGACATTTAACAAGCACAGCACTTACACAAATGACTGATGATTGGCTGAGAGAAATTGATGATAAAAAGATTGTGGGGGCTTTTGACATTATCGATTATAGTCTGTTGCTGGAAAAACTTGTGTTTTGGCTTTACACCCCCTGCTATATTGTGGATAAAGAGTTACCTGTCTAACAGAACACAGAGGGTGTTCTTTAATGGAAGCCTCTCCAACATAATCCAGGTAGAATCAGGAATTCCCCAGGGCAGCTGTCTAGGCCCCTTACTTTTTTCAATCTTTACTAACGACATGCCACTGGCTTTGAGGAAAGCCAGTGTGTCTATGTATGCGGATGACTCAACACTATACACGTCAGCTACCACAGCGACTGAAATGACAGCAACACTTAAAGAGCTGCAGTTAGTTTCAGAATGGGGGGGCAAGGTATAAGTTAGTCCTAAATATTTCAAAAACTAAAAGCATTGTTTTTTGGACAAATCATTCACTAAACCCTAAACCTCAACTAAATCTTGTAATGAGTAATGTGGAAATTGAGGAGACTAAATTGCTTGGAGTAACCCTGGATTGTAAACTGTCATGGTCAAAACATATTGATACAACAGTATTTAAGATGGGGAGAAGTCTGTCTATAATAAAGTTCTGCTCTACCTTCTTAACAGCACTATCAACAAGGCAGGTCCTACAAGCCCTAGTTTTGTCGCACCTGGACTACTGTTCAATAGTGTGGTCACACAAAGATGGAACAGGGCAGCACGGCTGGCCTTTGGATGTACACAGAGAGCTAACATTAATAATATGCATGTCAATCTCCCCTGGCTCAAAGTGGAGGAGAGATTGACTTCATCACTACTTGTATTTGTGAGAGGTATTGATATGTTGAATGCACCGAGCTGTCTGTTTAAACTACTAGCACACAGCTCGGACACCCATGCATACCCCACAAGACATGCCACCAGAGGTCTCTTCACAGTCCCCAAGTCCAGAACAGACTATGGGAGGCGCACAGTACTACATAGAGCCATGGCTACATGGAACTCTATTCCACCTTACTAAGACTATATATACCTCTGATATACCTTACTAAGACTCTGTAGCTAGACTTGGGCGGTATACCATATACCAGGGTATTTGGCCACAGGATGGGTTTCAATACCGTCTCTCTGTCTCTCTCTCTCTCTCAATACTGTTGAAACTATTTATTTGAAGTTTTTTTAAATATACATTTGAATATTTGTAGCTACTTAAGTAAATACCTGCAGTCAACTTGTTAAAAAAAAAATAATATATATATATATATATATATATTAACTAATTTATTTAACTTTTTTAACAGGCAAGTCAGTTAAGAACAAATTCGTATTTACAATGACGACCTACCAAAAGGCAAAAGGCCTCCTGCGGGGACGGGGGCTGGGATAAAAAAATAAATAATAATATAGAAAGGAACCCCAAAAACACATTAAACCCCAACAAAAGAAAAGACCACCACAACACTACATAAAGAGAAAACACCCCAACACTACATAGAGAGACACCACAACACTACATAGAGAACCCCCCAACACTACATAAAAGGAGACACCCAACACTACAAAAGAGAGACGCCACAACACTACATAAGAGAGACACCACAAACTACATAAGAGACGCCACAACACTACATAAAGAGACCCAAACACTACATAAAAAGAGACACAACACTACATAAAGAGAGCACACAAACTACATAAAGAGAGACCCACAACACTACATAAAGAGAGACCCACAAAAACTACCCTAAAGAGGGGGACCCACAACACTACATAAAAAGAGACACCACAACACTACATAAAGAGAGACCCACAAACCCCTACATAAAGAGAGACACCACAACACTACATAAAGAGAGGGGCCCACAACACTACATAAGAGAACGCCACAACACTACATAAAGAGAACACCACAACACTACTAAAAGAGACACCACAACACTACATTAAAGAGAGACACCACAACACTACATAAGGGGACCCACAACACTATAAAGAGACCCACAACACTACATAAAGAGAGACACCAAACACTACATAAAGAGAGACCACCACAACACTACTAAAGAGAGACACCCACAAAAACTAATAAAGAGAGACACCACAACACTACATAAAGAGACGACCCCACAACACTACATAAAGAGAGACACCACAAACACTACAGAAAGAGAGAACACCACATACACTATATAATAGGAGGAAACCACAAACACACATTACAGAGAGACACCACAACAACTAACATAAAGAGACACCACAAACACTACATACAGAGAGACAACCACAACATCTACATAAAGTTGAGACACCACAACACTACCATATAAAGAGAACCGCCACAACACTACATAAAGAGAACACCACAACACTACATTAAAGAGAGACACCACAACACTACATTTAAGAGAGTACCTAAGACAAAACACTACTATAGAGACACCACAACACTACCATAAAGAGAGACAACCACAACACTACATCAGAGCACCACAAACACTACATAAAGAGAGACACCACAACACTACATCGAGACACCACAACAACTACATACAGAGAGAAACCCCACAACACCCTACATAAAGGAGAGACACCCACAACACATCATAAGAGAGACCTAAGACAACAACATAGCATGGCAGAGACACTGGAATGGATTACCAGATGTCATTCATTATGATTAAATGCAGCTCAATAAATTAAGTTTCTTTATCCATCTGAAGTCTATCAATATTAAAATAATATCTCTCTCTGTAATAAAGAGACAAGGGAGGATGAGGAGGAGGAAGAGGAATAAGAAGTTGTTCAGCAGTATAACGTAAGAGAATGAAGGTGTACTCACATGTAACCACGGAATCTGGCCAGATCATTATTAGGCTTCTCACATTCTATGATGCTGTTGTATTTGGACGGGTCAAAATCACAATCCTGCAGAACAATACACATTTTACTTAGCAATCTGTCCTTTATTAACACAACTAACATCTTTGTTATGCAAGTATGTACGTCTATCCATCAGTAAACCACATCTCTTCTGTAGGTCATTTCATTTTCATTGAACAGGAAGTGAGATCGAGGCAGAGTACAGGTAGTAAGAACCAGAGAAAACAGGAAGTGAGATCGAGGCAGAGTAGTCAGAACCAGAGAAAACAGGAAGTGAGATCGAGGCAGAGTAGTCAGAACCAGAGAAAACAGGAAGAGAGATCGAGGCAGAGTAGTCAGAACCAGAGAAAACAGGAAGTGAGATCGAGGCAGAGTAGTCAGAACCAGAGAAAACAGGAAGTGAGATCGAGGCAGAGTAGTCAGAACCAGAGAAAACAGGAAGGAGATCGAGGCAGAGTTAGTCAGAACCAGAGAAAACAGGAAAGTGAGATCGAGGCAGAGTAGTCAGAACCAGAGAAAACAGGAAGATGAGATCGAGGCAGAGTAGTCAGAACCAGAGAAAACCAGGAAGAGAGATCGAGGCAGAGTAGTCAGAACCAGAGAAAAACAGGAAGAGAGGATCGAGGCGAGAGTAGTCAGAACCAGAGAAACAGGAAGTGAGATCGAGGCAGAGTAGTCAGACCCAGAGAAAACAGGAAGTGAATCGGGCAGAGTAGTCCAGACCAGAGAAACCGGAAGTGAGATCGAGGCATAGTAGTCGAACCAGAGAACAACAGGAAGAGAGATCGAGGCAGAGTAATCAGAACCAGAGAAAACGGGAAGTGAGATCGAGGCAGAGTAGTCAGAACCAGAGAAACAGGAAGTGAGATCGGGGCCCGAGTATCAGAACCAGAGAAAACAGGAAGAGAGATCGAGGCAGAGTAATCAGAACCCGAGAAACAGGAAGTAGATCGAGGCAGAGAAATCAGAACCAGAGAAACAGGAAGAGAGATCGGGGCAGAGTAGTCAAACCAAGGGGAAAACCAGAAGTGAGATCGAGGCAGAGTAGTCAGAACCAGAGAAAACAGGAAAGTGATGAGCGACAGAGTAGTCAGAACCAGAAAAAACAGGAAGTGAGATCGAGGCAGAGTAGTCAGAACCAGAGAAAACAGGAAGTGAGATCGAGGCAGAGTAGTCAGAACCAGAGAAAACAGGAAGTGAAAACAGGCCTCTATTCACAAAGAGTCCTAGAGAAGAAGTGCTAGGATCAGGTCCTCCCTGTCCATATAATCGTATTCATTATGATCCAAGATAAAACTGATCCAAAATTGTATTTATTTATTTAACCTTTATTTAAACAGCGAGTCACATTGAGATAGAAAATCTATTTTACAAGTGAGCCCTGTATACTAATAAAACATACACATGTGTGTAAAACAATATAATTCAGCACACAGTAAACCAAAATAAACATATTTAATTAAAGCAAATCACATTAAACTACATAGAGGTCCTCAATCAATCATTTAAACAGCCTGAGAGGCACCAGCACATCTAACTGCAGTGAACTCTCCAGATTGTTCCACAAATTAGGGGCAAAAAAACAAAACGCAGATTTTCCCAAATCTGTGGAGACTGAAGGGATCTCTAGTGTTAACCATTCCTGAGAACGGGTTGGTTAACTTATGATTCTTAACTTAATTAATGAAGTTCCATATGAAGGGAGTTTCTGTCAGATTGTTTTGTAAATAAATAAAAGAGAATGCAGCTCTCTTCTTACAGACAGAGAGGTACATCCTACATTTTTATACAGACTACAATGATGAGTCCTGAAATTATCCCCTGTGATAAAACATATTGCGTAATGATAGACCGCGTCCAAGGGTTTTAAAACAGAGGTTGCCACATGCATGTAAACGATATCACCAAAATCCAATACAGGAAGAAGCGTTGTTTCTTTCTCCTATTTTCAATACTGATTTCCTTCGACATAAAAAAAAACTATCTTGGATCTTAGCTTCTTAGTCAGATTTTCTATACACGTTACGAAGGACAACTTGTCATCAATCCAGACACCCAGGTACTCGTATTGAGAAACAAGCTCAATTTGGGCTCCGTTTGTAGCGCAAATATGCAGATCCTCAGGGTCAACATTACATGACCTGTAAGTGATTTCTGAATTGAATCAAAGACTTGTTTGCTTGTTTCAGCAAGGAGAAACCAAGTTTCATCACGTCGTTAAAATCAAATCCAATGTTATTTGTCACATGCTTGGTAAACAACAGGTGTAGACTAACAGTGAAATGTTTACTTACGGCCCCTTCAACAATACAGAGAGAAAGAAAATAGAGAAATCATAGAAAAGTAAAACACGCAACAGGATAGATAATAGACAGTAGCAGCAGAGTACGTGATGAGTCAAAAAGGTTGGTGCAAAAAAGGGTGAATGCAGATAGTTAAATAGTTAACCGAATAGCTACCCGGACTAACTATTTAGCATTGTTATGCTTGGGGTAGAAGCTGTTCAGGGTTCTGTTGGATCCAGACTTGGTGATTCGCAGAGAGAATAGTAGATCACTTCGGTCGCTGGAGTCTTTTTGGGGGCCTTCCTCTAAATCGTGGCATTTAACGGTTCAGCAGACTTTTAGCCCTCCATAACTGGCTACGAGACTATTGCAGCTCTGACGGTGTAACATTTATTGACAATTTTGATACCTTCTGGAAACAAAGCTCATATTATAATTCTCATATTATTTAATCCCTACCATTGTGTTGCTGAGTTGTCATAATGCTTCAGCAAATGTACATTATCCTAGGGGCGTTGGAAGACACAATGTAAGTAACCTAATTTATGTCCCTCTTACTGCCCTGAATGCCTCTGCTGATCCTACAGCTATTGTATGCAGTAATCATGTGCCTATGAACCAGAGTAATACTGTTAGCACTGAGGTGGTGTGCCCTAGTAGGAAGTCCACTGGGTGCAGCTCACCCTGCACTAATAAAAATAACCTGAGTATGTCTACCTCTGCTAAGCTTCCCAGTAAAGCAAGAAAAAATGATCAAGCATCCCAGAAAAGTGTAAAAAATAGCCCATATTAACATAGAAACAAGGTTCATGAATTCAATAACTTGCTTGTAACAGATGACATTCATATTCTGACCATGTCTGAAACTCACATAGATAATACCTTTGAGGATACTGTGGGTAACAATACAAGGTTATAACATTTACAGGAAAGACAAAATGGGCCGGACTCAACCCCTGGCAGCAGTACAGATTATTAGGTTATCTAGAGACCCCAGGCCACATGATCTCTTAGAGGTAGAGTATAATGTCAACAAGGTCCAGGAAGCTGCGGACCACCTGTCTGAGATTGATTGGTTGTTAAAATGTATAGTCTCACCAGGTCCAGGAAGCTGCGGACCACCTGTCTGAGATTGATTGATTGTTAAAATGTATAGTCTCACCAGGTCCAGGAAGCTGCGGACCACCTGTCTGAGATTGATTGATTGTTAAAATGTATAGTTCTCACCAGGTCCAGGAAGCTGCGGACCACTTGTCTCTGTTTGAGGTTGGTCTCTCCATCGAGGGTAGCTGTCTCGATGTGGACCAGGCGGTCTGGGTCGCTGGAACTGAGCAGTAGGACATCTGCAGGCAGGATCTCATTACAGCGCAGTCTAATGAAGTCCCCAACCCGCGCCTCCTTCCAGAACCGCTCCACGTACTGTTGCTCTGGCCTAGAGGGAGAAGAGCAGACAGGGGGACAGTTAGGGATTGAAAACTGGTCAAGGTGTGGAGAAATGCTGGACGCAAATTATAAGGCAAACAACTTCTCCATTTAAGAGTTATTAAACAGAATGTGAAGGGAGATCAAAACAGCTTTTCTGATAGGTTCTAATAATCTGCCCCACCCCAGAGGGGAGGGCCTAAAGAGTGTTCCTTGTCTGGTCGTGCCAAAGCAGGCGGAGACCTGGGGGCTGAATAGACCAGGGTCTCCCAAACTCGGTCCTGGTAGAAGAAAAAAACTACGTTACAATAATGCCTTCATTCACCCCTTGATTTTTTCCACATTTTGCGAAGTGGGATTAAAATGGATTTAATTGCCTTTTTTAAAATATATATTATTATTATTGACACAAAATACTCTGTGTGTGTGTGTGTATATATATATATATATATATATATATACACACATACACACACACACACACACACACATATACATATATATATACATACACACACACACACACACACACACACACACACACACACACACACACACACACACACACACACACATATACATACATACATACAGTGGGGAAAAAAAGTATTTAGTCAGCCACCAATTGTGCAAGTTCTCCCACTTAAAAAGATGAGAGAGGCCTGTAATTTTCATCATAGGTACACGTCAACTATGACAGACAAAATGAGAAAAAAATATCCAGAAAATCACATTGTAGGATTTTTAATGAATTTATTTGCAAATTATGGTGGAAAATAAGTATTTGGTCACCTACAAACAAGCAAGATTTCTGGCTCTCACAGACCTGTAACTTCTTCTTTAAGAGGCTCCTCTGTCCTCCACTCTTTACCTGTATTAATGGCACCTGTTTGAACTTGTTATCAGTATAAAAGACACCTGTCCACAACCTCAAACAGTCACACTCCAAACTCCACTATGGCCAAGACCAAAGAGCTGTCAAAGGACACCAGAAACAAAATTGTAGACCTGCACCAGGCTGGGAAGACTGAATCTGCAATAGGTAAGCAGCTTGGTTTGAAGAAATCAACTGTGGGAGCAATTATTAGGAAATGGAAGACATACAAGACCACTGATAATCTCCCTCGATCTGGGGCGCCACGCAAGATCTCACCCTGTGGGGTCAAAATGATCACAAGAACGGTGAGCAAAAATCCCAGAACCACACGGGAGGACCTAGTGAATGACCTGCAGAGAGCTGGGACCAAAGTAACAAAGCCTACCATCAGTAACACACTACACCGCCAGGGACTCAAATCCTGCAGTGCAAGACGTGTCCCCCTGCTTAAGCCAGTACATGTCCAGGCCCGTCTGAAGTTTGCTAGAGTGCATTTGGATGATCCAGAAGAGGATTGGGAGAATGTCATATGTATTATATACAACTTTTTGGTAAAAACTCAACTCATCGTGTTTGGAGGACAAAGAATGCTGAGTTGCATCCAAAGAACACCATATCTACTGTGAAGCATGGGGGTGGAAACATCATGCTTTGGGGCTGTTTTTCTGCAAAGGGACCAGGACGACTGATCTGTGTAAAGGAAAGAATAAATGGGGCCATGTATCGTGAGATTTTGAGTGAAAACCTCCTTCCATCAGCAAGGGCATTGAAGATGAAACGTGGCTGGGTCTTTCAACATGACAATGATCCCAAACACACCGCCCGGGCAACGAAGGAGTGGCTTCGTAAGAAGCATTTCAAGGTCCTGGAGTGGCCTAGCCAGTCTCCAGATCTCAACCCCATAGAAAATCTTTGGAGGGAGAGTTGAAAGTCTGTGTTGCCCAGCGACAGCCCCAAAACATCACTGCTCTAGAGGAGATCTGCATGGAGGAATGGGCCAAAATACCAGCAACAGTGTGTGAAAACCTTGTGAAGACTTACAGAAAACGTTTGACCTGTGTCATTGCCAACAAAGGGTATATAACAAAGTATTGAGAAACTTTTGTTATTGACCAAATACTTATTTTCCACCATAATTTGCAAATAAATTCATTAAAAATCCTACAATGTGATTTTCTGGATAATTTTTTCTCATTTTGTCTGTCATAGTTGACGTGTACCTATGATGAAAATTACAGGCCTCTCTCATCTTTTTAAGTGGGAGAACTTGCACAATTGGTGGCTGACTAAATACTTTTTTTCCCCACTGTATATGAAAATATTTAAACACTAATATATCTTGATTAGATAAGTATTCACCACCCTGAGACAATACATGTTAGAATCACCTTTGGCAGTGATTACAGCTGTGAGTCTTTCTGGGATCACAGAGTCTCTAAGAGCTTTCCACACCTGGATTCTGCAACATTTGCCCATTATTCTTTTCAAAATTCTTCAAGCTCTGTCAAAGTGGTTGTTGATCATTGCAAGACAACACTTTTCAGGTCTTGCCATAGATTTTCAAGTAGATTTAAGTCAAAACTGTAACTCGGCCTCTCAGGAACATTCACCGTCTTCTTGGGAAGCAACTCCAGTGCAGATTTGGCCTTGTGTTTTAGGTTATAGTCCTGTTGAAAGGTGAATTTATCTCCCAGTGTCTGGTGGACAGCAGACTGAACCAGGGTTTCCTCTAGTCTCCCAGTGTCTGGTGGAAAGCAGACTGAACCAGGGTTTCCTCTAGTCTCCCAGTGTCTGGTGGAAAGCAGACTGAACCAGGTTTTCAGGATTTTGCCTTTGCTTAGCTCCATTATTGCTCTTCCACTTTGACATTATAAAGTATTTTGTGTAGATCGTTGAAAATCCATTTTAATCCCACTTTGTAACAACAACAAAATGTGGAAAAAGTCCAGGGGTGTGAATACTTTCTGAAGTGGATTCACCATACACGCCTAACTGCCTATAGAGTGGATTCACCATACACGCCTAACTGCCTATAGAGTGGATTCACCATACACGCCTAACTGCCTATAGAGTGGATTCACCATACACGCCTAACTGCCTATAGAGTGGATTCACCATACACGCCTAACTGCCTATAGAGTGGATTCACCATACCCGCCTAACTGCCTATAGAGTGGATTCACCATACACGCCTAACTGCCTATAGAGTGGATTCACCATACACGCCTAACTGCCTATAGAGTGGATTCACCATACACGCCTAACTGCCTATAGAGTGGATTCACCATACACCGCCTAACTGCCTATAGAGTGGATTCACCATACACGCCTAACTGCCTATAGAGTGGATTCACCATACACGCCTAACTGCCTATAGAGTGGATTCACCATACACGCCTAACTGCCTATAGAGTGGATTCACCATACACGCCTAACTGCCTATAGAGTGGATTCACCATACACGCCTAACTGCCTATAGAGTGGATTCACCATACACGCCTAACTGCCTATAGAGTGGATTCACCATACACGCCTAACTGCCTATAGAGTGGATTCACTACACACACACACACACACACACACACACACACACCACTGAGTCATACCATTCCTGCATCCCAAACAGCACCCTACTCCCTATATAGTGCACTACTTTAGACCAGAGAATGGCACCCTATTCCCTATATAGTGCACTACTTTAGACCAGAGAATGGCACCCTACTCCCTATATAGTGCACTACTTTAGACCAGAGAATGGCACCCTACTCCCTATATAGTGTGCTGCTTTTGACCAGATTAGTGCACTAAATACAGTGCCATTTGGGACAGAACCCAAGACTACCCTGGCTCACCACTAAAGTGGAGTGAGTCTAAATATGTGTTCGAGTCTGAGAAATAAAGTGAGAAACAGAAACACGCCATTATAAACACATTGGATTCGCTCGCTACACTGGTCACATATCTCTGACCAGTGATATACTGTTGGGATATGTTTTTAAACAATTCAACACTTCTGGTAGCTAATCGTAAAATAATGCATTCCCGTACAGAGATGAGTAGAGGAGGTCTCAAAAACCATCAGATGAGGAGCGTTGAAGGTCTGGACTGGACTGGACTGCCCTCTCCATTAGTTATTTATTCATGATACAACCGTCTGCGTGTCACGAACGGACCATAGCTTAACAACCAGTCTCTGTCCTCCCTCCATCACACATCAATACACAGACCCAAAATGGCGCCCATTCCCTTTAAAGTGCATTACTTTAGACCAGGGCCCAAGTCTGGGATGGAGCTTTAGGTGAAAGGCTTCTATGAGAATAATGCCATTGTGGGTCGAAGGCTTGGGGCTTGTGTGGAGCAGTAACCTAATACATCGACTGAAATAATAATTGGTTCATTCATACAGTATAAAGTTACATTTGACTGATGTAGGAACTTATTTAACAACTAAGTCAAATGAACACATGAACTTGAAAATGATTTAAAATAAGTTAAGCTAATCAACTAAAAGGCTAAAAGTTAATAGGAAACGCTCAATCTGACCTACATATTAACAGGTTTGCTATTCAAAACTATACTCACACAGTCAGATAAACAGAGGCAACTTTCAATTCTTCAGCCATTGCAGGTCAAACATAACATGGTCATTATTACGTAATTAGAGGAACATATCCAGGCTAAGTTACCAAACTCTGTTTAACGAGTTACAACCATGTCACTTCACATAAAGAACACAAATGAACAGTTGGATGGTATGTCCTGAACCTGACTGGAAGAACTGAACCTGTGCTATGTCCTGAACCTGACTGGTAGAACTGAACCTGTGCCATGTCCTGAACCTGACTGGAAGAACTGAACCTGTGCTATGTCCTGAACCTGACTGGTAGAACTGAACCTGTTGCTATGTCCTGAACGTGACTGGAAGAACTGAACCTGTGCTATGTCCTGAACCTGACTGGAAGAACTGAACCTGTGCTATGTCCTGAACCTGACTGGAAGAACTGAACCTGTGCTATGTCCTGAACCTGACTGGAAGAACTGAACCTGTGCTATGTCCTGAACGTGACTGGAAGAACTGAACCTGTGCTATGTCCTGAACCTGACTGGAAGAACTGAACCTGTGCTATGTCCTGAACCTGACTGGAAGAACTGAACCTGTGCTATGTCCTGAACCTGACTGGTAGAAACTGAACCTGTGCTATGTCCTGAACGTGACTGGAAGAAACTGAACCTGTGCTAGTCCTGAACCTGACTGGAAGAACTGAACCTGTGCTATGTCCTGAACCTGACTGGAAGAACTGAACCTGTGCTATGTCCTGAACCTGACTGGAAGAACTGAACCTGTGCTATGTCCTGAACGTGACTGGAAGAACTGAACCTGTGCTATGTCCTGAACCTGACTGGAAGAACTGAACCTGTGCTATGTCCTGAACCTGACTGGAAGAACTGAACCTGTGCTATGTCCTGAACCTGACTGGTAGAACTGAACCTGTGCTATGTCCTGAACCTGACTGGAAGAACTGAACCTGTGCTATGTCCTGAACCTGACTGGAAGAACTGAACCTGTGCTATGTCCTGAACCTGACTGGTAGAACTGAACCTGTGCTATGTCCTGAACGTGACTGGAAGAACTGAACCTGTGATATGTCCTGAACCTGACTGGTAGAACTGAACCTGTGCTATGTCCTGAACCTGAATGGAAGAACTAAGCAAAAGTCTGCCTTCAGAAAGTATTCGGAATGTTGCTGCATTGGTAGTTTGTGGTATCAGTAACAGATCAGAGCAGCTTGACAACTGAGGACTATAAATTAAAGCTCCCACTGTGTGCCGGAATCTGGTGCAGCGGTCTGAGCTCCTGACTCGGGACCCGACTACTGTCTGTGTCCCTGTCTGAGCTCCTGACCCGACTACTGTCTGTGTCCCTCTCTGAGCTCCTGACCCGACTACTGTCTGTGTCCCTCTCTGAGCTCCTGACCCGACTACTGTCTGTGTCCCTCTCTGAGCTCCTGACTCGGGACCCGACTACTGTCTGTGTCCCTCTCTGAGCTCCTGACTCGGGACCCGACTACTGTCTGTGTCCCTCTCTGAGCTCCTGACTCGGGACCCGACTACTGTCTGTGTCCCTCTCTGAGCTCCTGACTCGGGACCCGACTACTGTCTGTGTCCCTCTCTGAGCTCCTGACTCGGGACCCGACTACTGTCTGTGTCCCTCTCTGAGCTCCTGACTCGGGACCCGACTACTGTCTGTGTCCCTCTCTGAGCTCCTGACTCGGGACCCGACTACCGTCTGTGTCCCTCTCTGAGCTCCTGACTCGGGACCCGACTACTGTCTGTGTCCCTCTCTGAGCTCCTGACCCGACTACTGTCTGTGTCCCTCTGAGCTCCTGACTCGGGACCCGACTATGTCTGTGTCCTCTCTGAGTCCTGACCCGACTACTGTCTGTGTCCCTCTCTGAGCTCCTGACCCGACTACTGTCTGTGTCCCTCTCTGAGCTCCTGACCCGACTACTGTCTGTGTCCCTCTCTGAGCTCCTGACTCGGGACCCACTACTGTCTGTGTCCCTCTCTGAGCTCCTGACCCGACTACTGTCTGTGTCCCTCTCTGAGCTCCTGACTCGGGACCCGACTACTGTCTGTGTCCCTCTCTGAGCTCCTGACCCGACTACTGTCTGTGTCCCTCTCTGAGCTCCTGACCCGACTACTGTCTGTGTCCCTCTCTGAGCTCCTGACTCGGGACCCGACTACTGTCTGTGTCCCTCTCTGAGCTCCTGACTCGGGACCCGACTACTGTCTGTGTCCCTCTCTGAGCTACTGAACCGATACGTC
This sequence comes from Coregonus sp. 'balchen', assembly GCA_902810595.1. NCBI lineage: Eukaryota > Metazoa > Chordata > Actinopteri > Salmoniformes > Salmonidae > Coregonus > Coregonus sp. 'balchen'. The sequence continues at coordinate 61,605,412 of LR778263.1, forward strand.
TGTGTCCCCCTCTGAGCTCCTGACCCGACTACGTCGTGTCCCCCTCTGACTCCGACTCGGGACCCGACTACTGTCTTGGGGCCCCCTCGAGCCCTGACCCGACTACGTTGGTCCCTCTCTAGCTCCTACTCGGGGACCCGACTACGTCTGTGTCCCCCTTGGGTCCCCCACTCGGGGCCCACTACTGTCTTGTCCCTTCTGCTACGAACGACTACTGTCTGTGTCCCCCTCTGACTCCTGACCCACTACTTTTTGTCCCTCTCGAGCTCCTACTCGGGACCCGACTATGTTTGGGGTCCCTCTCTGATCCGACTCGGGGCCCCCACTATGTCGTGTCCCCCTCTGAGCTCCCGCCCCCACTCTTTCTTTTTTTTCCCTCCTGGCTCCGACTCGGGGCCCGATACGTCTGTGTCCCCCTTGAGCTCCTGACTCGGGACCCCACACCGTCTGTGTCCCTCTCTGACTCCACTCGGGGCCCGACTACCGTCTGGTCCCTCTCTGAGCTCCTTATGGGACCCCAACTGTCTGGTCCTCTCTGACTCCTGACCCCCATACTGTCTGGGCCCCCCTCTGGTCCCACTCGGGACCCACTACTGCTTGTCCCTCTCTTGCTCCGACCGGGCCCGACTACTTTGTGTCCCTGTCTAGCCTGACCCGACTACTGTGTGTCCCCTTTGACTCTGACCCCACTACTGTCTGTGTCCCCTCTGAGCTCCTGACCCCTACTGTCGGGGTCCCTTCCCGAGTCCTGACCCGCTACGCTGTTCCCTCTCTGGCCCTGACCCGACTATGTCTGTGTCCCCCTCTTAGCCCACTCGGGGCCCCCCTTTCTGTCTGTTCCCCCCTCTGAGTCCTGACCCGACTATGTCTGTGCCCTCTCGAGCTTGACCCGACTATGTCTGTGCCCTCTCTGGCTCCTGACCCGACTACTGTCTTTGGGCCCTCCTAGCTCCGACCCGACTACTGTCGTGCCCTTTGAGCTCCTGACTCGGGACCCACACTGTTTGGGGCCCTCTCTGAGCTCCTGACCCGAACTGTCGTGTCCCTGTCTGACTCCCGACTCGGCCCAACTGTCTGTGTCCTGTCTGAGCTCCTGACTGGGGCCCCCCACACGTCGTGTCCCCCCTCTGAGCTCCTGACCCGGGACCCGACTTTTGTCGTGTCCTTTTTGAGCTCCTACTCGGACCCAACACGTCTGTTCCCTCCTGATCCTGATCGGGGCCCGTACTTTTTGTGTCCCTCTCTGAGCCCGACTCGGGCCCGATACTGTCTGTGTCCCTCTCTACTCCCGACCCACTACTGTTGTGTCCCCTCTGGGTCCTACTCGGGACCCGACACGTCTGTGTCCCTCTTGGCTCCGATCGGGACCCCATGTCTTGTCCCTCCCCTGACTCCTGACCCGACTACTGTCTGGTCCCCTTGAGCTCCTGACTCGGGAAAACCCCACTACTGTCTGTTCCCTTCTGAGCTCCTGCTCGGACCCGATACGTCTGTGTCCCCCTCTGGCTCCTCTGGGACCCCCACTACGTCGTTCCCTCTTTAGCTCCCGACTGGGGGCCCGACATGCTGTGCCCTTCTGAGCTCCGACTCGGGACCCACTACTTCTGTGTCCCTCTCTGAGCCCTACCCATACTGTCTTGTCCCCTCTTTTACTCCTGACTCGGGGGCCCGATACTGTCTGTTCCCCCCTCTGAGCCCTGACTCGGGACCCATACTGTCTGTGTCCCTCTCTAGCTCCTGACCCCCCGGGACCCGAACGTCTGTGTCCCCCTCTGAGCTCCTACCCACTACGTCTGTGCCCTCTCTGACTCCTACCCACTACGTCTGTTCCCCTTGACTCCTGACCCCCTACGTCTGGCCTCTCTGAGCCCGACCCCACTACTGGGCGTGTCCCTTCTGAGGGGTCCGAAAGGGACCCCACTACTGTCTTGTCCCCCCTTGCTCCTGATCAGGACCCGATACTGTCTTTCCCTCTCTGACCCTGACCGGGACCCCTACTGTCTGTGTCCCTTCGACTCCTGGGGCCCGACTACTGTTGTGCCCTCTCTGAGCTCCTGCCCGAACTGTCTGTGTCCCTCTCTGAGCTCCTGACTCGGACCCGACTACTTCTGTGTCCCCTGCTAGCTCCTGACTCGGGCCCGACTCTGCTGTGTCCCTGTCGAGCTCCTGACCCGGGGCCCCAAACCCTTTTGTGTCCCGTCAGCTCCTCTCGGGGCCCCACACTGTCTGGTTCCCTCTCTGACTCCTCTCGGGCCCCCATCTGTCGGTCCCCCCCTTTGGGTCCTGACTCGGGACCCCACTACCTCTGTGCCCCTCTGACTCCTGATCGGGCCCCATTACCGTCTGTGTCCCTCTCTGAGCTCCTTACTCGGGACCCGACTACTGTCTGGTCCCTCTCTGAGCTCCTGACCCGGGACCCGATCGTCTGTGTCCCTCTCTGAGCTCCTGACCCGACTACTTCTGTGTCCCCCCCTTGAGCTCCTGACCCGCTAGCTGTGTCCCTCTCTAGCTCCTGACCCCCACTGTCTTTTTCCCCTCCTGAGCTCCTGACCCATATGTTGTGTCCCTCCTGGCTTGACCGGCCGCCCGTCTGTGTCCCCCTCTACTCCTGACTCGGGGCCCACTACTGTCTGGTCCCCCTCTGACTCCTGACCGGGGCCCCCCCTACCGTCGGTCCCTCTTGAGTCCTGACTCGGGACCCCCACTACTGTCTGTGGCCCTCCTGAGCTCCTGACCCGACACTGTCTGTTCCCCTCTCTGACTTAACGACTCTGTCGGTCCCCCCTCTGAGCCCTGCTCGGGGCCCCGACTACTGCGTGTCCCCTCTGAGCTCCCCGACCCGGGACCCACTACGTCTGTGTCCCTCTTGAGCTCCTGAAAAAAAACCCACACGTCTGTGTCCCCCCTCTGAGCTCCTGACCCGCTACTGTCTTGTCCCTCTTGAGCTCCGGCCCCCTATGTCTTCCCTCCCTTAGCTCCGACCCACTACTTCGGTCCCTCTCTGAGCCCTGAACCACTACTTTGTTCCCTCTCTGGCTCCGACTTTTGGCCCCCACTACTTCTGTGTCCCTTCTGACTCCTACTCAGGGCCCACTACTGTCTGTGTCCCCTCTACCCTGACCCCACACTTCGTGTCCCTCTCTGAGCTCCCCCGACTCGGGGGCCCGACTACTGTCTGGGTCCCCCTCTGGCTCCGAACCCCCACACGTCTTTCCCCTCTCTAGCTCCGACTCGGGACCCACTACGTCTGGGTCCCTCTTGGCTCCGGACCCGATACTGTCTGTTCCCCCCTCTGAGTCCTGCCCGACTACTTCCCCGTTCCCCTTGAGCTCCTACTCGGGACCCGACTACGTCTGTGTCCCCCTCTGACTCCTGACCCAACTGTCGGGGTCCCTCTCTGAGCCCTGACCCGACTACTGTCTGTTCCCTCTCTGACTCCTACCCGACTATGCTTGGGGCCCCCCTTTACTCCTACTCGGGGCCCGACTACGTCTGTGTCCCCCTTGAGTCCCGACCCACTACTGTCTGTGTCCCCGTTGAGCTCCTGACTCGGGACCCGACACTGTCCCGTGTCCCTGCGAGTCCGACTCGGGCCCGACTACTTCCCGTTCCCTCTCTGAGCTTCCCCGACCCGGGGGCCCACTACTGCTGTGTCCCTTCTACTCCTGACTCGGGCCCAATACTTCTTGTCCCTCTTGAGTCCTGACTCGGGACCCGACCTGTCTGGTCCCTCTCTACTCCCCCGACCCGATACTGTCGTGTCCCTCTTGAGCCCTGACCCACTACTGTTGTGGCCCTCTAGCTCCTGACTCGGGACCCGAATACGTCTGTGTCCCTCTTGAGCTCCTGACTCGGACCCGACTATCTGTGTCCCCCTCTGAGCTCCTACTCGGGACCCGACTAGTCGGGTTTTCCCCCTCTGAGTCCTGACCCGACTATGCTGTTCCCTCTCGAGCTCCCGCTCGGACCCACTACGTCTGTGTCCCCTCTTGAGCTCCGACTCGGGACCCACTCTGTCTGTGTCCCTCTTCCCTGAGCTCCTGCTCGGGACCCGATACTGCTGTGTCCCCTTTGAGCTCCTATCGGGGGCCCCCTCTGTCTTGCCCTCTCTGGCTCCGACCGGGGCCCCGACTCTTCTGTGTCCCTCCTGAGCTCCTGACCCGACACGTCTTGTCCCTCTCTGAGCCCTACCGGGACCGACTACTGTCTGTTTGGGCCCCTTGAGCTCCCACTCGGGGGCCCAACTTCTGGTCCCCTCTCTGAATTCCGGCCCCCCGGGACCCGCTACTGTCTTGTCCCCCTTGAGCTCCTGACCCCCACTATGCTGTGTCCCTCTCTAGCTCCCCGACCCCACTACTGTCTGTTCCCCCTCTATTTTACCCGCCTACTGTTGTTCCCCCCTTGATCCTGACCCGACACTGTCTGTGTCCCTCTCTGACTCCTACTCGGGACCCACACTGTCGTGTCCCTCTCTAGCTCCTACTCAGGACCCGACTACTTCTGTGTCCCCTCTGAGTCCCGTGGGGCCCGACTCTGTGTGTCCCCCGTCGGCTCCTGACCCCATACTGTCTGTGCCCTCCTAGCTCCTGACCCACACGTCTGTGTCCCCTCTGAGCTCCGATCGGGACCCCCACATGTCTGGTCCCTGTCGGGGCTCCTGACTCGGACCCACTCTTCCCCTTCCCTGTTTCTCCTGCTCGGGCCCGCACTTTTTGGGGCCCCGAGTCCGACTCGGGACCCGACTACTGTCTGTGTCCCTTCTAGTCCGACTCGGGCCCACTACTGTCTTGTCCCTCTCTGAGCTCCTGACTCGGGACCCCACACCGTCTGTTCCCCTCTGCTCCGACTCGGGACCCCGATCCGCTGGTCCCTCTCTGAGCTCCTGACCGGGACCCGTACGTTGTGTCCCCCTGAGCTCCGACCCGGGGCCCACTACTTCTGTGTCCCTCTGACTCCGACCCGACTACTGGGCTGTTTTTCCCTCTCTGAGCTCCCGACCCCATACTGTCCCCCCCCCCCGTTTGGCCCCCTCCTGAGCTCCGACCCGACTACTGTCGGGTTCCCTCTTAGCTCCTGACCCGAACGTCTGTGTCCCTCTCTGAGCCCTGATCGGACCGACTACTGTCTGTGTCCCCCTCTGAGCTCCACCCGGGGGCCCAACCCACTTTCTGGGTCCCTTTATCCTGACCCACTACTGTCTGTGTCCCCCCTTGAGCTCCTGACCCGCAAGTCTGTGTCCCCTCTGAGCTCTGACCCGACTACGCTGTGTCCCTCTCTGACTCCCTGACCCACACTGTCCGTGTCCCCCCTTTTGAGCTCCGACCCGATTACTGTCTGTGCCCCCCCTCTGACTCCACCCCATTACGTCTGTGTCCTCTCTAGCTCCTGACCCCACTACTGTCTGTGTCCCTTCTAGCTCCTATCGGGGCCCGCTACTGTCTTTCCCCCTCTTTACTCCTACTCGGGACCCACTACGTCTGGGTTTTCCCCTCTTAGCTCCTGACTCGGACCCCACACTGTCTGTGCCCTCTCTGAGCTCCTGACTCGGGACCCGACTATGTTGTGTCCCCTCTGAGCTCCTGACTCGGCCCGACTACTGTCTGTTCCCTCTTGAGCTCCTGATCGGGACCACTACCGTCTTTGGGCCCTCTCTGCTCCCGACTTTGGGAAACCCCCTACGTCTGTGTCCTCTCTGGCTCCTACGACTAGTCTTGTCCCTCTCTAGCTCCTGACACACCTTCTGTGTCCCCTCTGGCCCTGACTCGGGACCCGACTATGTCTTGTCCCCCCTCTGAGCTCCTGACCCGGGACCCGACTACGTTGTGTCCCCCTTTTTGATCCTGACCCATACTTTTTGTGTCCCCTCGGCCCTGACCCCATACTGTCTTTCCCCCCCTCTGAGCTCCTGACCCGACACTGTCTGTTCCCTCTCTACTCCGACCCATATGTCGTGTCCCCCCTGAGTCCAACCGACTCTTCTGTGCCCCCTCAGCTCCTGACCGGGGCCCGATACGTCTGTGTCCCCCTGAGCTCCGACTCAGGGGGCCCCACTATGTCTGTGTCCCCCTCTGAGCTCCTGACCCGACATGTCTGTGTCCCTCTCTGAGTCCCATCGGGCCCGACACTGTCTTGGGCCCTCTCTGAGCTCCCGACCCACTACTGTCTGTGTCCCTCTTGACTCCTGACTCGGGACCCCACTACTTCTTGTCCCTCTTGACTCCGACCCGATACTGTCTGTTTCCCCTCTGAGCCCGACCCCCATGTCGGTTTTCCCCCTCTGAGCTCCTCTCGGGACCCGACTAGTCTTGTCCCTCTCTGAGCTCCCGACCCGACTACTGTCTGTGTCCCCGTCTGATCCTGACTCGGGGCCCGATATGTCGTGTCCCCTTTTGGCTCTACTCGGACCCGACTACCGTCTGTGTCCCTCTTGAGCTCCTGACTCGGGGCCCGACCCGCGTGTCCCTCCTGAGCCCTGACTTTTGGGGCCCGACACCGTCTGTGTCCCTCTCTGGCCCTGATCGGGGCCCGATACCGTCCCGTGTCCCTTCCCGAGTCCTGACTCGGGACCCCACACGTCTGTGTCCCCTCTGGCTCCGACCCGATACTGTCTGTGTCCCTCTTGGCTCCTGACCCGACTACGTCTGGTCCCTCTCGGCTCCGACCCGACTAGTCTGGTTTCCCCCTCATCCCCGACTCGGGCCCCGACTACGTCTGTGCCCTCTCTGACCCGACCCACTACTTCTGTGTCCCCCTTTAGTTGACCCGATCTGTCTTGCCTGTCTGAGCTCCCGACTCGGGGCCCATACTGCTGTGTCCCTCTCGAGCTCCTGCCCATACTGTCTGTGTCCCTCTTGAGCCCTGCCCGACTACTGTCTGTGTCCCTCTCTGAGCTCCTACCCCCTACGTCTGGTCCCTCTCACTCTACTCGGGGCCCGATACTGCTGTGTCCCCCCTCTGAGTCCTGACCCCGGGCCCGATACTGTCTGGGGGCCCTCTGACTCCTGACCGACTACTGTCCCTTTTCCCCCCTCCCGAACCCGACTCGGGACCCGACTATTTTGGGCCCTCTCTGAGCTCCCACCCCTACGTCTGTGTCCCTCTCGAGCCCCGACTCGGGGCCCGACTACTGTTGTGTCCCCTCTGGTCCCACTCGGGAACCCCCCCCCCTTTTTGTGTCCCTCTCTAGCTCCTGCTCGGACCCGTATGTCTTTTCCCTCTCTGAGCTCCTGATGGGACCCGATACTGTCGGTCCCTCTTGGGCCCATCGGGCCCGACTACGTCTTTTCCCCTTCTGAGCTCCTACTCGGGACCCCCCACTTTCTGTTCCCCTCGACTCCCACCGGGACCCACTCTGTCGTGTCCCCCTCTTGAGCTCCCGACCGGGCCCACACTGTCGTGTTCCCCCCCTTGAGCCCCACTCGGGGGGCCCCCACACTGTCTGTGTCCCCTCTGAGCTCCCGATCGGGACCCGCTATTTGTTCCCTCTCTGACTCCTACCCCTTGGTGTCCCTCCTGAGCTCCTGACTCGGACCCACTATGCTTGTCCCCTCTGGCTCCCGACCCGGGGGCCCGACTATGTCTGTTCCCCTCTACTCCTGACCCGATACTGTCGGTCCCCTCTGACCCTGACCCCACTATGTTTGGGCCCCCTCTGAGCTCCTGACCCGACCCGTCCCGTGTCCTCTTGACCCTGACCCCGGGGCCCCACTACGTCTGGTCCCCCTCGACTCCTGACCCGCACTGTTGTGTCCCCCTCTAGCTCCTACCGACTATGTCTTTTCCTCTCTGACTCCGACCCGACTACTGTCTGTGTCCCCCCCTAGCTCCTACCCACACTGTCTGGTCCCCTCTCTAGCTCCTGACCCGACTACTGTCTGTGTCCCTTTGAGCTCCTACCCCCTACTGTCGGTCCCTCTCTGAGCTCCTGACTCTGAACCCCCCCCTACTTCGGGGTCCCCTCTGAGTCCTACTCGACATGTCTGTGTCCCCTCTGACTCCCACTCGGGACCCGAACTGTCGTGTCCCCCCCTTTGGCTCCCGCTCGGGACCCGACTCTGTCTGGTCCCCCCTCTGACTCCTGATCGGGACCCGACACCTCTGGCCCTCTAGCTCCTGAACCCGACTACTTTTTGTCCCTCTCTGACTCCGACCCGATACTGTCGTGTCCCTCTTGAGCTCCTGCTCGGGGCCCGACTATGTTGTGTCCCTCCGGTCCTACCCGACCCACTGTCTGTGTCCCTCTCTGAGCTCCCTACCCGACTATGTCTGTTCCCCTCTCTGAGCCCTACCCCACTACTGTCTTGTCCCTCTCTGAGCCCTACACGATACTTTTGGTCCCCCTCGAGCTCCTGACCCCATGTCGTGTCCCTCTCTGACTCCTACTCGGACCCGACTTGTCTGTGTCCCCCCTTTACTCCGACCCGGACCCGACACTGTCTTGTCCCTCTCTGATCCTGCCCACTACTGCTGTGTCCCTCTCAGCTCCTACCCCCAAAATACGTCTGTGCCCTCTCTGAGCCCGACCCACTAGTTTGGGGCCCTCTCTGAGTCCGGGAAAACCCCACTACTGTCTGTGTCCCTTCTGAGTCCTGACCCGACTACTTCTGGTCCCCTCTGGCTCCGACCCATACTTCTGTGTCCCCCTCTGACCCTGACCCGCACTTGTCTGTGTCCCCCTCTGGCCCGACCGGGACCCCGACTCTGTCGTTCCCCCTCTGAGCTCCCTCGGGACCCCCATACTTCGTTCCCTCTCTGACTCCACCCGGGGCCCGCTATTCGTGTCCTCTCGACTCCTACCCCCTCTGTCGGTCCCCCCTCGGCTCCCTCTGGGACCGATACTTTTGTGTCCTCTCTACTCCGACCCCATATGTCTGTTCCCCTTGAGCCCTGATCGGGGCCCACTTACTGTCTGTGTCCCTGTTGAGCTCCTGCCCCGACTACTGTCTGTGTCCCTGTATGAGTCCGGACCAACAGCAACTGTCTGTGTCCCTGTCGGAGCTCCTGACCGATACTGTCTGTGTCACCTCTCTGAGCTCCTTGAAGAACTCGGGACCCGACTAATGTCTTTGTCCTTCTGAAGCTCCGACTAGGGACCCGACTACTGTCTGTGTCCTCTCTTAGCTCCTGACCAGACACGTCTGTGTCCCAGCTCTGAGCTACTGACCAGACTCTGTCTGTGTCCCTCTCTGCAGCTCCTGAACCCGACTACGTCTGTGTCACTATCTGAGATCCTGACTCGGAACCGAACTACTTTCTGGTCCACCTCTGAGCTCCTGACTCGGGACCAGACTAATGTCTGTTCCCTCTCTGAGCTCCTGACTCGGGACCGACTACTGTCTGGTCCCTCTCTGAGCTCCTGATTGGGACCCGATACTGTCTGTGTCCCTCTCTGAGCTCCTGACCCGACTACTGTCTGTGTCCCTGTCTGAGCTCCTGAACGGACTACTGTCTGTGTCCCTCTATGAGCTCTGATCGGGACCGACTACTGTCGTGTCCATCTCTGAGCTCCGACCGGACCGACTACTGTCTGTGTCCCTCTCTGAGCTCCGGACTAGGGACCGATACTGTCTGTGTCCCTCTCTGAGCTCCTGACTCGGGACCCGACTACTGTCTGTGTCCCTGTCTGAGCTCCGTCTCCGCTGACATCTGTCCTGTTAAACATCTATGAAGATAGGAAGATCCCTCTGACTGTATAAGAAAGTGTGTCCAGAGAATGGAAATGTCATCGGATAAAAGTACTGCACTACATTTATTTAACCTTTATTTGATCAGGGAGTCATACTGAGACCAAGGTCCTTTATTTCGACAGGGAGCCATGCTGAGACCAAGGTGTCTTTTACAGATGAGCCATGAATTACATAAATGACAGAAAATACACACAACAATATATAAATACCAAGTGCAAGTAGAAAGAAAAACCCGGTCATAAAAACCAAACACATTCATCAGTAATAAGGTCCTCAATCAGCTTTCTGAGGCACCAGAACATCACATTTAAGAACATTTAGAAGATTGTTCCACAACTAAGGTGCAAGAAAACTAAAAGCTGATTTACCCAACTCAGTAGAGACCAAATTAATTTCCACAGTTGGCCATCCCTGAGACACGGTGTGGTAACTCATACAGTGCCTTCAGAAAGTATTCAGACCCCTTGACTTTTTCCACATTATGTTACGTTACAGCCTCATTCAAAAATTGATTAAATTGTTTTTTTCCCCCCTCATCAATCTACACACAATACCCCATAATGATAAAGCAAAAAAACAGGTTTTTATAATAAAATATAAAACTGAAATATCACATTTACATAAGTATTCAGACCATTTACTCAGTACTTTGTTGAAGCACCTTTGGCAGCGATTACAGCCTCGAGTCTTCTTGGGTATGACGCTACAAGTTTGGCACACCTGTATTTGGGGAGTTTCTCCCATTCTTCTCTGCAGATCCTCCCAAGCTCTGTCAGGTTGGATGGGGAGTGTCGCTGCACAGCTATTTTCAGGTCTCTCCAGAGATGTTCGATTGGGTTCAAGTCCAGGCTCTGGCTGGGCCACTCAAGGACATTCAGAGACCTGTCCCGAAGCCACTCCTGCGTTGTCTTGGCTGTGTGCTTAGGGCCGTTGTCCTGTTGGAAGGTGAACCTTCCAATCAAGGATTTCATCAAGGATCTCTGTACTTTGCTTCGTTAAATCTTTGCCTCGATCCTGACTCGTCTCCCAGTCCCTGCCGCTGAAAAACATCCCCACAGCATGGTGCTGCCACCATCATGCTTCACCGTAGGGAGGGTGCCAGGTTTCCTCCAGACGTAACGCTTGACATTCAGGCCAAAGAGTTCAATCTTGGTTTCATCAGACCAGAGAATCTAGTTTCTCATGGTCTGAGAGTCGTTAGGTGCCTTTTGGCAAACTCCAAGCGGGCTGTCATGTGCCTTTTACTGAGGAGTGGCTTCCGTCTGGCCACTCTACCATAAAGGCCTGATTGGTGGAGTGCTGCAGAGATGGTTGTCCTTCTGGAAGGTTCTCCCATCTCCACAGAGGAACTCTAGAGCTCTGTCAGAGTGACCATCAGGTTCTTGGTCACCTCCCTGACCAGCTCTAGGAAGAGTCTTGGTGGTTTCAAAATTCTTCCATTTAAGAATGATGGAGGCCACTGTGTTCTTGGGGACCTTCAACGCTGCAGACATTTTTTGGTACCCTTCCCCAGATCTGTGCGTCAACACAATCATGTCTCGGAGCTCTACAGACATTTCCTTCGACCTCATGGCTTGGTTTTTGCTCTGACATGCACTGTCAACTGTGGGACCTTATATAGACAGGTGTATGCCTTTCCAAATCATGTCCAATCAATTGAATTTACCACAGGTGGACTCCAATCAAGTTGTAGAAACATCAAGGATGATCAATGGAAACAGGATGCACCGGAGCTCAATTTCGAGTCTCATAGCAAAGGGTCTGAATACTTATGTAAATAAGGTGTTTCTGGTTTTTATTTTTAATAAATTTCCAAAATGTTCTAAAAACCAGTTTTTGCTTTGTCATTATGGGGTATTGTGTGTAGATTGATGAGGAATTGTTTTATTTAATCAATTTTAGAATAAGGCTGTAACTGAACAACATTTTGAAAAAGTCAAGGGGCCTGAATTCTTCCCGAAGGCACTGTGTCTAAAGTTTAGTAATGATGTTAGGTACATTGGGACTTTTTGTAAAAGGGATTTATAAATGAAAACATAGCAGCGTATCAACGTGACATCAGAGGGCCAACCAACTTCCTGGTAGAGAATGCAGTGATGATGTCACCATAGTCTCGGACCGATAGGAACGTTGACTGAATAATCTGCTTTCTACTATGTAGCGAGAGGCAGGACCTGTTTCTATAGAAGAAGACCATTATTATTCTCAGCTTCTTAACTAACTCATCAATATGCTTTTTAAAAGACAGTTTTTCCATCTATCCAGACGCCCAGATATTTGTAAGCAGGGACACGATCAATATGGACACCAACCAAAGTACATATGATTAAATCAGAGTTATTTTTTATGCTCTCTAGAGAACAACATACTTAGTTTGACCTGCATTCAGTACTAATTTCAGGTCAATAACGTTTTTCTGTAATACAATGGAGGCAGATAGAGCCTGGTCAACCAATAACATACACAACAGTATCATCAGCATACAAGTGCAAGTAAAACATTAAGTCATACACATTTAGGTGCATTAGCCCAAGCCCCCTATGAGATTTAAAGTCAGAGGGGTATTCAGGTCATTGCCATCAGAGATAACAGGCATAGGGTCATCTGCAGCTATTTGTTGAATGAGCTGAGACTTTGCCAAGGTCCCTGGCCAACCACGTGAGAGCAGAGCAGACTGGCCAACCACGTGAGAGCAGAGCAGACTGAGCATTCGACAGACCTATCTCAAGTCGCTGGATGCTGGGCATCCATATATAGGGAATAAGGTTCACACAGGGAGAGGATCTGGTGAGGATCTGGTGAGGATCTGGTGAGGATCTGGTGAGGATCTGGTGAGGCCATTAGTAACATGGGTTCGTAGGTGGAGTAGGCTATTCTCGGATGTTATAAACAAGAAAAATGCCAAACGTTTTAAACACGATAAAACACGATGCTTCACAATGCTTCATGCTCACTGTGAAGTGTACAGCATTTTACTGTGTGTTCCTTATGAAGACAATTATACAAATAAAAAATGAAATGTAAAGAGAGGTACACAGTATCAGCCCTGGCTGCAATGTTTGGTTTTGTGACTTGTAATTTCACCTTCTATAAAACTCAACATAAAGAGTGGTTAAAGGCCCAGTGCAGTCAAAAACGTGATTGTATATCATATTATACAACAGCTGATTAAACTAACACTGTAAAAGTGTGATTTTTTTGGAATCAGTGTTATTGCCTGACAGTTACTGTTAGAAAATACAATCTACACAGGACCTTCTAAAATCAGCAGTTTTTGGCGGGAGTTCTCTTTATGGTGACATCACCATGCAGTAAATTTGTTAATAGACCAATAACAAAGAGCGTTCCAAACCGCTCTGACAGTAGCAGATAGTTTCTGGTTTTCCCCAGCCCACGCAGACCACTCCCAGACAGGAAATTTATTGCAAAATAGTTTTTTTTGCTAAAAAGCTATTTTTACCCATTTTTAAAATGGACATCTATTACAGTAAGACACTTGATTGTTACCCAGAATTGATTTGATATGGATATAAAAACCGCTGCATTGGGCATTTTGAAGAGAAAACTGGGTATTTATGCAGAAAATATCCAGCATTCTTGCTCCTCTGGAACTTGCAACTGTCTCTGAACTCCAGCCAAGGGAAAACAGGCTGGATACGAAACCAAAACCCTGCCGGGAAATGATATCAAACCAAATCATAAACAGTTTCATCATATCTGTGATAGTTTATATAAATGGATCTAAAAAAGCCACACAAAGCACAGGATTAGGTCAATGTCATGCATTAACACCTGCTGAACCTGGTCCTCAACAACAGAACAGGAAATCTTAGGTGGGGCCATTTTTTAAATATTTCATGTATTTCTGGAAAGCTCCTACCCTGATTTAGTGCCTCTAAAGATCCAACTGGGGAGCATTCAGTCAGGGTGTTACTCAATCTCCACTTTATACATCATTGAAGGTTAGGTACCTGCTTGTTACCCAAACTTGTTATGGCAAGCTTAAATACATTCAGGAGTAAAAATGTGCTTAACAACTCACATAATAGTTTTTTGAACAACTACCTCATCTCTGTACCCCACACATAAAATCTGTAAGGTCCCTCAGTCGAGCACTGAATTTCAAACACAGATTCACCCACAAAGACCAGGGATGTTTTCCAGTGCCTCGCAAAGAAGGGCACCTATTGGTAGATGGGTAAAAATAAAAAAAACAGACATTGAATATCCCTTTGAGCATGGTGAAGTTATTAATTACACTTTGGATGGTGTATCAATACACCCAGTCACTACAAAGATACAGGCGTCCTTCCAAACTCAATTGCCGGAGAGGAAGGAAACCGCTCAGGAATTTCACCATGAGGCCAATGGTGACTTTAAAACAGTTACAGAGTTGAATGGCTGTGATAGGAGAAAACTGAGGATGGATCAACAACATTGTAGTTACTCCACAATACTAACCTAAATGACAGAGTGAAAAGAAGGAAGCCTGTACAAAATAAAAAATATTCCAAAACATGCATCCTGTTTGCAACAAGGCACTAAAGTAATACTGCAAAGAAATTGACAAAGCAATTAACTTTTTGTCCTGAATACAAAGTGTTGTGTTTTATTGAATTTGCCCTCAAACACATCACTGAGTCCCACTCTCCATATTTTCAAGCATAGTGGTGGCTGCATCATGTTATGGGTATGCTTGTAATCGTTAAGGGAGTTTTTCAGGATAAAAATAAAAGGAATGGAGCTAAGCTCAGGCAAAATCCTCGAGGAAAACCTGGTTCAGTCTGCTTTCCACCAGACACTGGGAGATGAATTCACCTTTCAACAGGACAATAACCTAAAACACAATGACAAATCTACACTGGAGTTGCTTACCAAGACGACGGTGAATGTTCCTGAGAGGCCGAGTTAAAGTTAACCTAAATCTGCATGAAAATCTATGGCAAGACCTGAAAATTGTTGGTTAGCAATGATCAACAACCAATGTATCAGAGGTTGAAGAGTTGTGAAATAAATGAGCAAATGTTGTGGAAAGCTCTTAGAAACTTACCCAGAAACACTCACAGCTGTAATCGCTGCCGAAGGTGATTTTAACATGTACTAATTCAGGGGGTTGAATACTTATCTAATCAAGATTAGTGTTTTTTTTTTTTTTTACAAATATTATTATTTTTCTTCGAATTTCACATTAGAGTATTCTGTGTAGATCGTTGACAAAAAATGACAATGAAATCCATTTTAACCCCACTCTGTAACAACAAAAAGTCAAGGGACGTGAACAATTGTGACAAATGGAGATACAAAACATTAAGAACTCCTGCTCTTTCCATGACAGACTGACCAGGTGAATCCAGGTGAAAGCTATGATCCCTTATTGATGTCACTTGTTAAATCCACTTCAATCAGTGTAGATGAAGGGGAGGAGACAGGTTAAAGAAGGATTTGAGACAATTGAGACATGGATTGTCTCTGTGTGCCATTCAGAGGGTGAGTGGGCAAGACAAAAGATTTAAGTCCCTTTGAACAGGGTATGGTAGTAGGTGCCAGGCGCACCGGTTTGTCAAGAACTGCAACGCTGCTGGGTTTTTCACACTCAACAGTTTCCCGTGTGTATCAAGAATGGTCCACCACCCAAAGGACATCCAGCCAATTTGACACAACTGTGGGAAGCATTGGAGTCAACATGGGCCAGCGTCCCTGTGGAACGCTTTCAACAACTTGTAGAGTAAAAAAAAAAAGTGAGCACTTAGACATGGTAATTTTCATAAATTCATAGAAGTTTGGGAATGACGTATAGCAATATAGAGAGGGAAAGCGGCCGTGCGTTTCGACAATTAATAGACACTGCAGGGCGCCATAGCCAATCAGAACTAGAGTAGGGATATATGCAAATAAGCCATTTGCCACACGGGCCTGCCATCATTCACTTTAAAATGGACTGTATGTTTACAGGTAGTTGCAACAGCGCGACTTCAGATCATTGGAACGCATTCGCCAAAAAATACACCTGAATGGATTTCTGCAAATATGTAAACACCAAGGGAGTCCTCTTACATTTGGGAACTTCCCAGTCCTATTGAACAAACAACCATGAAAAGGGTAGGCTCTCCCTCCCTCAGTTGCCTATGCACATCCACAACAAGATCAACAACTAATGTTAGCCAGAGCGAGATGAGCTAAATTGTAACGAGGGAACATTAACTTTTCCAGCTAGTTGGTCGTCAAAATTGCACTGATAAACGATGGGGAATAGTATCTAGATAAGTTGTTCAGCATTTCACATTTCTTGGTAGCTAACCAAATGACAACTTCCTCTAGCTGTAGCCAATGAAAAATGATAGGGGAAAGTCAGTCACCCACTCACTCCAATGGAATCATCACGCAATAGCTAATTAGGGCTGCCTGATTTAGCTTCTAAATAAATAGTTAGCATACTTAAAAAACCGCACAGCCCATGGGAGTCGTCAAAATCAATCAGCGCTAGTTCTATAGCATGGTGTTTGGCAACAAGAGCACTAGCCTATTAGCCTGTGTTTGGCACACGAGCGTAGCCTTAGCCTGCGCTGTTTGCACACCACAAGGGCACTAGCCTATTAGCCATGAGTGTTGGCACACGGCGCTAGCTTTCGCTGGTTGGTGCACACGATGCTAGCCTATTAGCCTGGGTTTGGCACACGAGCTAGCCTATTAGCTGGTGTTTGGCACACATTTCTTGCAGCTACCAATGACACTGGTGTTTGGCACACAGCGTAGCCTATTAGCCTGGTGTGAAGCACACGGCGCTAGCCTATTAGCTGGTTTGGCACACGCAGCGCTAACCTATTAGGCCTGGTGTTTGGCACTACGATGCTAGCCTATTAGCCTGGTGTTTGGCTCACGAAGCGCTAAGCCTATTGCCTGGTTGTATGGCATCAGCGCTAGCTATTAGCATGGTGTTTGGCACACGAGCGCTAGCCTATTAGCCTGGTGTTTGGCACACGAGCGCTAGCCTATTAGCCTGGTGTTTGGCACACGAGCGCTAGCCTATTAGCCTGGTGTTTGGCACACGAGCGCTAGCTTATTAGCCTGGTGTTTGGCACACGAGCGCTAGCCTATTAGCCTGGTGTTTGGCACACGAGCAGCTAGCCTATTAGCCTGGTGTTTGGCACACGAGCGCTAGCCTATTAGCCTGGTGTTTGGCACACGAGCGCTAGCCTATTAGCCTGGTGTTTGGCACACGAGCGCTAGCCTATTAGCCTGGTGTTTGGCACACGGGCGCTAGCCTATTAGCCTGGTGTTTGGCACACGAGCGCTAGCCTATTAGCCTGGTGTTTGGCACACGTGCGCTAGCCTATTAGCCTGGTGTTTGGCTCACGAGCGCTAGCCTATTAGCCTGGTGTTTGGCACACGAGCGCTAGCCTATTAGCCTGGTGTTTGGCACACGAGCGCTAGCCTATTAGCCTGGTGTTTGGCACACGGGCGCTAGCCTATTAGCCTGGTGTTTGGCACACGAGCGCTAGCCTATTAGCCTGGTGTTTGGCACACGTGCGCTAGCCTATTAGCCTGGTGTTTGGCTCACGAGCGCTAGCCTATTAGCCTGGTGTTTGGCATCAGCGCTAGCCTATTAGCCTGGTGTTTGGCACACGTGCGCTAGCCTATTAGCCTGGTGTTTGGCACACGAGCGCTAGCCTATTAGCCTGGTGTTTGGCACACGTGCGCTAGCCTATTAGCCTGGTGTTTGGCACACGAGCGCTAGCCTATTAGCCTGGTGTTTGGCACACGTGCGCTAGCCTATTAGCCACGTTATGACTGACTTGCGATCATTGCCCTTGCTGGTTTGATTATATTGACATTCCTAACCTTAGTTAAAGTCGTCTGTTTTTGTTCAAAATATTGAGTCATTGAAACTGAAACAGCGCATCCCGAATGGGTGGAGGCAGCAGACAATGTACCGGGCCAGCTGTGATTCATAACCTGATAGCAAGATGTTTTGGACTACTAAGAAATGTATTGTTGAATTATATTAAATCATGCATGTAACTGCATCCATCTTTTCTGCCAACAATGCCTTACGTCATGGAATTTGAGTCAAATAGAACCCATTTTTAAAACATCTTCTAAAGTTGGGTTGAAGCATAAACTGGGAATTTGATCTTTTTGACTGACATTATGATTGTCTGTTTGTTTCATATCTGCAAAGTAGTTAAAACGCTGTCAGTTCCACTTTAAAAGGAAACAGGCCTAGTGAATAATCAGGCCTGGGTGGGTTCTGGGTTGGGGATTTACACTTAAAGAACTCACTTTATTTCTCGCAAAATATAAATATCATGATAATTTAGCTAAACCTTTTTATGCATTTAGACTTACAGTTAGGTCATACAGGAATCAAAGTACCATGATCCAACCACCTGCTATTGAAATCGCCATCAAAAATCATATTTCCTTAAATATGGACCTGTTAGACAGATTAAGCCTAATCCTCCATTTAAAATACTTTGAATTGAGATGTTCCATTAAGAAAGATTGATAATCCAGGGCTATAGGCTTATTATATTTAACCATTCTTTTAGCAGGGATCTGGACCTGGGAATCCCCAATATCACAATAAGTGTCGCCTGGTTTAGACAGGGGAAGTCTTGCACAATATTGGATGTTTTCCATTAAGACAGATTGTTCATCTAGGACCAGGACTATGTTTAACCAGGGCCCCGGGAGGCGTCCTCATCTAGGACCAGGACTATGTTTAACCAGGGCCCCGGGAGGCGTCCTCATCTAGGACCAGGACTATGTTTAACCAGGGCCCCGGGAGGCGTCCTCATCTAGGACCAGGACTATGTTTAACCAGGGCCCCGGGAGGCGTCCTCATCTAGGACCAGGACTATGTTTAACCAGGGCCCCGGGAGGCGTCCTCATCTAGGACCAGGACTATGTTTAACCAGGGCCCCGGGAGGCGTCCTCATCTAGGACCAGGACTATGTTTAACCAGGGCCCCGGGAGGCGTCCTCATCTAGGACCAGGACTATGTTTAACCAGGGCCCCGGGAGGCGTCCTCATCTAGGACCAGGACTATGTTTAACCAGGGCCCCGGGAGGCGTCCTCATCTAGGACCAGGACTATGTTTAACCAGGGCCCCGGGAGGGCGTCCTCATCTAGGACCAGGACTATGTTTAACCAGGGCCCCGGGAGGCGTCCTCATCTAGGACCAGGACTATGTTTAACCAGGGCCCCGGGAGGCGTCCTCATCTAGGACCAGGACTATGTTAACCAGGGCCCCGGGAGGCGTCCTCATCTAGGACCAGGACTATGTTTAACCAGGGCCCCGGGAGGCGTCCTCATCTAGGACCAGGACTATGTTTAACCAGGGCCCCGGGAGGCGTCCTCATCTAGGACCAGGACTATGTTTAACCAGGGCCCCGGGAGGCGTCCTCATCTAGGACCAGGACTATGTTTAACCAGGGCCCCGGGAGGCGTCCTCATCTAGGACCAAAGATGTTTAAACACAGGGCCCCGGGAGGCGTCTCATCAGACCAGGCCTATGTTTAAACCAGGGCCCCGGGAGGTCTCATAGGACCATGACTGTTTAACCAGGGCCCCGGAGGGCCTCATCTAGACCCTGGCTATGTTTAACCAGGCCCCGGGCAGGCGTCCTCATCTAGGACCAGGACTATGTTTAACCAGGGCCCCAGGGAGGCGTCCCATACTAGGACCCAGGACAATGTTATAACCAGGGCCCCAGGAGGCTCCTCATCTAGGACCAAAAGGGCTAGTTTAACCAGGGCCCCGGGAGGCGTCCCACTTGGGCCAGGCTAGTTTCAACCAGGGCCCCGGGAGGCGTCCCTAAATTACCCACAATCTCACAGAGAGATGTTTAGAACAACGTTGAGCACCACAGTAACAGGAGTCACAGAGCAAAATCCAATTATATGGCCAAGGTTGAGAATAGGGCTAGCTCAACTAGAATCAAAACACTGCTCCTTTTGATTCCTGCGGACCGTGGCCTTTACATGGCCCAGCCTAGACCAGCCAGACCCACAGTGATGCTTTTCATTCGGCAAATACAGGCTCTCTAGACAGCACAGGTACTCATGAAAATAAAAAAAGATTGTACAACTTCTCAATTAAAAGATCAGCATACAAAAACCTTTCAGGGAAATCAATGGTTGAATAACTAACTTCCCAGTGATAGTGTTTAGAGATGGATATTAGACCTAGCTTGCGTCTCAAATGGCACCCTGGTCTTAAAGTAGTGCACTAAATAGGGATTAGGGTGCCACTTGGGCCGCAGCCCAACAGTCCACTGGGTCGTTCCGTGTCCTTTCAGCCAGCCATGACACCCACCATCTCAGATTGTTCTGAAATCCTTTCTGTATACAGAAACAGTAAGATTGGCATTACTGCAACATTATTTTTTGTCCCCCACAATTTGTCCCGCACATTGAAATCGGGGAGGGGAATGTGGATCTGTCTCCGTCCCTCTTTCGTACGTTAGTCACACTCAGATAGCAATGGCCTGATTTTGACGAACCTTGGGTGAATGATGCGTCTTGCCGTAGAGAGATCCAGCATTTACTAAATTACACTGATTGGCACAAGGCAGGAGTTATAGTAATTAACAGAAATGTGTGAGTCACACCAGAGAGGAAGAGGCGACGCCAGAGAGATAACTAACTGGGCCCAAAATCTGTCTTCTCCAGCAGGTGGCGTTTTTCCCCTCAACAAGCAGTGGATTTTTTGTATGAAGGTCAATAACAGTGTCGAATTTGGTTAACAAAAAATGTAATGGTTTATTTGCTACATATGGCTTATTTGATCTAATTTAAGTTTTGTATTGCTTAGGATTGTTATGAGTGTACTGATAAGTAGGACACGTGACATATTGGCAGCTTTGAGAAAAAAATTACGTTATATATCAGTTGCGCCTGTTTTTCACAAGCATATCTGCCCTCTCATTGGCTAGAATTGTCCCACCTGATCCTGCCTCCTCCCGACTGCATTCTAGTCTGAGCACCAGTCTCTTCAGCTAACATTCCACTCCTCAAAGAGTCTTTGGCATGTGACATGGAGGACATGGAGTGGATTGGCTAAAGAGACTGGTATTGAAGCGAACTGCCTTCCACTATCAAGTATCTGGTCAATATAATAGATCATCTGTGGTCACACACGACAACAGAAATGTGTTAGTCACACGGAATTTCAATTGGCCCAAAAATATGATTTGATCTGAGAAACTAAGCTAATTGATTGCATTCAAATTGACCATTTTAATTTACACCGGCCAGTTAATTATTTATTTGCAGTATTACTTTAGTGCCTTGTTGCAAACAGGATGCATGTTTTGGAATATTTTTATTCTGTACAGGCTTCCTTCTTTTCACTCTGTCATTTAGGTTAGTATTGTAGAGTGGTTTCCTTCTTCTCCGGCAACTGAGTTTGGAAGGATGACCGTATCTTTGTAGTGACTGGGTGTATTGATACACCATCCAAAGTGTATTTAATAACTTCACCATGCTCAAAGGGATATTCAATGTCTGCTTTTTTTATTTTAACCCATCTACCAATAGGTGCCCTTCTTTAAGAGGCATTGGAAAACCTCCCTGGTCTTTGTGGTTGAATCTGTGTTTGAAATTCACTGCTTGACTGAGGGACCCTTACAGATAATTGTATGTGTGCGGTACAGAGATGAGGTAGTCATTAAAAATCATGTTAAACACTATTATTGCACTCAGAGTGAGTCCATGCAACTTATTATGTGACTTGTTAAGCACATTTTTACTCCTGAATGTATTTAAGCTTGCCATAATAAAGGGGCTGAATACTTATTGACTCAAGATATTTCAGCTTTTCATTTTTAATTTACAAAATGTTTAAATCCAAAAATATATTTCCACTTTGACATTATGGGGTAGTGTGTAGGCCAGTGACAAAATAAAATGAATGTAACCCTTTTTAAATTCAGGCTGTAACACAACAAAATGTGGAAAAATTCAAGGGGTTGTGAATACTTTCTGAAAGCAGTGTACTTCCCAAAAGCGACAATGAAAGCACATACAATTGATGCTATAGCCATCAAATGTTGCCATTAGATAGGTCTCTGTTGTGTAATTGTGGACACAACAGCCATGAAACCTTAACTCCCCTCTACCAGCCTCCATTGTACAAGACTGAACCTGAAGCCACAACCATCACAGATCCAATGGATGGGTCCCTGTATGCTTGAGGCCATGAGGGTAGTTCAACACTATTACGCTTATTTAGGAAATGATAACAAAATGGGTTTAGGTATAATGTTAGCTACATAGTTTTGAAGGTTTTGTAGTGATGATGACTCTGCCATGGGCCTTAAAACAGCTGTAAAATGATACAAAAGATACAGGAATGTAGCGAAGAATAAAGGTGGAACTGAACTGGCAACAACAGTAGCAGTAATTGTATCCGTTTGTTTGAAAGACACTTTTTTACTCAACAAGCACACCAAGACATCTTATGTGGCCTACAGGTTCCTTATTGAACACCGTGTATAGTCTACTTACTGAACACAGCGAATAGAATCCATAGGATAAATACTGTACCTGCTATAGACCAAACAATCCATGTGGTTGATTTCTTTATCGGATCTGTGTCTTCTGTAATCCTCCCAAAGGTCTTTGATGGCAGTGACAGACAAGATGAACACCACTGGTGCCAGGGCCAGCTGTGGTTGGAAAGCATTACAAACGGGAACAAAATTCAGCAGGGCGATGAACACAAAGTATACGTTGGCAAACCTATGGAACTGCTCAAACAGATTCTTCGGTAGAAAAGAGAGAAGTGTGTATTTTGTGGTTTTAATCTTATTGTCTGAATAGTGTCTATTTGGGTTGTCCTCTCCTTTGGTTTGATCGTATAAGATGTTAGAATGGACAGTCCGTGTTTTGTGTTCCTTCTTGGTTTTCTTCCTCGGTTTCTTCACTTTGACCACTTCGGTTTCTCCAATCTTCTCTCGCGCCATACTTCGCCTCAAACTCTCCCAAACTTTTCTTTTCTTTTGCGTTTTTCAACCATAGAAATGTCCTATGTAATCATAGTGCTCCATACCTTTAGAATGACATTGTATTATTCTCTGTTTTCACGCTCATCTCTTCTTTACTCTCATCTCCTCTTTAGGTAGACGAAAATATTTCAGTATTAGCATTTTTTCATTTGCAGTTTGGAGATGCTTCGTAAAGTCAGGGTTAGCTGTGAACAACACAACTTTTACCGCTCAGTCGGTGAGCTGTACATCACATGGATAGACTCACTCTGGGATCTCGTGGCACCGTCCATTGGCCGTATGTATAAAACGCATGGGATTGGTGCAGCTCATGCGCAGAGAGAGATGTTGGTGAGAGGAGAGGACACTGGGCTCGTCACTCCTGCCGCTCCGCCCGCTCCGCCCGCTCCGCCCGCTCCTGCCCGCTCCTGCCGCTCCTCCCTCTCACAAACACATTCTTTTTCTTCTGGATGGAAGTGCCACGTGGCCCGACGCGGTATTATTTGAGTTCAAAAAGCTGGCCTAGAAAAAAGACGAAACGCCCTTACATTGATGACACTTCTGCAAATCCAATTATTCAACGTCATCACATACATTTTGTGGGGTCGAAATGATATGGAAACAACATTGATTCAACCAGTTTTTGCGTAGTGGGTTATATTGTTACGTTTTTTTTTGTTTAGTAGAATACACAGGGTGCAATTTCGAAATTTGGTTGTGCATTAACAGTTTTTCTCTTGTTATGTCAGTCACGGATAGTCACTCAATTAACCCATGTCAGCTAAACATGTTTTAGATTGGTAAATTAGTCTAGTGTCCAGTTATCTAAACCTGTAGTAATCAAGGTCGAATTAGAGCCTGGGGACCCCCCCATTCATTTTGTTAGTCAGTCTCACTCAGATATATTAAAAACTGCAAACATTTCTCTCCCTCCTATGGAAAAATGTGTAGAAATGCAGGAAATTAGATGTTAAACTTCTACTTTTCCTCTTCCCCCCCCATGACAAAATGAGTAGAATTGCACATAAATAAACACTAAAATGTAAGAAATTCTACTGTGGCCCTATGATGAGTTCAGATTTTTTGTGGCCCCCCCAAAACCCATCAAAGTTGCCCATCCCTGGCCTCCATAAACCCAGTCGGGGAACGTCCTCCAACAGAGGCATAAGCTATGGCTGGCCTCCATAAACCCACTCGGGGAACGTCCTCCAACAGAGGCATAAGCTATGGCTGGCCTCCATAAACCCACTCTGGGAACGTCCTCCAACAGAGGCATAAGCTATGGCTGGCCTCCATAAACCCACTCGGGGAACGTCCTCCAACAGAGGCATAAGCTATGGCTGGCCTCCATAAACCCACTCGGGGAACGTCCTCCAACAGAGGCATAAACCTATGGCTGGCACTCCATAAACCCACTCTGGGAACGTCCTCCAACAGAGGCATAAGCTATGGGCTGCCTCCATAAACCCAGTCGGGGAACGTCCTCACAACAGAGGCATAAGCTATGGCTGGCCTCCATAAACCCAGTCGGGGAAACGTCCTCCAACAGAGGCATAGCTATGGCTGGCCTCCATAAACCCAGTCGGGGTACCGTCCTCCAACCAGAGGCATAAGCTATGGCGGCCTCCATAAACCCACTCGGGGAACGTCCTCCAAACAGAGGCATAAGCTATGGCTGGCCTCCATAAACCCCACTCTGGGGAACGTCCTCCAACAGAGGCATAAGCTATGGCTGGCCTCCATAAACCCACTCGGGGAACGTCCTCCAACAGAGGCATAAGCTATGGCTGGCCTCCATAAACCCACTCTGGGAACGTCCTCCAACAGAGGCATAAGCTATGGCGTTTGTTCATCATGTTGTTTTGTCATGTTGTTCATCATGTTGTTTTGAAATACAGTATTTCTACCAACATGCAAAGACCATTAAGGCTTTTTCAATCAATCCCTTGATGGGAAACGGAAGCACTACGATTCATTTCTCTGCATTTTTTGGGTGGCCATCATCTGCTTTGTTTGTCTTCCTTACGGTGGATGTAGGTCCACATGGAACATCCGCTAAGGCTGCAAATGAGTTCTAGAATTCTACACCAAATGATCTGAGGCCATTTTGCAACTTCTAACTGTTGATGATGCTTGTATAAGATGGCCCAGTGCCAGGTGTCAACCATGGGTTGCATAGTGTATTGTAATTACTCTGCAAATGTGAGATTTTTGCGTGTAGACCTAGGCCAATTTCTTTTATTCTTATTTGCTTTCAGTTTTCAATGTCAGTTTCAAGTTTTAATGTCACACACTCAAGTACAGTGAAATGCCTTTCTTGCAAACTCAAAACCCAACAATGCAATAATCAATAACAATGTATTACTAGAAAAAACACATGAGAAATAAGAATAAGAAATATGAAATACTTTATTGTGTAAGTTAGCAGCTATATACAGGACATATGGGCTCCCGAGTGGCGCAGCGGTCTAAGGCACTGCATCTCAGTGCTTGAGGCGTCACTACAGACCCCCCTGGTTCGATTCCAGGCTGTATCACAACCGGCTGGGTTTGGCCGGTGTAGGCCGTCATTGTAAATAAGAATTTGTTCTTAACTGACTTGCCTAGTAAAATAAAATAAATGAATAAAAATATTTAGAAAGTAAGATCCAATACCATATTAACATGTACAGGGATACTGGAGTGATGGAGGTAGATATGTATAGGGGTAAGGGGACAGGGATACTGGAGTGATGGAGGTAGATATGTATAGGGGTAAGGGGACAGGGATACTGGAGTGATGGAGGTAGATATGTATAGGGGTAAGGGGACAGGGATACTGGAGTGATGGAGGTAGATATGTATAGGGGTAAGGGGACAGGGATACTGGAGTGATGGAGGTGGATATGTATAGGGGTAAGGGGACAGGGATACTGAGTGATGGAGGTAGATATGTATAGGGGTAAGGGGACAGGGATACTGGAGTGATGGAGGTAGATATGTATAGGGGTAAGGGACAGGGATACTGGAGTGATGGAGGTAGATATGTATAGGGGTAAGGGGACAGGGATACTGGAGTGATGGAGGTAGATATGTATAGGGTAAGGGGACAGGGATACTGGAGTGATGGAGGTAGATATGTATAGGGGTAAGGGGACAGGGATACTGGAGTGATGGAGGTAGATATGTATAGGGGTAAGGGGACAGGGATACTGGAGTGATGGAGGTAGATATGTGTAGGGGGACAGGATACTGGAGTGATGGAGGTAGATATGTTAGGGTAAGGGGACAGGGATACTGGAGTGATGGAGGTGATATGTATAGGGGTAAGGGGACAGGGATACTGGAGTGATGGAGGTAGATATGTATAGGGTAAGGGGACAGGGATACTGGAGTGATGGAGGTGGATATGTATAGGGGTAAGGGGACAGGGGTGATGGAGGTAGATATGTATAGGGGTAAGGGGACAGGGGTGATGGAGGTAGATATGTATAGGGGTTAAGTGTCTAGGCAACAGGAGATAAGATAAACAGAGTAGCAGCAGCTTGTATGTGAGGGGGTGTGTAGAGTCAGTATAAATGTATGTACATATTATGTGTGAGTGAACAGATGATGGAGTGAGTGTTTGTGTGACAGTGTGTGTGTGTGAGTAGGGCCCTGTGAGTGAACAGATGATGGAGTGAGTGACAGTGTGTGTGTAGTGAGTAGGGCCCTGTGAGTGTGCATAGAGACCTGTAGTCCACGATCAGCTCCTTGTTCTTCCTGACGTTGAGGGAGAGGTTGTTGCTCCGGCACCACACTTCCAGGTCTCTGACCTCCTCCCTGTAGGCTGACTCATCATCACCGGTGATCAGGCTACCAGGTCGTGTCGTCAGCCAACTAATGGTGTTGGGAGTCGTACGAGGCCACGCAGGAGGGGACTAAGCACACACCCCTGAGGGGCCCCCGTGTTGAGGATCAGTGTGGCAGATGTGTTGTTACCTACCCTTACCACCTGGGGGCGTCCCGTCAGGAAGTCCAGGATCCAGTAGCAGAGGGACAGTGGTGGAAAAAGGACCCAATCGTCATACTTGAGTAAAAGTAAAGATACCTTAATAGAAAATTAAAGTAAAAGTGAAAGTCACCCAGTAAAATACTACTTGAGTAAAAGTCTAAAAGTATTTGGTTTTAAATATACGTAAGTATCAAAAGTAAATGTAATTGCTAAAATATACTTAAGTATCAAAAGTAAAAGTAAAAGTATAAATCATTTCAAATTCTTTATATTAAGCAAATCAGACGGCACCATTTTCTTGTTGTTTTAATTTACGGATAGCCAGGGGCACACTCCAACACTACTCAGACATCATTTACAAATGAAGCATGAATGTTTAGTGAGTCTGCCAGATAAGAGGCATTAGGGATGATCAGGGATGTGAATTCGACCATGTTCCTGTCCTGCTAAGCATTCAAAAGGTAACAAGTACTTTTGGGTGTCAGGGAAAATGTATGGCGTAAAAAAGACAATATTTTCTTTAGGAATGTAGTGAAGTAAAAGTAAAAATATATATAAATATTACAGTAAAGTACAGATACCCCAAAAAACTACTAAAGTAGTACTTTAAAGTATTTTTACTTAAGTACTTTACGCCACTGCAGAGGGAGGTGTTCAGACCCAGAGTCCTAAACTTGTTGACGAGTTTGGAGGGGACAATGGTATTGAATGCTGAGCTGTAGTCAATGAACAGCATTCTCACATAGGTATTCATCTTATCTAGGTGGGTGAGGGCAGTGTGTAGAAAAATTGAGATTGCGTTCTATAAATATTTCTCCCATAAGTATTTTAGGCTACTGATATGACATTCTAAACCAGCAATTTGAGATTGTCTGCATCTTATCCAAGAGGTTATTTTATGTCTTGTTTTGATTAGATAAAATCAGAACAAATGCATATTCAGTTCTGTCTTCAGTGTAGAACTAGGCCTCAAGGCCTAAACCCAGCCCTTCATAGTGTACAGACAGACTAGACCTCCTGTTTACCAGGGGGAGGCCTGGACACTGTTTACCAGGGAGGGAGGCCTGGACACTGTTTACCAGGGAGGGAGGCCTGGACACTGTTTACCAGGGAGGGAGGCCTGGACACTGTTTACCAGGGAGGGAGGCCTGGACACTGTTTACCAGGGAGGGAGGCCTGGACACTGTTTACCAGGGAGGGAGGCCTTAACACTGTTTACCAGGGAGGGAGGCCTGGACACTGTTTACCAGGGAGGGAGGCCTGGACACTGTTTACCAGGGAGGGAGGCCTGGACACTGTTTACCAGGGAGGGAGGCCTTAACACTGTTTACCAGGGAGGGAGGCCTTGACACTGAGAGAGGAGAGGAGAGGAGAGGAGAGGAAGAGGAGAGGAGAGGAGAGAGAGGAGAGAGGAGAGAGAGGAAGGAGAGGAGAGGAGAGAGGATAGAGGAGAGGAGAGAGATGATGATAGGAGTTAGAGTATGATGACTTAGTGCTGTTGCTAGCTAAGTGTGTCCCTTAGGTCAGTTCCAGCCCTCTGCCCTCTGCCTGCTGTCTCAGGTCCAGCTCACCCCGGTCGCTCATTCATCACAGGGAAATTGAATCGTTCCCCCCCGCCAGCATGCCACAGAGTCCAACAATCAATACTTTTGGCCCAACAGCTGGCTGGTTGTAATACAAATCACAGACGACGGCTCGTGAGAGGGTCCACATATTTATCTCCTGAGAGGGGCCACAAATGTATCTCCTGCAGGGCCACTGCTGGCTTTCTCTCTCCCTCTCTCTCTCTCTCTCATCTCTCTTCGCTCTCTCCTCGATCTCCTCTCTCTCTCCTGCACCTCTCCTCTCTCTCTCTCTCTCTCTCTCTCTCTCACTCTGCCCCCTAGTAGTATAGTCCCTAGAGGTTTTTATTGAACTCAACTACTGTAAAGGCCATCGGTTTAGGACAACATATTCCTCTCTCATCTACAGTGGCTTGCGAAAGTATTCACCCCCCTTGGCATTTTTCCTATTTTGTTGCCTTACAACCTGGAATTAAAATGGATTTTTGTGGGGTTTGTATCATTTAATTTACACAACATGCCTACCACTTTGAAGATGCACATTTCTTTTGTGAAACAAACAAGAAATAAGACAAAAAAACAGAAAACTTGACCGTGCATAACTATTCACCTCCACCCAAAGTCAATACTTTGTAGAGCCACCTTTTGCAGCAATTACAGCTGCAAGTCTCTTGGGGTATGTCTCTATAAGCTTGGCACATCTAGCCACTGGGATTTTTGCCCATTCTTCAAGGCAAAACTGCTCCAGCTCCTTCAAGTTGGATGGGTTCCGCTGGTGTACAGCAATCTTTAAGCCATACCACAGATTCTCAATTGGATTGAGGTCTGGGCTTTGACAAGGCCATTCCAAGACATTTAAATGTTCCCCTTGAACCACTCGAGTGTTGCTTTAGCAGTATGCTTAAGGTCATTGTCTTGCTGGAAGGTGAACCTCCGTCCCAGTCTCAAATCTCTGGAAGACTGAAACAGGTTTCCCTCAAGAATTTCCCTGTATTTAGCGCCATCCATCATTCCTTCAATTCTGACCAGTTTCCCAGTCCCTGCTGATGGAAAACATCCCCACAGCATGATGCTGCCACCACCATGCTTCACTGTGGGGATGGTGTTCTTGGGTGATGAGAGGTGTTGGGTTTGCGCCAGACATAACGTTTTCCTTGATGGCCAAATAGCTCAATTTTAGTCTCATCTGACCAGAGTACCTTCTTCCATATGTTTGGGGAGTCTCCCACATGCCTTTTGGCGAACACCAAACGTGTTTGCTTTTTTTTTTTCTTTAAGCAATGGCTTTTTTTCTGGCCACTCTTCTGCAAAGCCCAGCTCTGTGGAGTGTACGGTTTAAAGTGGTCCTATGGACAGATACTCCAATCTCCGCTGTGGAGTTTTGCAGCTCCTTCAGGGTTATCTTTGGTCTCTTTGTTGCCTCTCTGATTAATGCCCTCCTTGCCTGGTCCGTGAGTTTTGGTGGGCGGCCTCAAAGGCTGCTTTTAGACAGGCAGCCCAATTCTCATAATTTTTCCACCAAGTGGTCTTTTGACCAATCACACCAGATCTTTTCACATCAGATCTTTTTCAGAGCTGATCTGATTGGCCAAAAGACCAATTAGTGAAAAAAATATCAGAATTGGGCTGTGTGTGGCCTCCCGAGTGGCGCAGCGGTCTAAGGCACTGCATCGCAGTGTTACGGCGTCACTACATTCTGGGGTTTGATCCCAGGCTGTGTCATTACCGGCCGTGACCGGGAGTCCCATTGGACAGCATCGTCCGGGTTAGGGGGGGGGGGGGGGGGGTGTGAGCGGGAGAGACAGGGAGAGAGAGAGATGGACGGAGACATGGAGAGAGACAGAGACAGGAAGAGAGACAGAGACAGGGAGGGAGAGAGAGAGGGAGACAGAGAGAGAGAGACAGGGAGAGAGACAGAGAGGGAGAGAGGGTGACAGAGAGGGAGAGAAATAGGGGGTTAAATACAAGTTAGGGACATCACTGGGATTAAATAAAGGTTGGTAACATCACTGGGGGTTAAATAAGGGTTGGTAACATCACTGGGGGTTAAATAAGGGTTGAGAGAGAGAGAGAGACCACAAATACAAATTCCATCTAGACACCGTTGCCGTCGTAGAGCGCACAAAAAATCAAATCAAATCAAATCAAATCAAATTTTATTGGTCACATGCGCCGAATACAACAGGTGCAGACATTACAGTGAAATGCTTACTTACAGCCCTTAACCAACAGTGCATTTATTTTAAACAAAAAAAGTAAGAATAAAACAACAACAAAAAAAGTGTTGAGAAAAAAAGAGCAGAAGTAAAATAAAGTGACAGTAGGGAGGCTATATATACAGGGGGGTACAGTTGCAGAGTCAATGTGCGGGGGCACCGGCTAGTTGAGGTAGTTGAGGTAATATGTACATGTGGGTAGAGTTAAAGTGACTATGCATAAATACTTAACAGAGTAGCAGCAGCGTAAAAAGGATGGGGTGGGGGGGCAGTGCAAATAGTCCGGGTAGCCATGATTAGCTGTTCAGGAGTCTTATGGCTTGGGGGTAGAAGCTGTTGAGAAGTCTTTTGGACCTAGACTTGGCACTCCGGTACCGCTTGCCGTGCGGTAGCAGAGAGAACAGTCTATGACTAGGGTGGCTGGAGTCTTTGACAATTTTGAGGGCCTTCCTCTGACACCGCCTGGTATAGAGGTCCTGGATGGCAGGAAGCTTGGCCCCAGTGATGTACTGGGCCGTACGCACTACCCTCTGTAGTGCCTTGCGGTCAGAGGCCAAGCAGTTGCCATACCAGGCGGTGATGCAACCAGTCAGGATGCTCTCGATGGTGCAGCTGTATAATTTTTTGAGGATCTGAGGACCCATGCCAAATCTTTTTAGTCTCCTGAGGGGGAATAGGCTTTGTCGTGCCCTCTTCACGACTGTCTTGGTGTGTTTGGACCATGATAGTTCGTTGGTGATGTGGACACCAAGGAACTTGAAGCTCTCAACCTGTTCCACTACAGCCCCGTCGATGAGAATGGGGGCGTGCTCAGTCCTCTTTTTTTTCCTGTAGTCCACAATCATCTCCTTTGTCTTGGTCACGTTGAGGGAGAGGTTGTTGTCCTGGCACCACACGGCCAGATCTCTGACCTCCTCCCTATAGGCTGTCTCATCGTTGTCGGTGATCAGGCCTACCACTGTTGTGTCGTCGGCAAACTTAATGATGGTGTTGGAGTCGTGCCTGGCCATGCAGTCATGGGTGAACAGAGAGTACAGGAGGGGACTGAGCACGCACCCCTGAGGGGCCCCCGTGTTGAGGATCAGTGTGGCAGATGTGTTGTTACCTACCCTTACCACCTGGGGGCGGCCCGTCAGGAAGTCCAGGATCCAGTTGCAGAGGGAGGTGTTTAGTCCCAGGATCCTTAACTTAGTGATGAGCTTAGAGGGCACTATGGTGTTGAATGCTGAGCTGTAGTCAATGAATAGCATTCTCACGTAGGTGTTCCTCTTGTCCAGGTGGGAAAGGGCAGTGTGGAGTGCGATAGAGATTGCATCATCTGTGGATCTGTTGGGGCGGTATGCAAATTGGAGTGGGTCTAGGGTTTCTGGGATAATGCTGTTGATGTGAGCCATGACCAGTCTTTCAAAGCACTTCATGGCTACAGACGTCAGTGCTACGGGTCGGTAGTCATTTAGGCAGGTTATCTTAGAGTCCTTGGGCACGGGGATAATGGTGGTCTGCTTGAAACATGTTGGTATTACAGACTCAGTCAGGGACATCAGTGAAGACACTTGCCAGTTGGTCAGCACATGCTCGGAGTACACGTCCTGGTAATCCGTCTGGCCCTGCGGCCTTGTGAATGTTGACCTGCTTAAAAGTCTTACTCACATCGGCTACGGAGAGCGTGATCACATAGTCATCCGGAACAGCTGGTGCTCTCATGCATGCTTCAGTGTTGCTTGCCTCGAAGCGAGCATAAAAGTGGTTTAGCTCGTCTGGTAGGCTTGTGTCACTGGGCAGCTCGCGGCTGTGCTTCCCTTTGTAGTCTGTAATAGTTTTCAAGCCCTGCCACATCCGACGAGCGTCAGAGCCAGTGTAGTATGATTCAATCTTAGACCTGTATTGACTCTTTGCCTGTTTGATGGTTCGTCGGAGGTCATAGCGGGATTTCTTATAAGCGTCCGGGTTAGAGTCCCGTTCCTTGAAAGCGGCAGCTCTACCCTTTAGCTCAGTGCGGATGTTTCCTGTAATCCATGGCTTCTGGTTGGGGTATGTACGTACGGTCACTGTGGGGACGACATCATCGATGCACTTATTGATGAACCAGTGACTGATGTGGTGTACTCCTCAATGCTGTCTGAAGAATCCCGGAACATGTTCCAGTCTGTGCTAACAAAACAGTCCTGTAGCTTAGCATCTGCGTCATCTGACCACTTTTTTATTAACCGAGTCACTGGTGCTTCCTGCTTTAGTTTTTGCTTATAAGCAGGAATCAGGAGGATAGAGTTATGGTCAGATTTGCCAAATGGAGGGCGAGGGAGAGCTTTGTATGCGTCTCTGTGTGTGGAGTAAAGGTGGTCTAGAGTTTTTTTCCCTCTGGTTGCACATTTAACATGCTGGTAGAAATTAGGTAGAACGGATTTAAGTTTCCCTGCATTAAAGTCCCCGGCCACTAGGAGCGCTGCATCTGGATGAGCGTTTTCCTGTTGATTAATGGCCTTGTACAACTCATTCAGTGCAATCTTAATGCCAGCATTGGTTTGTGGTGGTAAATAGACAGCTATGAAAAATATAGATGAAAACTCTCTTGGTAAATAGTGTGGTCTACAGCTTATCATAAGATAATCTACCTCAGGCGAGCAAAACCTCGAGACTTCCTTAGTATTTGATTTTGTGCACCAGCTGTTACCTCGGCGTAAACATCAACACCACAGGTAACTTCCACAAAGCTGTGAACGATCTGAGAGACAAGGCAAGAAGGGCCTTCTATGCCATCAAAAGGAACATAAAATTCGACATACCCATTAGGTTCTGGCTTGAATCAGTTATAGAACCCATTGCCCTTCATGGTTGTGAGGTCTGGGGTCTGCTCACCAATCAAGAATTCACAAAATGGGACACACACCAAATTGAGACTCTGCATGCAGAATTCTGCAAAATATCCTCAGTGTACAACGTCAAACACCAAATAATGTATGCAGAGCAGAATTAGGCCGATACCCACTAATTATCAAAATCCAGAAAATAGCCGTTAAATTCTAAAACCACCTAAAAGAAAGCGATTCCCAAACCTTCCATAACAAAGCCATCACCTACAGAGAGATGAACCTGGAGAAGAGTCCCCTAAGCAAGCTGGTCCTGGGGCTCTGTTCACAAACACAAACAGACCCCACAGAGCCCCAGAACAGCAACACAATTAGACCCAAACAAATCCTGAGAAAACAAAAAGATAATTACTTGACACATTGGAAAAAATTTACAAAAAAACAGAGCAAACTAGAATGCTGAGAGAGAGAGAGAGAGAGAGAGAGAGAGAGAGAGAGAGAGAGAGAGAGAGAGAGAGAGAGAGAGAGAGAGAGAGAATCTGTTTCGTTCATCTTTTCACTGAAAATAATTGTGTTTGTTTAGAACGCATTCTTTCAATATCAGTTGCTGGAATATACAGGGCCTTAAGAGTAGAGATCCTGATTTTATTGAAATCTTTAATAAGACAGACATTATAATACTGACAGAAACATGGTATAGAGTCGATGTAGCTTTAATTACAAAGAGATCACAAAAAAATGATAAGGATTTGATCCCCTGCTGATTTTTTTACGTTTGCCCACTGACAAAGACATGATCAGTCTATAATTTTAATGGTAGGTTTATTTGAACAGTGAGAGACAGAATAACAACAACAAAATCCAGAAAAACGCATGTCAAAAATGTTATAAATTGATTTGCATTTTAATGAGGGAAATAAGTATTTGACCCCTCTGCAAAACATTACAACCCTTGTTGGCAATCACAGAGGTAAGACGTTTCTTGTAGTTGGCCACCAGGTTTGCACATATCTCAGGAGAGATTTTGTTCCACTCCTCTTTGCAGATCTTCTCCAAATCATTAAGGTTTCGAGGCTGACGTTTGGCAACTCGAACCTTAAGCTCCCTCCACAGATTTTCTATGGGATTAAGGTCTGGAGACTGGCTAGGCCACTCCAGGACCTTAATGTGCTTCTTCTTGAGCCACTCCTTTGTTGCCTTGGCCGTGTGTTTTGGGTCATTGTCATGCTGGAATACCCATCCACGACCCATTTTCAATGCCCTGGCTGAGGGAAGGAGGTTCTCACCCAAGATTTGACGGTACATGGCCCCGTCCATCGTCCCTTTGATGCGGTGAAGTTGTCCTGTCCCCTTAGCAGAAAAACACCCCCAAAGCATAATGTTTCCACCTCCATGTTTGACGGTGGGGATGGTGTTCTTGGGGTCATAGGCAGCATTCCTCCTCCTCCAAACACGGCGAGTTGAGTTGATGCCAAAGAGCTCGATTTTGGTCTCATCTGACCACAACACTTTCACCCAGTTCTCCTCTGAATCATTCAGATGTTCATTGGCAAACTTCAGACGGGCCTGTATATGTGCTTTCTTGAGCAGGGGGACCTTGCGGGCGCTGCAGGATTTCAGTCCTTCACAGCGTAGTGTGTTACCAATTGTTTTCTTGGTGACTATGGTCCCAGCTGCCTTGAGATCATTGACAAGATCCTCCCGTGTAGTTCTAGGCTGATTCCTCACCGTTCTCATGATCATTGCAACTCCACGAGGTGAGATCTTGCATGGAGCCCCAGGCCGAGGGAGATTGACAGTTCTTTTGTGTTTCTTCCATTTACATTTACATTTTAGTCATTTAGCAGACGCTCTTATCCAGAGCGACTTACAGTTAGTGATTACATATTTTTTTTATACTGGCCCCCCATTTGCGAATAATCGCACCAACTGTTGTCACCTTCTCACCAAGTTGCTTGGCGATGGTCTTGTAGCCCATTCCAGCCTTGTGTAGGTCTACAATCTTGTCCCTGACATCCTTGGAGAGCTCTTTGGTCTTGGCCATGGTGGAGAGTTTGGAATCTGATTGATTGATTGCTTCTGTGGACAGGTGTCTTTTATACAGGTAACAAACTGAGATTAGGAGCACTCCCTTTAAGAGTGTGCTCCTAATCTCAGCTCGTTACCTGTATAAAAGACACCTGGGAGCCAGAAATCTTTCTATTTGAGAGGGGGTCAAATACTTATTTCCCTCATTAAAATGCAAATCAATTTATAACATTTTTTACATGCGTTTTTCTGGATTTCTTTGTTGTTATTCTGTCTCTCACTGTTCAAATAAACCTACCATTTAAATTATAGACTGATCATTTCTTTGTCAGTGGGCAAACGTACAAAATCAACAGCGGATCAAATACTTTTTTCCCTCACTGTAATACAGGTCAGAGACTCAGGGAAGTTAGTAATTTGGTACAAATCTGAAATTCATGATTCAATACATTTTAGTCATTTAGCAGACGCTCTTATCCGGAGCGACATACAGTTAGTGAGTGCATGCATTTTCATACTGGTCCCCCGTGGGAATCGAACCCACAACCCTGGCGTTGCAAGCGCCATGCTCTAATCCAAAAATAATTAATTCCCTCACAGAGAGATGTATTTCTCTGTGCCATACAGTGGGGAAAAAAAGTATTTAGTCAGCCACCAATTGTGCAAGTTCTCCCACTTAAAAAGATGAGAGAGGCCTGTAATTTTCATCATAGGTACACGTCAACTATGACAGACAAAATGAGAAAAATAAATTTTTTATGAATTTATTTGCAAATTATGGTGGAAAATAAGTATTTGGTCAATAACAAAAGTTTCTCAATACTTTGTTATATACCCTTTGTTGGCAATGACACAGGTCAAACGTTTTCTGTAAATCTTCACAAGGTTTTCACACACTGTTGCTGGTATTTTGGCCCATTCCTCCATGCAGATCTCCTCTAGAGCAGTGATGTTTTGGGGCTGTCGCTGGGCAACACAGACTTTCAACTCCCTCCAAAGATTTTCTATGGGGTTGAGATCTGGAGACTGGCTAGGCCACTCCAGGACCTTGATATGCTTCTTATGAAGCCACTCCTTCGTTGCCCGGGCGGTGTGTTTGGGATCATTGTCATGCTGAAAGACCCAGCCACGTTTCATCTTCAATGCCCTTGCTGATGGAAGGAGGTTTTCACTCAAAATCTCACGATACATGGCCCCATTCATTCTTTCCTTTACACGGATCAGTCGTCCTGGTCCCTTTGCAGAAAAACAGCCATGATGTTTCCACCCCCATGCTTCACAGTAGGTATGGTGTTCTTTGGATGCAACTCAGCATTCTTTGTCCTCCAAACACGACAAGTTGAGTTTTTACCAAAAAGTTATATTTTGGTTTCATCTGACCATATGACATTCTCCCAATCCTCTTCTGGATCATCCAAATGCACTCTAGCAAACTTCAGACGGGCCTGGACATGTACTGGCTTAAGCAGGGGGACACGTCTGGCACTGCAGGATTGGAGTCCCTGGCGGCGTAGTGTGTTACTGATGGTAGGCTTTGTTACTTTGGTCCCAGCTCTCTGCAGGTCATTCACTAGGTCCCCCCGTGTGGTTCTGGGATTTTTGCTAACCGTTCTTGTGATCATTTTGACCCCACGGGGTGAGATCTTGCGTGGAGCCCCAGATCGAGGGAGATTATCAGTGGTCTTGTATGTCTTCCATTTCCTAATAATTGCTCCCACAGTTGATTTCTTCAAACCAAGCTGCTTACCTATTGCAGATTCAGTCTTCCCTGCCTGGTGCAGGTCTACAATTTTGTTTCTGGTGTCCTTTGACAGCTCTTTGGTCTTGGCCATAGTGGAGTTTGGAGTGTGACTGTTTGAGGTTGTGGACAGGTGTCTTTTATACTGATAACAAGTTCAAACAGGTGCCATTAATACAGGTAACGAGTGGAGGACAGAGGAGCCTCTTAAAGAAGAAGTTACAGGTCTGTGAGAGCCAGAAATCTTGCTTGTTTGTAGGTGACCAAATACTTATTTTCCACCATAATTTGCAAAAAAAATTCATTGAAAATCCTACAATGTGATTTTCTGGAGAAAAAAATCTCAATTTGTCTGTCATAGTTGACGTGTACCTATGATGAAAATTACAGGCCTCTCTCATCTTTTTAAGTGGGAGAACTTGCACAATTGGTGGCTGACTAAATACTTTTTTTCCCCACTGTATGGCACAGAGAAATACATCTCTCTGTGAGGGAATTAATTATTTTTGGATTAGAGCATGGCGCTTGCAACGCCAGGGTTGTGGGTTCGATTCCCACGGGGGACCAGTATGAAAATGCATGCACTCACTAACTGTATGTCGCTCCGGATAAGAGCGTCTGCTAAATGACTAAAATGTATTGAATCATGAATTTCAGATTTGTACCAAATTACTAACTTCCCTGAGTCTCTGCCCTGTATTACAGTGAGGGAAAAAAGTATTTGATCCGCTGTTGATTTTGTACGTTTGCCCACTGACAAAGAAATGATCAGTCTATAATTTAAATGGTAGGTTTATTTGAACAGTGAGAGACAGAATAACAACAAAGAAATCCAGAAAAACGCATGTAAAAAATGTTATAAATTGATTTGCATTTTAATGAGGGAAATAAGTATTTGACCCCTCTGCAAAACATTACAACCCTTGTTGGCAATCACAGAGGTAAGACGTTTCTTGTAGTTGGCCACCAGGTTTGCACATATCTCAGGAGAGATTTTGTTCCACTCCTCTTTGCAGATCTTCTCCAAATCATTAAGGTTTCGAGGCTGACGTTTGGCAACTCGAACCTTAAGCTCCCTCCACAGATTTTCTATGGGATTAAGGTCTGGAGACTGGCTAGGCCACTCCAGGACCTTAATGTGCTTCTTCTTGAGCCACTCCTTTGTTGCCTTGGCCGTGTGTTTTGGGTCATTGTCATGCTGGAATACCCATCCACGACCCATTTTCAATGCCCTGGCTGAGGGAAGGAGGTTCTCACCCAAGATTTGACGGTACATGGCCCCGTCCATCGTCCCTTTGATGCGGTGAAGTTGTCCTGTCCCCTTAGCAGAAAAACACCCCCAAAGCATAATGTTTCCACCTCCATGTTTGACGGTGGGGATGGTGTTCTTGGGGTCATAGGCAGCATTCCTCCTCCTCCAAACACGGCGAGTTGAGTTGATGCCAAAGAGCTCGATTTTGGTCTCATCTGACCACAACACTTTCACCCAGTTCTCCTCTGAATCATTCAGATGTTCATTGGCAAACTTCAGACGGGCCTGTATATGTGCTTTCTTGAGCAGGGGGACCTTGCGGGCGCTGCAGGATTTCAGTCCTTCACAGCGTAGTGTGTTACCAATTGTTTTCTTGGTGACTATGGTCCCAGCTGCCTTGAGATCATTGACAAGATCCTCCCGTGTAGTTCTAGGCTGATTCCTCACCGTTCTCATGATCATTGCAACTCCACGAGGTGAGATCTTGCATGGAGCCCCAGGCCGAGGGAGATTGACAGTTCTTTTGTGTTTCTTCCATTTACATTTACATTTTAGTCATTTAGCAGACGCTCTTATCCAGAGCGACTTACAGTTAGTGATTACATATTTTTTTTATACTGGCCCCCCATTTGCGAATAATCGCACCAACTGTTGTCACCTTCTCACCAAGTTGCTTGGCGATGGTCTTGTAGCCCATTCCAGCCTTGTGTAGGTCTACAATCTTGTCCCTGACATCCTTGGAGAGCTCTTTGGTCTTGGCCATGGTGGAGAGTTTGGAATCTGATTGATTGATTGCTTCTGTGGACAGGTGTCTTTTATACAGGTAACAAACTGAGATTAGGAGCACTCCCTTTAAGAGTGTGCTCCTAATCTCAGCTCGTTACCTGTATAAAAGACACCTGGGAGCCAGAAATCTTTCTATTTGAGAGGGGGTCAAATACTTATTTCCCTCATTAAAATGCAAATCAATTTATAACATTTTTTACATGCGTTTTTCTGGATTTCTTTGTTGTTATTCTGTCTCTCACTGTTCAAATAAACCTACCATTTAAATTATAGACTGATCATTTCTTTGTCAGTGGGCAAACGTACAAAATCAACAGCGGATCAAATACTTTTTTCCCTCACTGTAATACAGGGCAGAGACTCAGGGAAGTTAGTAATTTGGTACAAATCTGAAATTCATGATTCAATACATTTTAGTCATTTAGCAGACGCTCTTATCCGGAGCGACATACAGTTAGTGAGTGCATGCATTTTCATACTGGTCCCCCGTGGGAATCGAACCCACAACCCTGGCGTTGCAAGCGCCATGCTCTAATCCAAAAATAATTAATTCCCTCACAGAGAGATGTATTTCTCTGTGCCATACAGTGGGGAAAAAAAGTATTTAGTCAGCCACCAATTGTGCAAGTTCTCCCACTTAAAAAGATGAGAGAGGCCTGTAATTTTCATCATAGGTACACGTCAACTATGACAGACAAAATGAGAAAAATAAATTTTTTATGAATTTATTTGCAAATTATGGTGGAAAATAAGTATTTGGTCAATAACAAAAGTTTCTCAATACTTTGTTATATACCCTTTGTTGGCAATGACACAGGTCAAACGTTTTCTGTAAATCTTCACAAGGTTTTCACACACTGTTGCTGGTATTTTGGCCCATTCCTCCATGCAGATCTCCTCTAGAGCAGTGATGTTTTGGGGCTGTCGCTGGGCAACACAGACTTTCAACTCCCTCCAAAGATTTTCTATGGGGTTGAGATCTGGAGACTGGCTAGGCCACTCCAGGACCTTGATATGCTTCTTATGAAGCCACTCCTTCGTTGCCCGGGCGGTGTGTTTGGGATCATTGTCATGCTGAAAGACCCAGCCACGTTTCATCTTCAATGCCCTTGCTGATGGAAGGAGGTTTTCACTCAAAATCTCACGATACATGGCCCCATTCATTCTTTCCTTTACACGGATCAGTCGTCCTGGTCCCTTTGCAGAAAAACAGCCATGATGTTTCCACCCCCATGCTTCACAGTAGGTATGGTGTTCTTTGGATGCAACTCAGCATTCTTTGTCCTCCAAACACGACAAGTTGAGTTTTTACCAAAAAGTTATATTTTGGTTTCATCTGACCATATGACATTCTCCCAATCCTCTTCTGGATCATCCAAATGCACTCTAGCAAACTTCAGACGGGCCTGGACATGTACTGGCTTAAGCAGGGGGACACGTCTGGCACTGCAGGATTGGAGTCCCTGGCGGCGTAGTGTGTTACTGATGGTAGGCTTTGTTACTTTGGTCCCAGCTCTCTGCAGGTCATTCACTAGGTCCCCCCGTGTGGTTCTGGGATTTTTGCTAACCGTTCTTGTGATCATTTTGACCCCACGGGGTGAGATCTTGCGTGGAGCCCCAGATCGAGGGAGATTATCAGTGGTCTTGTATGTCTTCCATTTCCTAATAATTGCTCCCACAGTTGATTTCTTCAAACCAAGCTGCTTACCTATTGCAGATTCAGTCTTCCCTGCCTGGTGCAGGTCTACAATTTTGTTTCTGGTGTCCTTTGACAGCTCTTTGGTCTTGGCCATAGTGGAGTTTGGAGTGTGACTGTTTGAGGTTGTGGACAGGTGTCTTTTATACTGATAACAAGTTCAAACAGGTGCCATTAATACAGGTAACGAGTGGAGGACAGAGGAGCCTCTTAAAGAAGAAGTTACAGGTCTGTGAGAGCCAGAAATCTTGCTTGTTTGTAGGTGACCAAATACTTATTTTCCACCATAATTTGCAAAAAAAATTCATTGAAAATCCTACAATGTGATTTTCTGGAGAAAAAAAAATCTCAATTTGTCTGTCATAGTTGACGTGTACCTATGATGAAAATTACAGGCCTCTCTCATCTTTTTAAGTGGGAGAACTTGCACATTGGTGGCTGACTAAATACTTTTTTCCCCCACTGTAGATGTACCACCCTCTGGGTATCCATACTATTCAGATGACATTCTCTAACCTTTTGTTGAGATCTGCCATTTTCAAGGTAATATGCTGTTATGTGGTGACCTTAAAAGGTATGAAGGAAGTTAGGGATAGATTGGCGAGCCAATGCTATGATGCTATGCTAGTAGATACCCATAGACTTCCAGTCATTGCGCTAATACTAATTAGCATTAGCTCACAAATCTACCTATAACTTCCTTCATTCTGGACACAGAGACAAAAAAATGGTATCCACGAGTTCATCTGACTCTCATTGCCAAAGTCTTGAATTATCCAACTTAATGCCAGGACAGGAACTCTTCCTTATATAACCAGCACACAGGGAGACAACTTTATAATTGACCACAATTTCTTTAACCATTTGAAAATGCCCCCCCCCCCCCCCAGAAATAATTTTGACACCACCATCAACAAAAACAGGACAGATCTGCTGCAGCTCTGCCGACGCATGGGTCTGTTCATTGTCAATGGTAGGATATGAGGGGACTCTTTAGGAAGACATAGCTGTTGCTCATCTCTTGGCAGTAGCACAGTTGATTATATGGTCACAGACATGGACCCTTTCTCTTTTAGTGCATTCACAGTCAATCCCCTGTCCCCGCTGTCTGACAACAGCCAACCCTCTGACCCCTCTGTCTGACCCCAGCCAACCCTCTGACCCCTCTGTCTGACCCCAGCCAACCCTCTGACCCCTCTGTCTGACCCCAGCCAACCCTCTGACCCCTCTGTCTGACCCCAGCCAACCCTCTGACCCCTCTGTCTGACCCCAGCCAACCCTCTGACCCCTCTGTCTGACCCCAGCCAACCCCCCCAGTAAGCTGTACTACATCCATAAATCATCCAGATGGACCCAAAACAGCACAGATGAGTTCCAAAAAGCAATCCAAACTCAAGAAATCAAATCATTATTGGACTCTGTTTTGGAAAGATCATACCCTCACAGTATTGAAGGAGTCAATTTAGATCATACCCTTACAGTATTGAAGGAGTCAATTTAGATCATACCCTCACAGTATTGAAGGAGTCAATTTAGATCATACCCTCACAGTATTGAAGGAGTCAATTTAGATCATACCCTCACAGTATTGAAGGAGTCAATTTAGATCATACCCTCACAGTATTGAAGGAGTCAATTTAGATCATACCCTCACAGTATTGAAGGAGTCAATTTGGCTCTCTACTCCAGCACTTGAAATGAGACTGTCAGGTTTAATTTGAGGGTATTTTCATCCATATCGGGTGAACCGTTTAGAAATTACAACACTTTTTGTACATAGTCCCCCCATTTTAGGCAACCAAAAGTATTGGGCCAAATTCACTTATCTGTATAAAGTAGTAAAAGTTCAGTATTTGGTCCTATACTCACAGCACGAAATGACTACATCAAGCTTGTGACTCTACACATTTGTTGGATGCATTTGCTGTTTGTTTTGGTTGTGTTTCAGATGATTTGATGCCCAATAGAAATGAATGGTAAATAATGTATTGTGTAATCTGAAACAAAAACAAAACAAACAGCAAATCCATCCAACCAATGTGTAGAGTCACAAGCTTGATGTAGTCATTCCATGCCATGAATATGGGACCAAATATTACACTTTTTACTACTTTAATACACATAAGTGAATTTGTCCCAATACTTTTGGTCCCCTAAAATGGAGGGACTATGTACAAAAATGTACTGTAATTTCTAAACAGTTCACTCGATATGGATGAAAATATATGAACAAAGACCTTATTTGCCACCGCACCGGTATGCACATGACCAGAGCCCAAACATGTCCATGACAAACTGCAGAAATTGGAATTGATCATAAAGGATAACCAAAATCCACTTGATTTCACTGAACAGGAATTGAGGACAAAATTCTGTGGTCCCGTTGACATCTTGAACGAGATGATTGAACACAGTTCTGAAAAATTCAAATGATTCAATCTAACATTAAGTGTAAGCTATTTCCCTGAGATTTTGGAATGAAGGACTCATAACCCCTATCTTCAAGAGTGGAGATACATTTGACCAAAAAAATTAATAATCTGTGTGAACAGTAAAGTCCCAGCTCGCTCATTAATGTCTTAATCGGAATTACGGATTGCCTCTTATCCGCTCGTCGTCCCCTTATGCCGTAGTTTGTACAGCTCAATTGTCAGCAGAAACCACATTTGTTTAAGCAAGTCAGCCATATCAGCTATGTTTTTTTAAAGGCAGTAAATGAGGCTGAATGAACTGTTTCTCTGCCAGACAAGGCTCCGCTGATAGCCAGGTGGAGCAGTGGTAAGGTGTTGGGACTCTGCTGTTGGGACGGCTTTATGGAGGCCCTAACAGTTTGTGGGCACTGTTTGTTACCATTATAGTCCAATTAATGTATTGTTTTAATGTTGTGTCCCATTTTTAATTTTTTTTTTTGCCCCACCAAGATTTACATGCTAAAATCACAACTGCTCCTGCCAAATGTATGACCATATTAGAGACACATATTTCCCTCAGATGCAAGGACCCTCAAAGAATGCGAAAACAAATTAAATATTGACAAGCTCCCGTATCTGTTAGGTGAAATAATGCAGTGTTCATTCATCAAAATGTGTGACCTGTTGCCCTAAGAAAAGGGTAACCAGTGGAGCACAAACAGCAAAGTAGATAAAACCTAGGCGATCTGTGTATCGTTCGTTCAATCAATATCCAAACTTAAATAACGAAGATGGATAATAATTTTGACTACATGAATCTTCCACAAGATTGAATTATTAAATGGAGACTTGTGGGCGGGGAGAGGAGGGGCTGCAACAG
The DNA here is from genome assembly GCA_902810595.1 of Coregonus sp. 'balchen'. Lineage (NCBI taxonomy): Eukaryota > Metazoa > Chordata > Actinopteri > Salmoniformes > Salmonidae > Coregonus > Coregonus sp. 'balchen'. Next base: position 61,649,435 of record LR778263.1, read on the forward strand.
GATACGTGTTCGAGCGGTTTTCAAAGTAAAAGCTCTGGATACGTTAACTGACCATCGCTCCAGCTAACTAGCTTTCACCAGGTTAGTTATAATAAGGGCCACCAACAAGTAACATTAGTTAGTTAGCTAACTAGCTAGCTGGCTTCCTTCAATGCTTGGTGGTTTTACTGACAGACAAGACAGGGATCTTATATTAAAAGCCACCAAACATCGAGCTAAAGGCAAAAGGTAGCTAGCTATCATATCAAACTGGTGTGTACAGGGAGGGAAAAAAGTATTTGATCCCCTGCTAATTTTGTACGTTTGCCCACTGACAAAGACATGATCAGTCTATAATTTTAATGGTAGGTTTATTTTAACAGTGAGAGACAGAATAACAACAAAAAAATCCAGAAAAACGCATGTCAAAAATTTTATAAATTGATTTGCATTTTAATGAGGGAAATAAGTATTTGACCCCCTCTCAATCATAAAGATTTCTGGCTGTCAGGTGTCTTTTATACAGGTAACGAGCTGAGATTAGGAGCACACTCTTAAAGGGAGTGCTCCTAATCTCAGTTTGTTACCTGTATAAAAGACACCTGTCCACAGAAGCAATCAATCAATCAGATTCCAAACTCTCCACCATGGCCAAGACCAAAGAGCTCTCCAAGGATGTCAGGGACAAGATTGTAGACCTACACAAGGCTGGAATGGGCTACAAGACCATCGCCAAGCAGCTTGATGAGAAGGTGACAACAGTTGGTGCGATTATTCGCAAATGGAAGAAACACAAAAGAACTGTCAATCTCCCTCGGCCTGGGGCTCCATGCAAGATCTCACCTCGTGGAGTTGCAATGATCATGAGAACGGTGAGGAATCAGCCCAGAACTACACGGGAGGATCTTGTCAATGATCTCAAGGCAGCTGGGACCATAGTCACCAAGAAAACAATTGGTAACACACTACGCTGTGAAGGACTGAAATCCTGCAGCGCCCGCAAGGTCCCCCTGCTCAAGAAAGCACATATACAGGCCCGTCTGAAGTTTGCCAATGAACATCTGAATGATTCAGAGGAGAACTGGGTGAAACTGTTGTGGTCAGATGAGACCAAAATCAAGCTCTTTGGCATCAACTCAACTCGCCGTGTTTGGAGGAGGAGGAATGCTGCCTATGACCCCAAGAACACCATCCCCACCGTCAAACATGGAGGTGGAAACATTATGCTTTGGGGGTGTTTTTCTGCTAAGGGGACAGGACAACTTCTCTGCATCAAAGGGACAATGGACGGGGCCATGTACCATCAAATCTTGGGTGAGAACCTCCTTCCCTCAGCCAGGGCATTGAAAATGGGTCGTGGATGGGTATTCCAGCATGACAATGACCCAAAACACACGGCCAAGGCAAAAAAGGAGTGGCTCAAGAAGAAGCACATTAAGGTCCTGGAGTGGCCTAGCCAGTCTCCAGACCTTAATCCCATAGAAAATCTGTGGAGGGAGCTTAAGGTTCGAGTTGCCAAACGTCAGCCTCGAAACCTTAATGACTTGGAGAAGATCTGCAAAGAGGAGTGGGACAAAATCCCTCCTGAGATGTGTGCAAACCTGGTGGCCAACTACAAGAAACGTCTGACCTCTGTGATTGCCAACAAGGGTTTTGCCACCAAGTACTAAGTCATGTTTTGCAGAGGGGTCAAATACTTATTCCCCTCATTAAAATGCAAATTAATGACAGAGATTAAAGGAATTAAGATGGATCGTTCAATTGTTCAGTTATTCTCAATGGTAATTAGTATCACCTCAGATCCATCATACAGGCAGCCGTCGTTGTGATCCAGTACAGGTCTGCTCGTCCAGTGGGTATTTCCTCAGATCCATCATACAGGCAGCCGTCGTTGTGATCCTACATCAAACACACCAAAATTAAGACACAGATTAAGAGACGGGCATGGGGTGAGTCCCAAACGGCAGCCTGTTCCCTTTATAGTGCACTACTTTAGACCAGGGCCCATAAGGCTGTGGTGAAAACTAGTACACTAGAGAATAGGGTGCCATTTGGGACTCAACAAAAGTTTGGCAAACATCCTACAGAAAGGTAGACATGCTGACCGACAGAGGAAAAGTCTGGACTGACCACCTGCTCTGAATCTCCACACCTTAGCACACATGCACTCACCCACACACACAGCGTTTATTCAAGTTGGATGTCTAATCTTTGAATGCAGACAACACACACACACACACAGCAACAGTCTCCTCGCTGCCTGATAGTCAGCAGCAGTAGGTCACAGTGAAATATATATTTTTAAGGAAATTGCCATGGCGACCGCGGTGTAATTTAAAAAGCCCAAAAACCAGCAACCGATACATTTTCACCCGCAACATTATTTTCAAAGTAGCCCATTTTGTCAGGAAAACCGCGGACATGGCAACCCTGAGTCCTATCATGACCTTTGCTGCATTTCCACGTCGTCCGTGTTGGACCCATATGATTGACAGCTAAACAGCCAAGGCATTAAAAAAAACAGATGACGTAGCTAGATTTCAGCCTTGTCACTGGCCGTTTTCGAATTAAATGCGTGCTTCTTTTTCTTCTTCTGTGGGTTTAAATGGCGGACCACATCCAAAAGTTGTATTGGCGCCACCAACTGGACGGTTTGAAACCAAGGAACCGCTCCGCCGCAATCACAATGATTTATATCTTCCTGGACCTTCTCTCCACCTTGGCAGTGCCATTTATCACCATAGCGATAAAGTCCACCTTTTTAACCTTTAAAATGTCAGGATCCTCTTGGTGTAAGACAACCCCTGCAGCCTGCAGTGAAGGCCTATCCACCACCATGGACTCTTCTGGTGCAACAATCAAACCATCAACCCTTTTAAACAGCTGCTGCATATGAAATGCTCTGGACAGCCCTGACTAGGGCCACCTCATCCTCTTTCGCCCTTGTGGGGCATTCAGAAGACGTGGCTTCATGATTTCCACCGCAATTACAACATGTCACATTTTCTTCACTTTTATAACACATAATGATATTTTCCACATCTTGTACATCTCGGCTTCTCCCTTCTGTAAACACTTTCTACATGACCAAAAGCTTTACAGTGTTCACACTGCATTGTTCTTGGGATAAATGCTCTAACTCTGTAGTTAATATACCCTAATCTCACTTCCTTAGGGAGAGACTCCATTTACAAAAACAAAAGAACAGAAACTCTTCACTTTTTCCCCATTCACCACATGATTCATCCAATGTGCTTCAATCACTCCAGGAATATTTTTAATCTCTTCCAAATCAACTTCCTACGAAACACCAGATATAACCCCCTTGAGGGGTGCCCTGTTCCGAAGAGACACACACAACACTTCAAATTTATCAAATCGATTAAGACACAACGAACTTTACTTCTGATCAGCGGAATCACAAAACATCTAAACAAGCCCGCCTCTCGTGATCCTTCACAGCCTTCACTTTCCCCAGCACTCTGTCCACCAGTTTGGATAGCTCAAATGGTTTCTTCAAGATTGGTACTCTGCTCAGCTGCTCCTCATTAACAAACCGTTCTCCTACTAGATATGAGGGATCATTCTCATCACTGTACCCTACTTTGCTCCGTTTTCCATTATTTTGAACAATACTCCAATTCTCCTTGATTCTACCGCTATTGTATTCAGGTTCCACTTCACCATCCGCTTCCGCCATCTTCCTTCACGCTCCCTCCGAATTAAAAGGCATCCTTCATTCCTCCCTTGAAGTAGCCTAATGATTGATCTAACGCAGGCTGATATAGGTGTAAGCAAGGGTTCTATCACATAACTTTCACCTATCCATCAGTCCAGCAGGTGCAGCCCATATCAGAAATGGTATCATTATAAATTAATCGATACAGATATTGATTTGCCATCCTCTCCCTGGCTTTGTAGATGTGTAGGCCTAAATGTTTAATAGACTTTCGAATACATATCAATTTGTCACTATGTGACTGATACTTACCTGCCGGTTAGTCTTTTCACTGATATTCTCACCGTAAATCATCCAGAATAAAGATCATCACCTGCATTTGTCTACGACAACCTATGGAGGGCGCTATATGTACAGTGTGCTTTGGACTTGCCTCGCCTGGTCACAAATGTAACCTAACTAACTAGCTGGACAACCCACCGTTTGTGTCACTTATGGGAAAATGTGTGATCAATGATGGCTTTAGAAATTAGAGGAACTTCGCCACATATTGCTGCTGGTGTATGGATAGCTGTCATATCAAGTTTCATCAATGGATCGACGTTTGTGCTTCATAAAAAGGGAATATTACGATCCCGTAAAAGAGGTAGAGTGCTGGGAAAAGAATCCCAAGTATAATACTCATTTGTTTGCAGTGTCATTTGTTGACTACAATGTTGTTGCTATTACATCCTCAGACAACATTCCTACTGTACAGGAAGTACACTGTAAGTACAGTAAGTACTACTGTACAGGAAGTACACGATCTCTGGAACAACTTCATTCGCTTCCTCATGACTGTTTTAGCAATTTCGCGGCAGAAATGAATGCAGCTTTCGCTGCAGAAATGATCATTTGACATGGAATTCAGAGGGTGACTAGTGTACTTTTAATAGCACAAACACTGCATGTATTTCATTCTTTTTTAGGTGGGTCCTATCTAAAAGATGGCGTATGGTGGAGCGGTACACTCTCCAGTAAGTAGCCTAGCTAACAGTGCCGCCTGTCGTTTATTAGCTGAAGTACATCCTCATGGGTAATTCTGTCTCACGTATAGTATTTTCCTAATAATAAATACATTTTACTACTACATTAACTATCACTATTCACCGATTGCTTTTATGTGATACTGCGCATGGGCACACTTGTAAAAAATAAATAAATAAAAAACATTATATAATTCATTATTGATCATATTTCATGAATGCCACTGACCTCTTGTGAACTCCCTCCAAACAAGTGATTGTGGGCCAGATTGGGAACTTCCTGGCCTATAACGCAGCCCCTGCTGTGGTAGTCACACCTTTAGGAGCCCTGGGGGTGCTGTTTGGGTGAGGTGCTGCTTGGCATGTTATCATTCAGTGTGTGACTACTGCTGTATTTTGGTTTTCTGGTGGGAGTGTTTACAGTAATGTGATGTTTGCTATAGTACACGGGTTACGGTGATATGATGTTCACCTAGCTAGCTAACTGCACGCCTGACTGTTTGCCTCACTGTTTGGATCACTGAAATGTTTGCTTTGTGATCCAGGGCTGTACTGGCCTCCTATATCCTCCAGGAACAGCTGGATGTCCTGGGGAAGCTGGGCTGTGTGATGTGTTGCTGTGGTTCTGTAGTGCTCATCATTCACTCCCCTAAATCAGAGAGCGTCACATCTAGTCTGGAGCTGGAGGAGAGGCTGGCTGATCCAGGTGGGTGGGGCCTGGAGATGTGGCACCCTATTCCCTATATAGTGCACTACTTTTTGACCAGAGCCCATAGGACACTATAGGGTGCTATTTGGGACGCATCCATTCACTGCTCCTATATGAGTTAATTGTGTAACAGTATCAAATAGTGCATTTAACTGCCCTCCTCAAGAATCCTTGATTAATGTTGTTGTTGAAGAGGGGTTCTTTAACTGCTTGAACGGCAAATGTAGATTTCCGCCTAAATAGACACACCCAAAAGTAATTACTTTTCATGAGATGGCCATAAACAATAACTAGTAAGGCTGCATTGTTCTAGAAAGGTCTGAGACTCTGTCGTAGCCGGCCATGACCGGGAGACCCATGGGGCGGCGCGCAATTGGCCCAGCGTCGTCCAGGGTAGGGGAGGGAATGGCCGGCAGGGATGTAGCTCAGTTGGTAGAGCATGGCGTTTGCAACGCCAGGGTTGTGGGTTCGATTCCCACGGGGGGCCAGTATGAAAAAAATAAAAAAGAATGTGTGCACTCACTAACTGTAAGTCGCTCTGGACAAGAGCGTCTGCTAAATGACTAAAATGTAAATAATACAAATATTATGAAAAATCATACATAATTTTTTCCCTATTCAACAAAAGTGGGGAAATAGGGCTTGAAATTATTAAAATGCTTTCTAAATATAATAACAATCAAATTACTTACTATAAGATTTCACATTTCTTATAACTGTAAAGTAAATATGATCATACTTAGTGACAGTACAAAATTGGCACCATTTCATATAACTGATGACAGAGAATGTTCCGCCCTTTGTCCTCTGAGACAGAGACACCGCTCTGCACCGCTCTGCACCACTCTGCATCGCTCTGTTACCAAGAGAAGTAGTCTTGTTCCAATTCTACCAAATTATTCTGTATTTTTTCATGTTGAGAGCTTCTCATTCTTCTGAGAATATCACAGCGAGATGTTCCTTAGGCTCTTCCCCTTTCATATGTGGTATTGCAAACAGGGCTCCAAGGTTTCCACAGCCAGAGGAAATCAATCCTTTATCTGGATGGGCCAGAAAATGTGACACATCACAGCCTGAGCCTATGCAAATGAGGTGTCAGATTTCACACTATCCATCTCAGCTCCTCGCAGGCAGCGCCTGAACCTGGAGACTCGGCTCTTTTGCTGAGTTCACAGCAATTGACGTTGTGTAACAGTGTTGCTTCCGTCCCTCTCCTCGCCCCTACCTGGGCTTGAACCAGGGACCCTCTGCACACATCCACAACAGTCACCCTCGAAGCACCGTTACCCGTCGCTCCACAAAAGCCGCGGCCCTTGCAGAGCAAAGGGAAACAACTACTTCAAGGTCTCAGAGCGAGTGACGTCACCGATTGAAACGCTACTAGTGCGCACCGCTAACTAGCTAGCCATTTCACACCGGTTACAGTTGCACCGTTCACAGAGTGCTTTGAACACAGAAATGTTGGTCGGAACCGGCCCAGAACTGCTCAAAGTCCTCTAAATAGGGGACTTTACATCTAAGTTGAATTGAGACAATAATACTGAGTGTGAAGTTTTTTCTCTCCATGCAGTGTTCGTCACCTATGCCTCGTTGGTGGTCCTACTGCTGGTTGTGCTGATGGTGTGGGTGGCCCCAGCTCACGGCACGTCCAACATCATGGTGTACGTATCCATCTGCTCCCTCCTGGGGAGTTTCACAGTCACCAGCAGCAAGGGGCTGGGCCTGGCCGCCCAGGATGCCTTCAGCGGGGGGCCTTCCAGCAGCCGAGCCCTGGGTCTCTTCCTGGGTCTACTGGGAACCCTGGCCGTCAGCATCCTCATCCAGTTCACCTTCATCAACAAGGCGCTGGAGCACTACAGCTCCAACATGTTTGAAGCCATTTACTACGTGACCTTCACAGCTACAGTCATCACAGCTTCAGCCATCCTGTTCAGAGAGTGGACCACCGTGGGTGTGGTAGACTGCCTGGGCATGCTGTGTGGGCTAACCACCGGGGTGTAGGGGTCCTGCTGCTCCGGATCTCCTCAGAGGCCTCACTCACCTGGAAGCAAGCTGCTAAACGACCAGATAAAATTGATTGATTAGAGGCTTGTCAGTCTCTGGGAGATCAATGCAGTGTTTATTGGTTCATTTGGGGCCACATTTTTTATCTTGAATAACATACATAACTGCTCTTCCTCCCGGGGAAGGACTGCCTGCTCCATGATAATAATAATATGCCATTTAGCAGACGCTTTTATCCAAAGCGACTTACAATCATGTGTGCATACATTTTTACGTATGGGTGGTCCCGGGGATCGAACCCACTACCCTGGTGTTACAAGCGCCATGCTCTACAGAGGACCACAATCATCGGGGTACATTTACATTTACATTTTAGTCATTTAGCAGACGCTCTTATCCAGAGCGACTTACAGTTAGTGCATACATTATTTTTTGTATCTTTCATACCGGCCCCCCGTGGGAATCGAACCCACAACCCTGGCGTTGCAAACGCCATGCTCTACCAACTGAGCTACATCCCTGGGCTTACGTGGGCTTCCAATCTGCCTCTCACCGTGTGTAAACATTTTTTTTACATCTTCATTTATTAAACATCCGCTAGGCCAGGGACAAACCTGCATTAACGTGACTACTGACTACACATTCTAATGTAATGTTTAGAACTACCTGTATCTAGCGGCTGGCCTTGCCAGGTCTCGTCTGGCAACAGTTACACTGATTAGCAGACACAGGACAGTGAATTACACATTATTACAAAGTAATATTAATTACAGATTATTAATGTAGTTCAGTCTCCACCTACTGCAGTTTTGCCTTTGTCATGGATTATTTTAGTCTGATTTGTAAAATACATGTTATTGATGTTATGTTGTTCCCAGTATTAAATAAAATACAATAAAATAAAATGTGTGCACTCACTAACTGTAAGTCGCTCTGGATAAGAGCGTCTGCTAAATGACTAAAAATGTAAAATGTAAATGTAATGGATTTGCAAACAACAATATCTGTTGCTCGCCATTCTTAAGGGCTCAATGAGAGGCAGTAATGTCCTGTTGTGATAATATGATGTTTGCTATTGAACTACTTGTCAGTCTCAGTCTCCATGTCGACTGGCTGTAACCAAAGAACCTAACTCAGGTGCCGATTGAAAGGTCTCATTACCATTACAACTTACAAAATGTGGTCAAAACATTATCAGTATGGGGTCGTCTTTTTTAATTAAGTGAAATTAACTCAATGATTTTTTAAATTTACTACAATAAAGGCAAAAAATGAAAACAAAAGCTTGCTCTTCTAATCTTGTGACGTGTTTACCTTGTCATCCCCATGACTCCAAACTAACCCTGATTCAGATCACCATCCATGCTAGATTATGGAGACTTAATTTATAGATCGGCAGGTAAGGGTGCTCTCAAGCGGCTAGATGTTCTTTACCATTCGGCCATCAGATTTGCCACCAATGCTCCTTACAGGACACATCACTGCACTCTATACTCCTCTGTAAACTGGTCATCTCTATGTACCCGTCGCAAGACCCACTGGTTGATGCTTATTTATAAATCCCCCTTAGGCCTCACTCCCCCCTATCTGAGATACCTACTGCAGCCCTCATCCTCCACATACAACACCCGTTCTGCCAGTCACATTCTGTTAAAGGTCCCCAAAGCACACACATCCCTGGGTCGCTCCTCTTTTCAGTTCGCTGCAGCTAATCAAATCAAATCAAATGTTATTGGCCACATGCGCCGAATACAACAGGTGCAGACATTACAGTGAAACGCTTACTTACAGCCCTTAACCAACAGTGCATTTATTTTAAATAAAAAAGTAGAATAAAACAACAAAAAAGTGTTGAGAAAAAAAGAGCAGAAGTAAAATAAAATAACAGTAGGGAGGCTATATATAGAGGGGGGTACCGGTGCAGAGTCAATGTGCGGGGGCACCGGCTAGTTGAGGTAGTTGAAGTAATATGTACATGTGGGTAGAGTTAAAGTGACTATGCATAAATAATTAACAGAGTAGCAGCAGCGTAAAAAGGATGGGGTGGGGTGGGGTGGGGGGACAATGCAAATAGTCCGGGTAGCCATGATTAGCTGTTCAGGAGTCTTATGGCTTGGGGGTAGAAGCTGTTGAGAAGCCTTTTGGACCTAGACTTGGCGCTCCGGTACCGCTTGCCGTGCTGTAGCAGAGAGAACAGTCTATGACTAGGGTGGCTGGAGTCTTTGACAATTTTGAGGGCCTTCCTCTGACACCGCCTGGTATAGAGGTCCTGGATGGCAGCTAGCGACTGGAACGAGCTGCAAAAAACACTCAAACTGGACAGTTTTATTTCAATCTCTTCATTCAAAGACTCAATCATGGACACTCTTACTGACAGTTGTGGCTGCTTCGCCTGATGTATTGTTGTCTCTACCTTCTTGCCCTTTGTGCTGTTGTCTGTTGCCCAATAATGTTTGTACCATGTTTTGTGCTGCTACCATGTTGTTGTCATGTGGTGTTGCTACCATGCTGTGTTGTCATGTGTTGCTGCCATGCTATGTTATTGTCTTAGGTCTCTCTTTATGTAGTGTTGTGGCGTCTCTCTTTCTGTAGTGTTTGTGGCGTCTCTCTTTATGTAGTGTTTGTGGTGTCTCTCTTTATTAGTTTGTGGTCTCTCTTTATGTAGTGTTGTGGCGTCTCTCTTTATGTAGTGTTGTGGTGTCTCTCTTTATGTAGTGTTGTGGGTCTCTCTTTATGTAGTGTTGTGGCGTCTCTCTTTATGTAGTGTTTGTGGCGTCTCTCTTTATGTAGTGTTGTGGCGTCTCTCTTTATGTAGTGTTGTGGTGTCTCTCTTTATGTAGTGTTGTGGTGTCTCTCTTTATGTAGTGTTGTGGCGTCTCTCTTTATGTAGTGTTGTGGTGTCTCTCTTTATGTAGTGTTGTGGCGTCTCTCTTTATGTAGTGTTGTGGTGTCTCTCTTTATGTAGTGTTGTGGTGTCTCTCTTTATGTAGTGTTGTGGCGTCTCTCTTTATGTAGTGTTGTGGTGTCTCTCTATATGTAGTGTTGTGGTCTCTCTTTATGTAGTGTTGTGGTGTCTCTCTCTATGTAGTGTTGTGGTGTCTCTTTATGTAGTGTTGTGGGCGTCTCTCTTTATGTAGTGTTGTGGCGTCTCTCTTTATGTAGTGTTTGTGGCGTCTCTCTTTATGTAGTGTTGTGGTGTCTCTCTTTATGTAGTTTGTGGGTGTCTCTCTTTATGTAGTGTTGTGGTGTCTCTCTTTATGTAGTGTTTGTGGTGGTCTCTCTTTAGTAGTGTTTGTGGTGTCTCTCTTTATGTAGTGTTGTGGTGTCTCTCTTTATGTAGTGTTGTGGCGTCCTCTCTTTATGTAGTGTTGTGGTGTCTCTCTTTATGTAGTGTTGTGGTGTCTCTCTTATGTAGTGTTTGTGGTTGTCTCTCTTTATGTAGTGTTTGTGGTGTCCTCTTTCTGTAGTGTTTGTGGTGTCTCTCTTATGTAGTGTTTGTGGTGTCTCTCTTTATGTAGTGTTGTGGTGTCTCTCTTTATGTAGTGTGTGGGTCTCTCTTTATGTAGTGTTGTGGCGTCTCTCTCTATGTAGTGTTGTGGTGTCTCTCTTTATGTAGTGTTGTGGTTCTCTCTTTATGTAGTGTTGTGGTGTCTCTCTTTATGTAGTGTTGTGGTGTCTCTCTTTATGTAGTGTTGTGGGTCTCTCTTTATGTAGTGTTGTGGTGTCTCTCTTTATGTAGTGTTGGTGGGTCTCTCTTTATGTAGTGTTGTGGGTCTCTCTTTATGTAGTGTTGTAGTGTCTCTCTTTATGTAGTGTTGTGGGTCTCTCTTTATGTAGTGTTGTGGTGTCTCTCTTTATGTAGTGTTTTTGGTGTCTCTCTTTATGTAGTGTTGTGGTGTCTCTCTTTATGTAGTGTTGTGGTGTCTCTCTTTATGTAGTGTTGTGGCGTCTCTCTTTATGTAGTGTTGTGGTGTCTCTCTTTATGTAGTGTTGTTGTGTCTCTCTTTATGTAGTGTTTGTGGGGTCTCTCTTTATGTAGTGTTGTGGTGTCTCTCTTTATGTAGTGTTGGTGGTGTCTCTCTTTATGTAGTGTTGTGGCGTCTCTCTCTTTTGTAGTGTTGTGGGTCTCTCTTTATGTAGTGTTGTGGTGTCTCTCTTTATGTAGTGTTGTGGTGTCTCTCTTTATGTAGTGTTGTGGTGTTCTTATTATGTAGTGCTTGTGGTAGTTTTTCATGAGATTGTGTTTTCTTTTTATGTAGTGTTGGGGGGTGCTCCAGTAGTGTTGTTTGGCCGGCTCTCTTTTATGTAAATGGGGCTGAAGAAAGGTCGCCCATTTGAATCCGGTGGGCGCTCTCTTCGTATGTTGTTGGTCTCTTTATGTGAGTTTGTGGTGTCTCTCTTATGTAGTCAGTATGAGTCTCCCTTTTTATGTAATTGTTGTGGTGTCTCTCTTTATGTAGGTTGTGTGTCTCTCTTATGTAGTGTCGTGGCGTCTCTCTTTATGTAGTGTTGTGGTGTCTCTCTATGTAGTGTTGTGGTCTCTCTTTATGTAGTGTTTGTGGTGTCCTCTTTATGTAGTGTTGTGGTCTCTCTTATGTAGTGTTGTGGTGTGTCTGTATTGGGTTATGCCTTTTTTAAATGTTTGTCTCTTATGTAGTATTGTGGTGTTTGTTTATGTTGGGGTCTCTATATTTTTGGGTTACCTCTTATTGGGTGGTGGCCCCAGGGGAGTGGTGTTGTGGTGTCTCCCCTTATGTAGTGTGGGGTCACATCTTTTGCAGTTTGGTTTATTAGTAGGGGCTCATAGATGATGGGCGTCTCTCTTTATGATGGGGTGCTCTCTTGATGTATGATTTGGTCCCTTATGTGATGTTGTTGTATTTTAACTTTGTGAGTTTCATGTATGTGGTCCTTTTTATTAGCTAATTGCCGCATTCTCCATATGATAGGTGTCTCTCTTTATGTAGTGTTGTGGTGTCTCTCTTTATGTAGTGTTGTGGTGTCTCTCTTTATGTAGTGTTGTGGCATCTCTCTTTATGTAGTGTTGTGGCGTCTCTCTTTATGTAGTGTTGTGGTGTCTCTCTTGTTCTGATGTGTGTTTGTCCTATATATATATATATTTTAATCCCAGCCCCCGTCCCTGCAGGAGGCCTTTTGCCTTTTGGTAGGCCGTCATTGTAAATAAGAATTTGTTCTTAACTGACTTGCCTAGTTAAATAAATAAAATAAACACAGCTGCAGGTAGCCTAGCGGTTGAGAGTGTTGGGCCAGTAACCGAAAGGTCGCTGGTTCTAATCCCTGAGGTGGAAAAATCTGCTGTTCTGCCCTTGAGCAAGGCAGTTAACCTCCAACGACTGTGCTGAAGACGTGGCGACGTGGCTGTCGATTAAGGCAGACCCCTGCACCTCTTCTTCAGAGGGGGTTAAATGCCAAAGACACATTTCGATTGAATGCATTCTGTTGTGCAACTGACCAGGTACCCCCTTTACCTTCATGTGGGAGAGTAGTTGACCCACTCTGTCATTTCACTGCAGCAGGCCTTCTAATACCAGAATCTCTATTTGCACATCATCTCTTGCACATCTATCATTCCAGTGTTAATACTAATTGTAATTATTTTGCACTATGGCCTATTTATTGCCTTACCTCCATAACTTGCTACATTTGCACACACTGTATATATATTTTCTGTTGTATTTTTTGACTTTATGTTTTGTTTTACCCCATATGTAACTCTGTGTTGTTGTTTTTATCACACTGCTTTGCTTTATCTTGGCCAGGTCGCAGTTGTAAATGAGAACTTGTTCTCAACTGGCTTACCTGGTTAAATAAAGGTGAAATAAAGGTGAAATTAAAAAATTTAAAAAAGAATACGTTTGGATCAGATGATGTGGTCTAACAGGTTATGTCAGCTACCCACACTTCCCCTTCGTGAGAAAAACCTAAATAACATTTTGTATTATTTTAAAGTATTCTTCAGTCAGTTAGACTCCCTTCGTGTCCAATGACCATTCAGTCCATTTGTAAACCGTAGATCTATGCCTATTCACACAAGCACTGTGGGTCACTGAATTATTTAGAGAGTAAACGTAGACAGTCACAACAGTGCAGGTTGTGTGGGGGGACTGGGACTCTTTTGTCTCGTTGGGTTGAAGGACGAAATGTGTAACAACATTTAGGTTGCATCTCTGCAGGTAATGTTAGATATTATTCTCACTAATTCAATAACCGTCGTTGTTATATTTGGATTTGTGTTATTGTTTGGAAAATAAATTACAGCTCTGAAGAAGCATTGTTTGTTGAATATCAGATCAACTATATTTGATGTTTTACATAAAAAGGCAATGCATATGATACAGTATGCTTCAGTATATGATATAGTATGATGTGATACAGTATGATAAGATACAGTATGATAAGATACAGTATGATAAGATACAGTATGATAAGATATAGTATGATAAGATACAGTATGATAAGATATAGTATGATAAGATACAGTATGATGTGATACAGTATGATGTGATACAGTATGATGTGATACGGTATGATGTGATACAGTATGATGTGATACGGTATGATGTGATACAGTATGATAAGATACAGTATGATATGATACAGTATGATAAGATATAGTATGATGTGATACAGTATGATAAGATACAGTATGATAAGATACAGTATGATAAGATACAGTATGATAAGATATAGTATGATAAGATACAGTATGATGTGATACAGTATGATGTGATACGGTATGATGTGATACAGTATGATGTGATACGGTATGATGTGATACGGTATGATGTGATACGGTATGATGTGATACAGTATGATGTGATACGGTATGATGTGATACAGTATGATGTGATACAGTATGATGTGATACAGTATGATGTGATACAGTATGATGTGATACGGTATGATGTGATACGGTATGATGTGATACGGTATGATGTGATACAGTATGATGTGATACGGTATGATGTGATACGGTATGATGTGATACAGTATGATGTGATACGGTATGATGTGATACAGTATGATATGATACAGTATGATGTGATACAGTATGATAAGATACAGTATGATATGATACAGTATGATAAGATATAGTATGATGTGATACAGTATGATAAGATACAGTATGATAAGATACAGTATGATAAGATACAGTATGATAAGATATAGTATGATAAGATACAGTATGATGTGATACAGTATGATGTGATACGGTATGATGTGATACAGTATGATGTGATACGGTATGATGTGATACGGTATGATGTGATACGGTATGATGTGATACAGTATGATGTGATACGGTATGATGTGATACAGTATGATGTGATACAGTATGATGTGATACAGTATGATGTGATACAGTATGATGTGATACGGTATGATGTGATACAGTATGATAAGATATAGTATGATGTGATACAGTATGATAAGATACAGTATGATAAGATACAGTATGATAAGATACAGTATGATAAGATATAGTATGATAAGATACAGTATGATGTGATACAGTATGATGTGATACGGTATGATGTGATACAGTATGATGTTGATACGGTATGATGTGATACGGTATGATGTGATACGGTATGATGTGATACAGTATGATGTGATACGGTATGATGTGATACAGTATGATGTGATACAGTATGATGTGATACAGTATGATGTGATACAGTATGATGTGATACAGTATGATGTGATACGGTATGATGTGATACAGTATGATGTGATACGGTATGATGTGATACAGTGTGATGTGATACAGTGTGATAAGATATAGTATGATAAGATACAGTATGATAAGATATAGTATGATGTGATACAGTATGATAAGATACAGTATGATAAGATACAGTATGATGTGATACAGTATGATGTGATACAGTATGATGTGATACAGTATGATGTGATACGGTATGATGTGATACAGTATGATGTGATACGGTATGATGTGATACAGTGTGATGTGATACAGTGTGATAAGATATAGTATGATAAGATACAGTATGATAAGATATAGTATGATGTGATACAGTATGATAAGATACAGTATGATAAGATACAGTATGATAAGATACAGTATGATAAGATATAGTATGATAAGATACAGTATGATGTGATACAGTATGATGTGATACGGTATGATGTGATACAGTATGATGTGATACGGTATGATGTGATACGGTATGATGTGATACGGTATGATGTGATACAGTATGATGTGATACGGTATGATGTGATACAGTATGATGTGATACAGTATGATGTGATACAGTATGATGTGATACAGTATGATGTGATACAGTATGATGTGATACAGTATGATGTGATACGGTATGATGTGATACAGTATGATAAGATATAGTATGATGTGATACAGTATGATAAGATACAGTATGATAAGATACAGTATGATAAGATACAGTATGATAAGATATAGTATGATAAGATACAGTATGATGTGATACAGTATGATGTGATACGGTATGATGTGATACAGTATGATGTGATACGGTATGATGTGATACGGTATGATGTGATACGGTATGATGTGATACGGTATGATGTGATACAGTATGATGTGATACAGGTATGATGTGATACAGTATGATGTGATACAGTATGATGTGATACAGTATGATTTACGTATGATGTGATACAGTATGATGTGATACGTATGATGTGATACAGTATGATGTGATACGGTATGATGTGATACAGTGTGATGTGATACAGTGTGATAAGATATAGTATGATAAGATACAGTATGATAAGATATAGTATGATGTGATACAGTATGATAAGATACAGTATGATAAGATACAGTATGATGTGATACAGTATGATGTGATACAGTATGATGTGATACAGTATGATGTGATACGGTATGATGTGATACAGTATGATGTGATACGGTATGATGTGATACAGTGTGATGTGATACAGTGTGATAAGATATAGTATGATAAGATACAGTATGATAAGATATAGTATGATGTGATACAGTATGATAAGATACAGTATGATAAGATACAGTATGATAAGATACAGTATGATGTGATACAGTATGATAAGATACAGTATGATGTGATACAGTATGATGTGATACAGTATGATAAGATATAGTATGATAAGATACAGTATGATAAGATATAGTATGATGTGATACAGTATGATAAGATACAGTATGATAAGATACAGTATGATAAGATATAGTATGATGTGATACAGTATGATGTGATACAGTATGATACAGTATGATATGATACAGTATGATGTGATACAGTATGATGTGATACAGTATGATGTGATACGGTATGATAAGATACAGTATGATGTGATACGGTATGATAAGATACAGTATGATGTGATACAGTATGATGTGATACAGTATGATGTGACTGACAAGAACATTTCACTAAGCCCTATGTGCTCCAGGCTACTCAAAACAAATACGTTTGTAGATTGGAGTTAAAAGTGCTTGAAAACATTTCGAGGTGAAACAGTCCATTTAGAATGTGGCAATCAAATAGGGCAATTTTTTTTTATTAAAGTGTTGTTCACTAAAATATGAATCTAGAGAATTTCTGCTAGAATTGAGTGTTACTTCTCAGGACCTATTTCTACGCATGCGTGAAGATTCGCCCTTTCACCATGTGGGCGGACCGCATCAACCTTCACGTTAGGTCTAACAAAATGAGAGAGAGGTATAGCTAGCTAACTACCACTGTCTTCTTGGGAAAACAAGGGATCTTTTACCAGGTATTTCGCATGGAAACATACAGAGGATATTCATGTTTACGATAGCATGCCAGTTATTTGGCCGCAGGTTTCCACATAGCTAGCTGGTACAATTACCAACTGATTTATCGCGCATTAGCCCTTATGCTAACAAGCTAGCTAATGTCGATCTGACTGAGGTGGACGACAAGAAGGATTGAGCTTACTCTCAAAATGATAGTTAGATAGCTGTGCTAGTTAGTAAACTGATAGCGATGCTAGGAAATTGAAGGTAATAATTTAACTAGCTAGTTGCCTAATTAGCTGGCTAACGTTAGCAATAGCCATGCCATTGAACGTTAGCTAGCTACAATAGCTAGTTATCATATGACACAAGTGTCCTCCTGCATCGCCTCACAAATCAGATCATGTTATTGTTTTCATCGCGCAGGGTTGAATGACAACCGGTATTTCGTGATGGCAACATTGGCATGAAGTTGTATGGTTCTTGCAGCGCCACTTTCGACTATTTTAGTCACTTCCTGAATTCTTGACTCATTGAATTTACATGAGTACAGGTTGCGGAAGTGGTAGACAGAGTTGGTCCACCTAGCATACGGATGGTCAATGTGGAATTTCTATAATGGAACCGACTATATTCGATCAGGGTTGTTCACTCTGTGATGTAACTTGTCGAAATGGGAAGGTAGCCTAACTGGGAAATGGGAAGGTCGCCTAACTGGGAAATGGGAAGGTAGCCTAACTGGGAAATGGGAAGGTCGCCTAACTGGGAAATGGGAAGGTCGCCTAACTGGGAAATGGGAAGGTCGCCTAACTGGGAAATGGGAAGGTCGCCTAACTGGGAAATGGGAAGGTCGCCTAACTGGGAAATGGTAAGGTAGCCTAACTGGGAAATGGTAAGGTAGCCTAACTGGGAAATGGGAAGGTCGCCTAACTGGGAAATGGGAAGGTAGCCTAACTGGGAAATGGTAAGGTAGCCTAACTGGGAAATGGGAAGGTCGCCTAACTGGGAAATGGGAAGGTAGCCTAACTGGGAAATGGGAAGGTCGCCTAACTGGGAAATGGGAAGGTAGCCTAACTGGGAAATGGTAAGGTAGCCTAACTGGGAAATGGGAAGGTAGCCTAACTGGGAAATGGGAAGGTAGCCTAACTGGGAAATGGGAAGGTCGCCTAACTGGGAAATGGGAAGGTAGCCTAACTGGGAAATGGTAAGGTCGCCTAACTGGGAAATGGGAAGGTCGCCTAACTGGGAAATGGGAAGGTAGCCTAACTGGGAAATGGTAAGGTAGCCTAACTGGGAAATGGGAAGGTAGCCTAACTGGGAAATGGGAAGGTCGCCTAACTGGGAAATGGTAAGGTAGCCTAACTGGGAAATGGGAAGGTAGCCTAACTGGGAAATGGGAAGGTAGCCTAACTGGGAAATGGTAAGGTCGCCTAACTGGGAAATGGGAAGGTCGCCTAACTGGGAAATGGGAAGGTAGCCTAACTGGGAAATGGTAAGGTAGCCTAACTGGGAAATGGGAAGGTCGCCTAACTGGGAAATGGTAAGGTAGCCTAACTGGGAAATGGGAAGGTCGCCTAACTGGGAAATGGGAAGGTAGCCTAACTGGGAAATGGTAAGGTAGCCTAACTGGGAAATGGGAAGGTCGCCTAACTGGGAAATGGGAAGGTAGCCTAACTGGGAAATGGTAAGGTAGCCTAACTGGGAAATGGTAAGGTAGCCTAACTGGGAAATGGTAAGGTAGCCTAACTGGGAAATGGTAAGGTAGCCTAACTGGGAAATGGGAAGGTCGCCTAACTGGGAAATGGGAAGGTAGCCTAACTGGGAAATGGGAAGGTAGTCTAACTGGGAAATGGGAAGGTCGCCTAACTGGGAAATGGTAAGGTAGCCTAACTGGGAAATGGGAAGGTCGCCTAACTGGGAAATGGGAAGGTCGCCTAACTGGGAAATGGGAAGGTAGCCTAACTGGGAAATGGTAAGGTAGCCTAACTGGGAAATGGTAAGGTCGCCTAACTGGGAAATGGTAAGGTCGCCTAACTGGGAAATGGGAAGGTCGCCTAACTGGGAGGAATCAGATTCTACAATTGAATTACTAACAGTTGTAAACATAATGTACATTTTCCTAGGCATATTGATCTCAATTTACATTTGTCATTTAGCAGACACTTTTATACAAGCGACTTAGTGCATTAGTCTTAAAGCTAGGTGAGACAACCACATATCACAGTCATAGTAAGTACATTATTTCCAAGGTACATTGATGTATGAGTTGTATATTTGATTGTCTGGTGTCGTTTTGCTTTCTTACCAAAGGGAGAGTGGAGTCACGGGTTGGTGACAAGTGTTCGGCTGGTCAGCAACTCCTGTGTGTGGTGGTCAATGTAACAGACAGTACGAACAACTCATCCAGCATCGCCATGGGCCAGGACAGAGGGAAGTATGATTTCTACATCGGCCTGGGACTAGCCATCAGCTCCAGCATCTTCATAGGAGGAAGCTTCATCCTCAAGAAGAAAGGACTACTCCGCCTGGCCAGGAAGGGACAGTGTAGGGCAGGTAGAGTCGTGTTTATGTTCCGTCACATTCACCAACTGTCGCTCTGGATAAGAGTGTCTACTAAATTACATGTAAAGTATAGTACACAGTATCGTTTGGTTGAATTTGTACATTTTGAGGAAGGGATCAAGAGAGCAGGTCATCTTATATGTCCTGTAGGCTAGCTGTTAGAGCACTGGGCCAGTAACTGAAAGGTTGCTAGTTCGAATCCCTGAGACAGAGAAAAAAATCTGCACTTAACCGTAATTGCTCCAGGGTCGCAGTTGATAATGGCTGGCCATGACCCCTCTCAGAGGGTGTCTCGGGGAGTTGGGATAATGGCTGGCCATGACCCCTCTCAGAGGGTGTCTCGGGGAGTTGGGATAATGGCTGGCCATGACCCCTCTCAGAGGGTGTCTCGGGGAGTTGGGATAATGGCTGGCCATGACCCCTCTCAGAGGGTGTCTCGGGAGTTGGGATAATGGCTGGCCATGACCCCTCTCAGAGGGTGTCTCGGGGAGTTGGGATAATGGCTGGCCATGACCCCTCTCAGAGGGTGTCTCGGGGAGTTTGATAATGGCTGGCCATGACCCCTCTCAGAGGGTGTCTCGGGGAGTTGGGATAATGGCTGGCCATGACCCCTCTCAGAGGGTCTCGGGGAGTTTGATAATGGCTGGCCATGACCCCTCTCAGAGGGTGTCTCGGGGAGTTGGGATATGCATAAAAACCCATTTCCAATTCACACATGCGTATAATACACTCTTGTACATGAAATAGGAGAAATAAACACCCACCAGATTACAATTTTTATTACACATGTCCTATGGCTCAGTATAGCAGGTTGACTGTACATTTTGAGTTTAACTTGAACAACACTGAAACCCAGCCCAGAATAGCTCAACTGTCTGCCAGATGTGTGTGGGTAACTGGTTGTGAATGGAATTGTTGACAACTTGGCTTGTCTTGCGAGTTCAGCATAGAATGTGGTAGCAGCTGACTGATGCTAACATGCAGAAGGGTGCGGCAGAGTTGACGCCTTGATCGGTTTGTCACCCTTCAGCTTTTACCTCACACAGTAATCATTAACTACCGTCCAGTAGACTCTCTGCTGCACCTTGCCTTCTATACAAATCCCTAATGGCACCCTATTCCATATAGTGAACTACTTTTGACCAGGGCCCATAGGGGTAGTGCACTATGAAGGGAATGGGGTCCCATTTGGGACGCAGACCAGGAACAAGCAGGAAGTACACATGCCGCTAGCGTCATACAGTGGTCAAAGTTCACTGTTGCGAAACCTACAGCGTGGAACATCAGAACGTGGAACACTGGTTGTTACCATAGCGCCCTAAAGCTTAACTGCCTCGGTGATAATATGGTGTGACTGCGGGACATTTTATTGAACACACATTAGAATATGTTGGAGTAACTTAATTGAAGTTAGTAATCTGAATGTACTTGTTTTTGTCTTCCTCTAGGCCAGGGCGGTCATGCATATCTCAAAGAATGGCTGTGGTGGGCTGGATTATTGTCAAGTAAGTGAGGACTATGGGTAAAATGTTTCTCTGAAGATGGGATTCAGTTTCTATATCCCCCTCTCCCCAGGGCGTTGATGGAAATGAGAATGTGTTCTCAGTCAACTTACCTGGTAAAATACAAATATGTGGGCTTTGTGTTCGCCACTTTGTGGTTTTGCCTTAGATGTGTTTCAGTTCACTTAAAGTGTCAAAATGAGTTTTTGATATCCTGTTCTGTGTGTTTTCTCAGTGGCGGCTGGAGAAGGGGCGAACTTCGCAGCGTATGCCTTTGCTCCAGCTACGCTCGTCACCCCTCTGGGGGCCCTCAGTGTGCTGGTCAGGTAGGTCACCCCTCTGGGGGCCCTCAGTGTGCTGGTCATGTAGGTCACCCCTCTGGTCACCCCTCTGGGGGCCCCTCAGTGTGCTGGTCAGGTAGGTCACCCCTCTGGGGGCCCTCAGTGTGCTGGTCAGGTAGGTCACCCCTCTGGGGGCCCTCAGTGTGCTGGTCAGGTAGGTCACCCCTCTGGGGGCCCCTCAGTGTGCTGGTCAGGTAGGTCACCCCTCAGTGTGCTGGTCAGGTAGGTCACCCCTCTGGGGGCCCCTCAGTGTGCTGGTCAGGTAGGTCACCCCTCAGTGTGCTGGTCAGGTAGGTCACCCCTCTGGGGGCCCTCAGTGTGCTGGTCAGGTAGGTCACCCCTCTGGGGGCCCTCAGTGTGCTGGTAAGGTAGGTCACCCCTCTGGGGGCCCTCAGTGTGCTGGTCAGGTAGGTCACCCCTCTGGGGGCCCTCAGTGTGCTGGTCAGGTAGGTCACCCCTCAGTGTGCTGGTCAGGTAGGTCACCCCTCTGGGGACCCTCAGTGTGCTGGTCAGGTAGGTCACCCCTCTGGGGGCCCTCAGTGTGCTGGTCAGGTAGGTCACCCCTCAGTGTGCTGGTCAGGTAGGTCACCCCTCTGGGGGCCCCTCAGTGTGCTGGTCAGGTAGGTCACCCCTCAGTGTGCTGGTCAGGTAGGTCACCCCTCTGGGGGCCCTCAGTGTGCTGGTCAGGTAGGTCACCCCTCTGGGGGCCCTCAGTGTGCTGGTAAGGTAGGTCACCCCTCTGGGGGCCCTCAGTGTGCTGGTCAGGTAGGTCACCCCTCTGGGGGCCCTCAGTGTGCTGGTCAGGTAGGTCACCCCTCAGTGTGCTGGTCAGGTAGGTCACCCCTCTGGGGGGCCCTCAGTGTGCTGGTCAGGTAGGTCACCCCTCTGGGGGCCCTCAGTGTGCTGGTCAGGTAGGTCACCCCTCTGGGGGCCCTCAGTGTGCTGGTCAGGTAGGTCACCCCTCTGGGGGCCCTCAGTGTGCTGGTCAGGTAGGTCACCCCTCAGTGTGCTGGTCAGGTAGGTCACCCCTCTGGGGGCCCTCAGTGTGCTGGTCAGGTAGGTCACCCCTCAGTGTGCTGGTCAGGTAGGTCACCCCTCTGGGGGCCCTCAGTGTGCTGGTCAGGTAGGTCATGTTATGTTGACTGGTTCAACTTGTTAGACCATAAACTAAAATATGTTATTATCTACTGAGTAAATCCGGATACTGTGTTATGTATTACATACCGTACGTGTTTGAACTAGGACCAGGTGTGTGAATGACTGAACCATGTGTGTGTTGCAATGCTGTCCTGTAGAGGTGGGACAATGTTTGTATCTTTCAGTGCTGTGTTTGAGCTCTGAGAACTGTTTGTGTTCTACACTGAACAAAAATATAAACACAACATGCTACAATTTCAAACATTTTACTGAGTTACAGTTCATGTGAGGAAATCAGTCAATTGAAATAAATTCATTAGGCCCTAATCCATGGATTTCACATGACTGGGAATACAGATATGCATCTGTTGGTCACAGATACCTTTAAATAAAAGGTAGGGGCGTGGATCAGAAAGCCAGTCAGTATCTGCGACATGGGTCTGTGCATTATCATGCTGAAACATGAGGTGATGGCGGCAGATTAATGGCATGACAATGGGCCTCAGGATCTCGTCACGGTATCTCTGTTCATTCAAATTGTCATCGATAAAATGGAATTGTGTTTGTTGTCCGTAGCTTATGCCTGCCCATACCATAACCCCACCGCCACCACGGGGCACTCTGTTCACAACGTTGACATCAGCAAACCACTCGCCCACACGATGCTATACTGCCATCTGCCCGGTACAGTTGAAACCGGGATTCATCCGTGAAGAGCACACTTCACCAGCGTGCCAGTGGCCATCGAAGTGAGCATTTGCCAACTGAAGTTGGTCACGACGCTGAATTGCAGTCAGGTCAAGACCCTGGTGAGGACGACGAGCACGCAGATGAGCTTCCCTGAGACGTATTCTGACAATTTGTGCAGAAGTTCTTTGGTTGTGCAAACCCACAGTTTCATCAGCTGTCGGCTGGCTGGTCTCAGATGATCCCGCAGGTAAAGAAGCCTGATGTGGAGGTCCTGGGCTGGCGTGGTGACACGTGGTCTGTGGTTGTGAGGCTGGTTGGATGTACTGCCAAATTCTCTAGAACGACATTGGAGGCGGCTTATAGTAGAGAAATTAACATTCAATTATCTGGCAACAGCTCTGGTGGACATTCCTGCAGTCAGCATGCCAATTGCACGCTCCCTCAAAACTTGAGACATTTGTGGCATTGTGTTGTGTGACAAAACTGCACATTTTAGAGTGGCCTTTTATTGTCCCCAGCACAAGGTGTACCTGTGTAATGATCATGCTGTTTAATCAGCTTCTTGATATGCAACACCTGTCAGGTGGATGGATTATCTTGGCAAAGGAGAAATGCTCACTAACAGGGATGAAAATAAATTTGTGCCCAAAATTTGAGCGAAATAAGCTTTTTGTGCGTGTGGAAAATTTCTGGGATCTTTTATTTCAGCTCATGAAACATGGGACCACTTTACATGTTGCCTTTATATTTATATTTTTGTTCAGTATATGTCAGTGCTGTGTGTGTGTGAGAGAGACGTAACAGTGTTTGTGTTCTATGTTAGTACTGTGAATTTGTGATGTAACGCTTCATCTCATTGCAGTGCGGTACTGTATTTCAGGTTAACTGTGTTGCGGTACTGTATTTTAGGTTATAACTGTGTTGTGGTACTGTATTTTAGGTTATAACTGTTGCGGTACTCTATTTTAGGTTATAACTGTTGCGGTACTGTATTTTAGGTTATAACTGTGTTGCGGTACTGTATTTTAGGTTATAACTGTGTTGCGGTACTGTATTTTAGGTTATAACTGTGTTGTGGTACTGTATTTTAGGTTATAACTGTTGCGGTACTGTATTTTAGGTTATAACTGTTGCGGTACTGTATTTTAGGTTAACTGTTGCGGTACTGTATTTTAGGTTATAACTGTGTTGCGGTACTGTATTTTAGGTTATAACTGTGTTGCGGTACTGTATTTTAGGTTATAACTGTTGCGGTACTGTATTTTAGGTTATAACTGTTTTGCGGTACTGTATTTTAGGTTATAACTGTTTTGCGGTACTGTATTTTAGGTTAACTGTGTTGCGGTACTGTATTTTAGGTTAACGGTGTTGCGGTACTGTATTTTAGGTTATAACTGTGTTGCGGTACTGTATTTCAGGTTAACTGTGTTGCGGTACTGTATTTCAGGTTATAACTGTGTTGCGGTACTGTATTTCAGGTTATAACTGTGTTGCGGTACTGTATTTCAGGTTATAACTGTGTTGCGGTACTGTATTTCAGGTTATAACTGTGTTTGCGGTACTGTATTTCAGGTTAACTGTGTTGCGGTACTGTATTTTAGGTTATAACTGTGTTGCAGTACTGTATTTTAGGTTATAACTGTGTTGCAGTACTGTATTTCAGGTTAACTGTGTTGCAGTACTGTATTTCAGGTTATAACTGTGTTGCGGTACTGTATTTCAGGTTATAACTGTGTTGCGGAACTGTATTTTAGGTTAACTGTGTTGCGGTACTGTATTTCAGGTTATAACTGTGTTTTGCGGTACTGTATTTTAGGTTAACTATGTTGCGGTACTGTATTTCAGGTTATAACTGTGTTGCGGTACTGTATTTCAGGTTATAACTGTTGCGGTACTGTATTTTAGGTTTAACTGTGTTGGGTACGTATTAGGTATAACTGTATTGCGGTCCTGTATTTTAGGTTATAACTGTTTTGCGGTACTGTCTTTTAGGTTATAACTTGTTGCGGTACTGTATTTTAGGTTATAAACTGTGTTGCGGTACTGTATTTTATGGTTTAACTGTGTGTGCGGTACTGTATTCAGTTATAACTGTGTTTGCGGTACTGTATTTTAGGTTAACTGTGTTGCGGTACTGTATTTCAGGTTATAAACTGTGTTTGCGGTACTGTATTTCAGGTTATAACTGTGTTGCGGTACTGTATTTCAGGTTAACTGTGTTGCGTACTGTATTTCAGGTTCATAACTGTTGCGGTAACTGTATTTTAGGTTATAACTGTGTTGCGGTACTGTATTTTAGGTTATAACTGTGTTGCGGTACTGTATTTTAGGTTATAACTTTGTTGCGGTACTGTATTTTAGGTTATAACTGTGTTGCGGTACTGTATTTTAGGTTAACTGTGTTGCGGTACTGTGTTGCGGTACTGTATTTTAGGTTATAACTGTGTTGCGGTACTGTATTTTAGGTTAACTGTGTTGCGGTACTGTATTTTAGGTTAACTGTGTTGCGGTACTGTATTTCAGGTTATAACTGTGTTGCGGTACTGTATTTTAGGTTAACTGTGTTGCGGTACTGTATTTCAGGTTATAACTGTGTTGCGGTACTGTATTTTAGGTTATAACTGTTGCGGTACTGTATTTCAGGTTAACTGTGTTGCGGTACTGTATTTCAGGTTAACTGTGTTGCAGTACTGTATTTCAGGTTATAACTGTATTGCGGTACTGTATTTCAGGTTATAACTGTATTTCAGGTTAACTGTGTTGCGGTACTGTATTTTAGGTTAACTGTGTTGCGGTACTGTATTTTAGGTTAACTGTGTTGCGGTACTGTATTTTAGGTTAACTGTGTTGCGGTACTGTATTTTAGGTTATAACTGTGTTGCGGTACTGTATTTTAGGTTATAACGGTTGCGGTACTGTATTTCAGGTTAACTGTGTTGCGGTACTGTGTTTCAGGTTAACTGTGTTGCGGTACTGTATTTTAGGTTATAACTGTGTTGCGGTACTGTATTTCAGGTTAACTGTGTTGCGGTACTGTATTTCAGGTTAACTGTGTTGCGGTACTGTATTTTAGGTTAACTGTGTTGCGGTACTGTATTTCAGGTTATAACTGTGTTGCGGTGCTGTATTTAAGGTTAACTGTGTTGCGGTACTGTATTTCAGGTTATAACTGTTGCGGTACTGTATTTCAGGTTAACTGTGTTGCGGTACTGTATTTCGGGTTATAACTGTGTTGCGGTACTGTATTTTAGGTTAACTGTGTTGCGGTACTGTATTTCAGGTTAACTGTGTTGCGGTACTGTATTTCAGGTTATAACTGTGTTGCGGTACTGTATTTTAGGTTATAACTGTGTTGCGGTACTGTATTTTAGGTTAACTGTGTTGCGGTACTGTATTTCAGGTTAACTGTGTTGCGGTACTGTATTTCAGGTTATAACTGTATTGCGGTACTGTATTTCAGGTTATAACTGTGTTGCGGTACTGTATTTCAGGTTATAACTGTGTTGCGGTACTGTATTTCAGGTTATAACTGTGTTGCGGTACTGTATTTCAGGTTAACTGTGTTGCGGTACTGTATTTTAGGTTATAACTGTGTTGCGGTACTGGTATTTTAGGTTAACTGGTTGTGGTACTGTATTTCAGGTTACTGTGTTGCGGTACTGTATTTCAGGTTATAACTGTATTGCGGTAATGTAATTTCAGGTTATAACTGTGTTGCGGTACTGTATTTCAGGTTATAACTGTGTTGCGGTACTGTATTTCAGGTTAACTGTGTTGCGGTACTGTATTTTAGGTTAACTGTGTTGCGGTACTGTATTTTAGGTTAACTGTGTTGCGGTACTGTATTTTAGGTTATAACTGTGTTGCGGTACTGTATTTTAGGTTAACTGTGTTGCGGTACTGTATTTTAGGTTTTAACTGTGTTGCGGTACTGTATTTTAGGTTATAACTGTGTTGCGGTACTGTATTTCAGGTTAACTGTGTTGCGGTACTGTATTTTAGGTTATAACTGTGTTGCGGTACTGTATTTCAGGTTAATTGTGTTGCGGTACTGTATTTCAGGTTATAACTGTTGCGGTACTGTATTTCAGGTTAACTGTGTTGCGGTACTGTATTTTAGGTTATAACTGTGTTGCGGTACTGTATTTCAGGTTATAACTGTGTTGCGGTACTGTATTTCAGGTTATAACTGTGTTGCGGTACTGTATTTCAGGTTATAACTGTTGCGGTACTGTATTTCAGGTTATAACTGTGTTGCGGTACTGTATTTCAGGTTATAACTGTGTTGCGGTACTGTATTTCAGGTTATAACTGTGTTGCGGTACTGTATTTCAGGTTATAACTGTGTTGCGGTACTGTATTTCAGGTTATAACTGTGTTGCGGTACTGTATTTCAGGTTATAACTGTGTTGCGGTGCGGTGCTGTAATATAACTGTGTTGTATGTTTTGCGGCAGTGCGGTGCTGTCGTCGTACTTCCTGACAGAGCGGCTGAATCTCCATGGGAAGCTGGGCTGTCTGCTCAGCATCCTGGGCTCCACTACCATGGTGATCCACGCCCCTCAGGAGGAAGACATCAGCAGCCTGGACCACATGGCCAGGAAACTGGTGGACCCAGGTCAGTACCGGACAGCCCAGAACCCCTCCTCGGTTACAGGAGCTTCTGTGTCTGAAAACGTGACTAGCTGCTTCTTCAATTCCTCTTAAAGCTCTTCGGAGGAGGTGGTCCGAGACTGGGACTGGGTACTGGGTACTGGGGACTGGGACTGGGTACTGGGACTGGGGACTGGGTACTGGGACTGGGTACTGGGTACTGGGACTGGGGACTGGGTACTGGGACTGGGGACGGGTACTGGGACTGGGTACTGGGAATGGGTACTGGGTACTGGGACTTGGGACTGGGACTGGGGACTGGGGACTGGGACTGGGTACTGGGTACTGTCCTCTCAGGCGCTTTGATTAGTCACTTTTTCAGACACAGCCAAGGTCACTTCATTCTTCCGTTTTAATTTTCTGTCAGCTAAGCCAACCTCTGTCTCCTCTTCCTCAGGTTTCCTGGTGTTTGCCACCTTCGTCATCATCGTAGCGCTCATCTTCATCTTGGTGGTGGGCCCTCGGCACGGCCAGACCAACATCATGGTGTATATAACCATCTGCTCTGTGATAGGAGCTCTGTCTGTGTCGTGTGTGAAGGGGTTGGGCATCGCCATCAAAGAGGCCATAGCTGGGAGGCCCGTGGTGGGGAACCCTTTAGCCTGGGTGTTACTGCTAGGGCTGGTGGCCTGCGTCTCCACCCAGATCAACTACCTGAACAAGGCTCTGGATATCTTCAACACCTCCCTGGTCACGCCCATCTACTACGTGTTCTTCACCACCTCGGTCCTCTCCTGCTCTGCGATCCTTTTCAAGGAGTGGGAGCACATGGCTAGTGCTGACGTCATCGGGACTCTGAGTGGCTTCCTGACCATTATAGTTGGTATCTTTCTGCTCCATGCCTTCAAGGACCTCAGTGTGAGCCTGTCCACGCTGGCTGTGTCCATCAGGAAGGACGAGAGGCCCGGGCCGGCAGCTAACGGAGTGGCAACACACGGCACCTACGAACTGCTGCACAATGACTTCACAGAGATGGACCTGGAGGAGAGGGAGGTCGGCCTGCCGTTTGACAGCCTGTCCAGGAGGAATGGAGCGATGACAGCCTCTTAGAGGAACTAGCTAGCTGCCTGGCCCTGGGCCACTGACTGACTAGGGTTGCGTCCCAAATGGCACCCTTTTCCCTTTATATTGCAATACCTTGGTCAAAAGTAGTGCACTATATAGAGAAGAGGGTACTATTTGGGATACAGCTTAAGACCGCACTACCATTACACTGGTGTGGATGTTTTTGTTGCGTTTTTGTTGTGGAAACCTTAAGACAATCAACTCTTGACTTGGATGGACCAACTGATTGTACTTGAATTTGATTTGCCTTCTGTTTTCTCTGAATATCTGACTACATGGTGTAGACGGAGCTTAATCTCACCCCCCCTGGATATCTGACTACATGGTGTAGACAGAGCTTAATCTCACCCCCCTTGAGCTGCCAATATTCTACTATTACGTTATACCTTCTGTACAGAGATCTGTATTTAAACATGCACAGAGTTTCTTTCTACAAATCAACAGCTTTGTTTTTGTAATATTCTTATCCAACCCTCTGGTGGAGATCCCAGGTCTGATTAAATCTGGCTCCAGTTCTGGGCCTGGCCGGTCAATAAGGGTGTGTTCCATATAACACTCTATTCCCTATATAGTGCACTACTTTTGACCGGGGCACATTGGTCCCTGGTCTAAAGTAGTGCACTAAATAGGGCATAGGGTGTAATTTGGGACACAAACTAAGACGTGTTCCGAATGTGATACTTGAAAGGAAGAGTTGTCGGAAAATTACCATGAACTTGTTTTGTATCTTTTACATAAAAATGGCCTCAAGAACAAGCAGAGATTTGTTACATATTTATTGACTTAAAATTATTAAAATAATTCAAACACAAAAAAGGCAAAGTGAATAAATGCTTATCATCATTATGAACTTGGTTACTTTACAGATTTCCTTTAAGATTATAGGTTTTTAGCATGAAAATGTTTAACACCATATAGAAAATTTACTCTACCGTTTCCAATTCCCCTTCATTGAACACAGGATCCTGTTCTCCAATGATATCCCAAACCCCTTAAATCATCATCATCATCATCAAGTCCCGTTTCATACCCTGGTCTATAGTGATCCATATGTATCAAACACAGAGTTTAGGACGCAAAAAAACTATGAAAATAGCGATTGCTACCTTAAGGCACAATTGGGTACAAAAATCATCCTGACAAACAGCATGTAAGGGAAGTTGGACCTCGTTAGTCTCATGGGCCACTGCAGCTTTAAGACCTACTGATGGAAGAAGCAGATGGAGGAATATTTGATATAAGTGCGTCCAAAAAGGCTCCCTATTCCCTATGTAGCGCAGTTATATAAAATAGTGCCCAATAGGGTAACATTTGAGATGCAACCTTTATTGTGTTTCATCTGACATAAGTGGATGGTGCTATGGGAAATGTATTGCTGATCCATGTTATTGGATGGTGCACCTGTCAATCTCAGTTGCTGGCCAGGGATTGGTGGATAGGAGGCTGGAAGCACCGGACATGCTCCACAGGCATGTTTTCCCCATCGCCTGACTTCAGGTACTTGTTCAGAATGGCGTAGATCTCATCGTTGAGAATCTGGAACTTGTGGATTCTCTCCGCCATACTTTTAAGAGGCTGAGGAGGGAGAGACATTGTTTTGATCGGATCTAAAATACAGTCTGGCAAACCCAAACATGACACCACCTTGAAAGAAAAAAATTAATAAAAGTGAAAAATATTTCCATGGTCGTATTCACTAGGAACCAAATTTGCTGAACGTTTTGCACTAATGAATACGAATGACCCAGATGTTTGGGGTCTGAAGGTTCCAGTGCTGACCCCTGAACCTCCACTCACCACACTCTTGATGATCTCATCCTTTCCGTCGTGTTTCTGCACCTTCAGCAGGTGATAGCTGAAGTCCAGGATGTCAAAGCGTCTCTGTTGACCCAGTAGGGAGATGATCATACACCCAGCCCAGTGGAGACCGTCTCCGAAACACTGCCTGGATAATACAACACACAGGTTATACACCCAGTCCATTGGAGACCGTCCCTGAAACACTGAGACAACACAGGTTATACACCCAGCCAAGTTGAGACTGTCCCTGAAACGCCGTCGCAATCATCTCTCTCTCTCTCTCGCTCTCTGTCTGTCTGTCTGTCTCTCTCTCTCTCTCCCTCTCTCGCTCTCTCTCTCCCCTCTCTCTCTCTCTCTCTCCCCTCTCTCTCTCCTCTCTCTCTCCCCTCTCTCTCTCTCCCCTCTCTCTCTCTCTCCTCTCTCCCCTCCCTCTCTCTCTCTCTCCCTCTCTCTCTCTCTCTCCCTCTCTCTCCCTCCCTCTCCCTTCTGCTATATCCTTCTCCCTCCTGTCTCCTGATTCAGCCTCTTCAACCCTACTCTCCTCCCTTTCCGCATCCTAGGACTCGCTCTGTCCCCTTTCGTCCTGGCCGGGCCGGCCCTCCCTCCTGCTTCGTGGTTCATTGCGAGCTTACAGAACAGGGCGGCGGGCGGCTGAGAGAAAATGGCGGAAAACTAAACTTCCGGAGGACCTATCTTCCTTTCCCTCCCTCCGCTCTACCTTCTCTTCCTCTGTATCTGCTGCTAAAGCCATCCTTTCACTCCCTCCTCTCTACCTTCCCTTCCTCTGGATCTGCTGCTAAAGCCATCATTTCACTCCCTCCTCTCTACCTTCTCTTCCTCTGTATCTGCTGCTAAAGCCATCCTTTCCCTCCCTCCTCTCTACCTTCTCTTCCTCTGTATCTGCTGCTAAAGCCATCCTTTCACTCCCTCCGCTCTACCTTCTCTTCCTCTGTATCTGCTGCTAAAGCCATCCTTTCTCCTCCCCTCCGCTCTACCTTCTCTTCCTCTGTATCTGCTGCTAAAGCCATCCTTTCCCTCCCTCCGCTCTACCTTCTCTTCCTCTGTATCTGCTGCTAAAGCCATCCTTTCACTCCCTCCTCTCTACCTTCTCTTCCTCTGTATCTGCTGCTAAAGCCATCCTTTCACTCCCTCCGCTCTACCTTCTCTTCCTCTGTATCTGCTGCTAAAGCCATCCTTTCACTCCCTCCGCTCTACCTTCTCTTCCTCTGTATCTGCTGCTAAAGCCATCCCTTCACTCCCTCCGCTCTACCTTCTCTTCCTCTGTATCTGCTGCTAAAGCCATCCCTTCACTCCCTCCGCTCTACCTTCTCTTCCTCTGTATCTGCTGCTAAAGCCACTTTTTTTATCACTAACTCTTTTCCACCTTCTCTTCCCTCCTTGCGGACGACTTTGTCAACCACTTTGTCAACCGCTCCTCATTCACTCAGCCTATTGAGTCCACTGGTCCCACTCACACAGAACTACCCTACGCCTTGACCTCTTTCTCCCCTCTCTCTCCAGATGACATCCTGCGACTAGTGAGGTCTGGCCGCCTGACAACCTGTCCACTCGACCCCATCTCCTTCTCCCTTCTCCAGACCTTCTCTGGAGACCTTCTCCCATTCCTCACTTCCCTCATCAACACATCCCTGACCACTGGCTGCATCCCCTCTGACTTCAAGATGGCCAGAGTTGCTTCCCTCCTCAAGAAACCAACACTCGACTCATCTTTCTTTTCAAAACACTTGGTCAGAGACAGCACGCTCAACTCTATCATTATCTCTCTCAGAACGATCTTCTTGACCCTAACCAGTCAGGCTTCAAGACGAGTCACTCAACCGAGACTGCTCTTCTCTGTGTCACGGAGGTTCTCCGCACTGCCAAAGCTGACTCTCTCTCCTCTGTTCTCATCCTCCTACTCCTTCGACACCGTGAACCATCAGATCCTCCTCTCCACCCTCTCAGGGCTGATCCTCCTCTCCACCCTCTCAGGGCTGATCCTCCTCTCCACCCTCTCAGGGCTGATCCTCCTCTCCACCCTCTCAGGGCTGATCCTCCTCTCCACCCTCTCAGGGCTGATCCTCCTCTCCACCCTCTCAGGGCTGATCCCCCTCTCCACCCTCTCAGGGCTGATCCTCCTCTCCACCCTCTCAGGGCTGATCCTCCTCTCCACCCTCTCAGGGCTGGGTGTCTCAGGCTCTCAGGGTTGCATCCTATCCTGGCAGGCCGCTCCTACCAGGTGACGTGGAGAGGATCTGTGTCTGCACCACGTACTCTCACTACTGGTGTCCCCCAGGGCTCGGTTCTAGGCCCTCTCCTCTTCTCTCTATACACCAAGTCACTCGTCTCCGTCATATCCTCACATGGACTCTCCTATCATTGCTATGTGGATGACGCGCAACTACTTTTCTCCTTCTGACACGCATCTCTGCATGCCTGGCAGATAGCTCAGCTTGGATGTCGGCCCACCACCTCAACCTCATCAAGACGGAACTGCTCTTCCTCCCCGGGAAGGCCTGCCCGCTTAAAGACCTCTTCATCACGGTTGATAACTCCACAGTGTCGTCCTCCCAGAGTGCAAATAACCTTGGCCTGACCCTGGACAACACCCTGGTGTCTCTGCAAACATCAAAGCAGTGACTCTCTCCTGCAGGGTCATGCTCTATAACCTCCGTAGAGTATAACCCTACCTCACACAGGAAGCAGTGCAGGTCCTAATCCAGGCACTTGTCCTGTCCCGTCTGGACTATTTCAACTCTCTGTTGGCTGGGCTCCCCGCTTGTGCCATCAAACCCCTGCAACTTATCCAGAACGCTGCAGCCTGCCTGGTGTTCAACCTTCCCAAGTTCTCCCATGTCACCCCGCTCCTCTGCACACTCCACTGGCTTCCAGTCGAAGCTCACATCCACTACAACACCATGGTGCTTACCTACGGAGCAGCAAGAGAAACTGCCCCTCCCTACCTTCAGGCTATGCTCAAACCCTTCACCCCAACCTGAGTCCCTACCTTCAGGCTATGCTCCAACCCTTCACCCCAACCTGAGTCCCTACCTTCAGGCTATGCTCCAACCCTACACCCCAACCCGAGCACTCCGTTCTGCCACCTCAGGTCTCTTGGCCCTCCCACTCGTAAGCTCTTCTCTGTCCTGGCACCCCAATGGTGGAACCAGCTTCCCCCTGACGCTAGGACAGCAGAGTCCCTGCCCATCTTCCCAAAAACATCTGAAACCCTTCCTCATCAAACAGTATCTTAAATAATCCTCCTCAAACAAATGTAATAAAAATAACCTTAACCAGCACTTTCCCTTGACCCCTCTAGCTTTGTCTCTACTGATCGCTCCGTTACTGAGGAAAAATGTCCTTTCTATGCCTGTGATATGTGGTTGTCCCACCTAGCTATCTTAAGATGAATGCACTTATAACGAAGTCACTCTGGATAAGAGCGTCTGCTAAATGACTAACATGTCAAATGTAAACGTAGACATGGCTTTAAGATGACATCCAATTCACCCTGTATACAGAGCACTGCAAAACCCTCATAGATCCTTCTAGACAGATGCTGTGTCACTACTCACTCCACGGTGAACTCGTGAGCTCCTACAGGAATGCAGTAAACAAACTGCATGGCGCTCCACAGCCGGTGGAACTCCACACACTCGTCCACGTGCATCACGCCGTTGCTTGGCAACGGGCCGCGCCAGATGGGGTCGTCCAGGAAACCACGGACACGTGTGAGGATGACCTCGAACATGGACAGGCCACAACACAGACGCTCTTTGGTCAGCAGGTCACCTTCACGGGTAATGGCTATTTGCTACAGTGGGAGAGAGGGGGGAGAAAGAGTGGGAATTAAAGGGGGAGAAATAGGGACGAGGGAGGGGGGAGGGGGGAGAGAGAGGGGGGAGGGGTTCCCAGGCGTTCTATCAGGGGAACCAGTTGCAGGGTTGGTGTTACTAAGGCAGTGTGATGGTACCTGAGGGGTTCCCAGGCGTTCTATCAGGGGAACCAGGTGTTACTAAGGCAGTGTGATGGTACCTGAGGGGTTCCCAGGCGTTCTATCAGGGGAACCAGGTGTTACTAAGGCAGTGTGATGGTACCTGTGGGGTTCCCAGGCGTTCTATCAGGGGGACCAGGTGCAGGGCTGTGTATTTAGCCTCCAGACGTTTCATCTTGGCATCAAGACGCTCACCCTCTACAGAAAGAGGAGACAACAGATTCACTGATCCACTCAGACAGACAGACAGAACAGACAGAACAGACAGACAATCTTACCCTTGACATGGATCCTGGGAAGAATGTTCTGGAATGGTGCGGCATGTAACAGGTCACACACCTCCTCCTGAGTCTGAGAGCGAAAGAGAAGATTGTTTAAAACAAAAACAACCCTGGGGAACTCATCCCACGCTATCCCCCACGGTCCCCTGGGGAACTCATCCCACGCTGTCCCCTACGCTCCCCTGGGGATCTCAGACCACGCTGTCCCCTACGCTCCCCTGGGGAACTCATCCCACGCTATCCCCTACGCTCCCCTGGGGAACTCATCCCACGCTATCCCCTACGCTCCCCTGGGGAACTCATCCCACGCTATCCCCTACGCTCCCCTGGGGAACTCATCCCACGCTGTCCCCTACGCTCCCCTGGGGATCTCAGACCACGCTGTCCCCCACGCTCCCCTGGGGAACTCATCCCACGCTATCCCCTACGCTCCCCTGGGGAACTCATCCCACGCTATCCCCTACGCTCCCCTGGGGAACTCATCCCACGCTATCCCCTACGCTCCCCTGGGGAACTCATCCCACGCTGTCCCCTACGCTCCCCTGGGGATCTCAGACCACGCTGTCCCCTACGCTCCCCTGGGGAACTCAGACCACGCTGTCCCCTACGCTCCCCTGGGGAACTCAGACCACGCTGTCCCCTACGCTCCCCTGGGGATCTCAGACCACGCTGTCCCCTACGCTCCTCTGGGGAACTCAGACCACGCTGCCCACCTGGGGATCTCAGACCACGCTGTCCACCACGGTCCCCTGGGGAACTCAGACCACGCTGTCCCCCACGATCCCCTGGGGAACTCAGACCACGCTGTCCCCCACGGTCCCCTGGGGAACTCAGACCACGCTGTCCCCCACGGTCCCCTGGGGAACTCAGACCACGCTGTCCCCTGACCAGGTGATGCTACACCTCATCCCAGCATACAGACAGAAACTAAAAAAAACACCAAGCATGTCAAACATACAGTGCGGAAATGGACTGAAGAGGCAATTGGGGAGTTAAAGGACTGCCTAGACACCACGGATTGGAACATATTCACGGACAACAATGCCAACATACACGACTACACAGACAGGGTCACATCCTACATCAGTGTATGTGAGGCGAACTGCATCCCATCAGACTTTTCTATCACACAGCAAAGACAAGCCATGGTTCACTGGTGAGATTAGGGCTCTCTGCAGTGCCAAAAGAGGAAGACCACAGGGTTCTCCGCAGTGCCAAAGAGGAAGACCAGGGACCTCTAGAGAGGCCAAAAAAAAGCTAGACTCAGGAATGAAGGCAGCCAAACAGCAGTAAAGGTCGGGCTAGAGCAGCAGTTCTCCAGCAACGACTGCTCATCTGTCTGAAAACAAATTTGACTAAAACAAACTACCAACTACAAACCAAAAGCACCCCCGACAGCAGATGACCCCTCACTGCTGAATAAACTAAACCAGTTTTACTGCAGATTTGACTCAAAAGGCCCCCTCAATCACCAGGAAAAGACCCCCCTCTACCTCCTTACCTTTGAGCGCCAGGCACTGTCCCATCTCAAAATCATGACTGATGCCTCCCTCAACCCTCTGCAGTTTGCCTACAGAGCTAACAGGTCTGTGGAAGACGCTGTCAACACGGGCCTACACTACATCCTCAAACACCTGGATAACCCAGAGACATATGCAAGGATATTGTTTGTGGACTTTAGCTCTGCATTCAATAACATCATCCCAGAACTGTTACAAGACAAACTCTCCCAGCTGAACGTGTCCAGCTCCATTTGTCAGTGGATCACTGACTTCCTGACCAACAGGACGCAACACGTGAAGCTGGGAAAACACCTTTCGGACCTATAATAATAATAATAATAAGCCATTTAGCAGACGCTTTTATCCAAAGCGACTTACAGTCATGCGTGCGTACATTTTTGTGTATGGGTGGTCCCGGGGATCGAACCCACTACCTTGGCGTTACAAGCGCCGTGCTCTACCAGCTGAGCTACATAGGACCAATCCCTCAGCACCGGAGCGCCGCAAGGATGCGTGCTCTCACCTCTACTCACAATACATCAATGACTGCACTTCCAACAACGCATCTGTCAAACTACTCAAGTTTGCAGATGACACCACTCAGGTCGGTCTCATCACCGACGGCGATGACTCCATGTACCGGTTGAGAGGTCGACCGGCTGGTGGTCTGGTGCAGTCGCAATAACCTGGAACTCAACACAGACAAAACCGTGGAGATCGTGGTTGACTTCAGAAAAATGCCCCTCAACATCTCTCCCCCTTGAGATTGATGGCTCAGCTGTTAGCACGGCTGAATCATTCAAATTCCTGGGGACCATCATCTCCCACAACCTCAACTGGAAGGACAACATCACAGCGGTCACCAAGAAGGCACACCAGCGGATGTACTACTTGCGGCAGCTGAAAAAACTCTACATCTCCCAGTCAAATAGAATAAAATGTATTCATAAAGCATCAGCAGATGTCACAGTGCTTATACAGAAACCCAGCCTAAAACCCCAAACAGCAAGCAATGCAGATGTAGAAGCACGGTGGCTAGGAAAAACTCCATAGAAAGGCAGAAACCTAGGAAGAAACCTAGAGAGGAACCAGGCTCTGAGGGGTGGCCAGTCCTCTACTGGCTGTACTGGGTAGACCAGAGGAACCAGGCTCTGAGGGGTGGCCAGTCCTCTTCTGGCTGTACTGGGTAGAGAGGAACCAGGGTGCCGGGTGGAGGTTATAACAGAACATGGCCATTAAGGCCAGATCGTTCTTTTAAGATGTTCTAACATCTTAATCCGGTTTTACGCATCAATCGTCAATCCATCCTCCATCACCGTCTGGTTTGGGTCTGCCGGCTGCAAGGTGAAACTGCAACGCATTGTTCAGTCTGCAGAGGGGGTCATCGGCTGCCACCTGCCCTCCATCAAGCTCCTGCAAGACTCCAGGGCAAGGAAGCGTGCAGTAAAGATAATCGCTGACCCCTCCCACCCCAGTCACCCCCTCCTCCAAAAATGCACCTCTGGCAAGCGGTTCAGGTCACTCATGACCAGAACCTTCCACCACCTGAACAGTTTGTTCCCCCAGGCTGTGGCCCTCACCAACCGGCCATCTAAAGGACTATGCCCTCTATGCTGCATACTGCATTAAGCCATCTCTGAACTGTACACTAAATAACTGCACTATAATGCATTACTCTGGTCATCTCTCTGCATTTATATATTCATACTGTTTCTGTAAATTTGTACCTCCACTGTATACCACTGAGTATACCTAACATTAGGAACACCTTTCTAATATTGAGTTGCACCCCCTTTTGCTCTCAGAACAGCCTCAATTCGTCGGGGCATGGACTCTACAAGGTGTCAAAAGCGTTCCCCAGGGATGCTGGCCCATGTTGACTCCAATGCTTCCCACAGTTGTGTCAAGTTGGCTGGATGTCCTTTGGGTGGTGGACCATTGTTGATACACACAGGAAACTGTTGAGCGTGAAAAACCCAGCAGCGTTGCAGTTCTTGACACAAACCGGTGCGCCTGGCACCTACTACCATACCCTGTTCAAAGGTACTTAAATCTGCAATATGTAACTTTTTGGGGCGACCCGACCAAATTCACATAGAAATGTGTGTTATAGATCTGTCATTCTCATTGAAAGCAAGTCTAAGAAGCGGTATATCTGTTCTATGTGAGCTATTTCTATGCTTCCCATTCTTAAGTTTAGTTTTTGCGTCTTTTACTTTCGGTTTTGTACACCAGCTTCAAACAGCTGAAAATATATTTCAAAGCAGTTTAGATTGTACAATGATTCTCTACACTGTACTTGCTTGTTTTGTCACATCAACTGAAATTAGGCGAACTATTAGAATTTTAGCAACCAGGAAATGGCGGATCGATTTCTGCACAGTGCACCTTTAAATCTTTGTCTTGCCCATTCACCCTCTGAATGGCACAATCCATGTCTCAGTTGTCTCAAGGCTTAAAAATCATTCTTTAACCTGTCTCCTCCCCTTCATCTACACTGATTGAAGTGGATTTAACAAGTGACATCAATAAGGGATCATAGCGTTCACCTGGATTCACCTGGTCAGTCTGGCATAATGTTTTGTATAGTGTATATATATATTTATCTGCTCCTTCTCTTATCGCTCTAACTCACTCTAACTAGTTGTATATAATGAAACCACTCTACGTAGTTGTATATAATGAAACCACTCTACCTAGTTGTATATAATGAAACCACTCTACCTAGTTGTATATAATGAAACCACTCTACCTAGTTGTATATAATGAAACCACTCTACCTAGTTGTATATAATGAAACCACTCTACCTAGTTGTATATAATGAAACCACTCTAACTAGTTGTATATAATGAAACCACTCTAACTAGTTGTATATAATGAAACCACTCTACCTAGTTGTATATAATGAAACCACTCTAACTAGTTGTATATAATGAAACCACTCTACCTAGTTGTATATAATGAAACCACTCTACCTAGTTGTATATAATGAAACCACTCTACCTAGTTGTATATAATGAAACCACTCTACCTAGTTGTATATAATGAAACCACTCTACCTAGTTGTATATAATGAAACCACTCTACCTAGTTGTATATAATGAAACCACTCTAACTAGTTGTATATAATGAAACCACTCTAACTAGTTGTATATAATGAAACCACTCTAACTAGTTGTATATAATGAAACCACTCTACCTAGTTGTATATAATGAAACCACTCTAACTAGTTGTATATAATGAAACCACTCTACCTAGTTGTATATAATGAACCACTCTACCTAGTTGTATATAATGAAACCACTCTACCTAGTTGTATATAATGAAACCACTCTAACTAGTTGTATATAATGAAACCACTCTACCTAGTTGTATATAATGAAAACCACTCTAACTAGTTGTATATAATGAAACCACTCTACCTAGTTGTATATAAATGAAAACCACTCTACCTAGTTGTATATAATGAAACCACTCTACCTAGTTGTAATAATGAACCCCTATAAAATGTATATAATAAACCACTCTACCTAGTTGTATATAATGAAAACCACTCTACCTAGTTGTATATAATGAAACCACTCTACCTAGTTGTATATAATGAAACCACTCTAACTAGTTGTATATAATGAAACCACTCTAACTAGTTGTATATAATGAAACCACTCTAACTAGTTGTATATAATGAAACCACTCTACCTAGTTGTATATAATGAAACCACTCTACCTAGTTGTATATAATGAAACCACTCTAACTAGTTGTATATAATGAAACCACTCTAACTAGTTGTATATAATGAAACCACTCTAACTAGTTGTATATAATGAAAACCACTCTACCTAGTTTGATATAATGAAAAGGATAACCACTCTACCTAGTTGTATATTAATGTGAAACACTCTAACTAGTTGTATATAATGAAACCACTCTAACTAGTTGTATATAATGAACCACTCTACTAGTTGTATATAATGAAACCACTCTACTAGTTGTATATAATGAAAACCACTCTAACTAGTTGTATATAATGAAACCACTCTAACTAGTTGTAATAATGAAACCACTCTATCTAGTTGTATATAATGAAACCACTCTAACTAGTTGTATATAATGAAACCACTCTACCTAGTTGTATATAATGAAACCACTCTAACTAGTTGTATATAATGAAACCACTCTAACTAGTTGTATATAATGAAACCACTCTAACTAGTTGTATATAATGAAACCACTCTAACTAGTTGTATATAATGAAACCACTCTACCTAGTTGTATATAATGAAACCACTCTACCTAGTTGATAAATGAAACCACTCTAACAGTTGTATATAATGAAAACCACTCTAACTAGTTGTATATAATGAAACCACTCTACCTAGTTGTATATAATGAAACCACTCTACCTAGTTGTATATAATGAAACCACTCTAACTAGTTGTATATAATGAAACCACTCTAACTAGTTGTATATAATGAAACCACTCTACCTAGTTGTATATAATGAACACTCTAACTAGTTGTATTAATGAAACCACTCTACCTAGTTGTATATAATGAAACCACTCTAACTAGTTGTATATAATGAAACCACTCTACCTAGTTGTATATAATGAAACCACTAACTAGTTGTATATAATGAAACCACTCTACCTAGTTGTATATAATGAAACCACTCTACCTAGTTGTATATAATGAAACCACTAACTAGTTGTATATAATGAAACCACTCTACCTAGTTGTATATAATGAAACCCCTCTACCTAGTTGTATATAATGTATGGAAACCACTAACTAGTTGTATATAATGAATGGAAACTGTTTAAACTCGTTGTCTGTAAATGTTGTCTATCACCATATGACCAGGTAACATTCTGACTATGTTTAAATGTAATTGGTGAATAAAGGTGATTCAGGTGTTGAGGTTGTGTAGACGTGTTTGGGTCGTGGTTCTTATCAGGCTCTGTTCGCTGCGCAGACAGAACAGCAGGGTATAAATTTGCATGTGGTTGAGGTTGTATTGTGGTCATGATGTGTTTGGTCATGATGTGGTTGAGGTTGTATTGTGGTCATGATGTGGTTGAGGTTGTATTGTGGTCATGATGTGTTTGGTCATGATGTGGTTGAGGTTGTATTGTGGTCATGATGTTGGTTGAGGTTGTATTGTGGTCATGATGTGGTTGAGGTTGTATTGTGGTCATGATGTGGTTGAGGTGTATTGTGGTCATGATGTGGTTTGAGGTTGTATTGTGGTCATGATGTGGTTGAGGTGTTGTATTGTGGTCATGATGTGGTTGAGGTTTGTATTGTGGGTCATGATGTGGTTGAGGTTGTATTGTGGTCATGATGTGGTTGAGGTTGTATTGTGGTCATGATGTGGTTGAGGTTGTATTGTGGTCATGATGTGTTTGGTCATGATGTGGTTGAGGTTGTATTGTGGTCATGATGTGGTTGAGGTTGTATTGTGGTCATGATGTGGTTGAGGTTGTATTGTGGTCATGATGTGGTTGAGGTTGTATTGTGGTCATGATGTGTTTGGTCATGATGTGACCTCCCGAGTGGCGCAGTGGTCTAAGGCACTGCATCGCAGTGCTAGCTGTGCCACTAGAGATCCTGGCTCTGTCGTGGCCGGCCGCGACCGGGAGACCCATGGGGCGGCGCACAATTGGCCCAGCGTCGTCCAGGGTAGGGGAGGGAATGGCCGGCAGGGATGTAGCTCAGTTGGTAGAGCATGGCGTTTGCAACGCCAGGGTTGTGGGTTCGATTCCCACGGGGGGCCAGTATGAAAAATTAAAACACTCACTAACTGTAAGTCGCTCTGGATAAGAGCGTCTGCTAATGACGTAAACGTAAATGTAAATGTGTTTGAGGTTCTTACCAGGCTCTGTTCGCTGAGCAGACAGAACAGCAGGGCATTGCCCACCTCTCTGAGGTTCTGGAAGCAGACCGTCTTCAGTTCAGCGTACTCCACTATGTCCTTCAGCTGGTGGTGGAAGAACTCCAGGATACCTGGCAGGGAACAGAGACAGACAGATCTGCTAATCAAATCAAGAGATCGATTAAGGACACTCATAATAGCTTGCAACTATTGCCAATTTGATCTTGCTGAAACTTTTAATTATATAAAAATCTGTCAGACATTGAAGGGAGCTCCCTGTCTCTCCCTGGACTCACCCGGGGAGCCGTACTCGTGGCGTGGGAGACGGCAGATCTTAGGCATCACCTCCATCAGGGTCTTCACATACTGCATGATGGTGCCCTGGAGCTGAGCGGGGACGGATGGACAGGGTTAATAAGGGCTGATCTAGAGGAATGGTACCACTATCTAGAGGAATGGTACTACTATATCTAGAGGAATGGTACTACTATATCTAGAGGCATGGTACTACTATCTAGAGGAATGGTACTACTATCTAAGGAATGGTACTACTATCTAGAGGAATGGTACCACTATCTAGAGGAATGGTACTACTATCTAGAGGAATGGTACTACTATATCTAGAGGAATGGTACTACTATATCTAGAGGCATGGTACTACTATCTAGAGGAATGGTACTACTATCTAAGGAATGGTACCACTATCTAGAGGAATGGTACCACTATCTAGAGGAATGGTACTACTATATCTAGAGGAATGGTACTACTATATCTAGAGGCATGGTACTACTATCTAGAGGAATGGTACTACTATCTAAGGAATGGTACTACTATCTAGAGGAATGGTACTACTATCTAGAGGAATGGTACTACTATCTAGAGGAATGGTACTACTATCTAGAGGAATGGTACTACTATCTAGAGGAATGGTACTACTATCTAAGGAATGGTACTACTATCTAGAGGAATGTATACTATCTAGAGGAATGGTACTACTATCTAGAGGAATGGTACTACTATCTAGAGGAATGGTACTACTATCTAAGGAATGGTACTACTATCTAGAGGAATGGTACTACTATCTAGAGGAATGGTACTACTATCTAGAGGAATGGTACTACTATCTAGAGGAATGGTACTACTATCTAGGATGGTACATATTAGAGGAATGGTACTACTATATCTAGAGGAATGGTACTACTATCTAGAGGA
Source organism: Coregonus sp. 'balchen' (assembly GCA_902810595.1). Lineage (NCBI taxonomy): Eukaryota > Metazoa > Chordata > Actinopteri > Salmoniformes > Salmonidae > Coregonus > Coregonus sp. 'balchen'. The sequence continues at coordinate 61,693,219 of LR778263.1, forward strand.
ATGGTACCTACTATCTAGAGGAATGGTACTACTATATCTAGAGGAATGGTACTACTATATCTAGAGGAATGGTACTACTATATCTAGAGGAATGGTACCACTATCTAGAGGAATGGTACTACTATATCTAGAGGAATGGTACTACTATATCTAGAGGAATGGTACTACTATATCTAGAGGAATGGTACTACTATCTAGAGGAATGGTACTACTATCTAGAGAGAATGGTACTACTATATCTAGAGGAATGGTACACATATCTAGAGGAATGGTACCACTATCTAGAGGAATGGTACTACTATCTAGAGGAATGGTACTACTAATCTAGAGGAATGGTACTACTATATCTAGAGGAATGGTATACTACTATCTAGAGGAATGGTACTACTATATCTAGAGGAATGGTACTACTATATCTAGAGGAATGGTACTACTATCTAGAGGAATGGTACTACTATCTAGAGGAATGGTACTACTATCTAGAGGAATGGTACTACTATATCTAGAGGAATGGTACTACTATATCTAGAGGAATGGTACTACTATATCTAGAGGAATGGTACTACTATATCTAGAGGAATGGTACTACTATATCTAGAGGAATGGTACTACTAATCTAGAGGAATGGTACTACTATCTAGAGGAATGGTACTACTATATCTAGAGGAATGGTACTACTATATCTAGAGGAATGGTACCACTATCTAGAGGAATGGTACTACTATCTAGAGGAATGGTACTACTATCTAGAGGAATGGTACTACTATATCTAGAGGAATGGTACTACTATCTAGAGGAATGGTACTACTATCTAGAGGAATGGTACTACTATCTAGAGGAATGGTACTACTATATCTAGAGGAATGGTACTACTATATCTAGAGGAATGGTACTACTATCTAGAGGAATGGTACTACTATATCTAGAGGAATGGTACTACTATCTAGAGGAATGGTACTACTATCTAGAGGAATGGTACTACTATATCTAGAGGAATGGTACTACTATATCTAGAGGAATGGTACTACTACTATCTAGAGGAATGGTACTACTTATCTAGAGGAATGGTACTACTATCTAGAGGAATGGTACTACTATCTAGAGGAATGGTACCACTATCTAGAGGAATGGTACTACTATATCTAGAGGAATGGTACTACTATATCTAGAGGAATGGTACTACTATCTAGAGGAATGGTACTACTATCTAGAGGAATGGTACTACTATATCTAGAGGAATGGTACTACTATATCTAGAGGAATGGTACTACTATCTAGAGGAATGGTACTACTATATCTAGAGGAATGGTACTACTATCTAGAGGAATGGTACTACTATATCTAGAGGAATGGTACTACTATCTAGAGGAATGGTACTACTATACAGTGGGGAAAAAAAGTATTTAGTCAGCCACCAATTGTGCAAGTTCTCCCACTTAAAAAGATGAGAGAGGCCTGTAATTTTCATCATAGGTACACGTCAACTATGACAGACAAATTGAGAATTTTTTTTCCAGAAAATCACATTGTAGGATTTTTTATGAATTTATTTGCAAATTATGGTGGAAAATAAGTATTTGGTCACCTACAAACAAGCAAGATTTCTGGCTCTCACAGACTTGTAACTTCTTCTTTAAGAGGCTCCTCTGTCCTCCACTCGTTACCTGTATTAATGGCAACTGTTTGAACTTGTTATCAGTATAAAATGTTGCCATCCTGTACCTGTCCCGCAGGTGTGATGTTCAGATGTACCGATCCTGTGCAGGTGTTGTTACACGTGGTCTGCCACTGCGAGGACGATCAGCTGTCCGTCCTGTCTCCCTGTAGCGCTGTCTAAGGCGTCTCACAGTACGGACATTGCAATTTATTGCCCTGGCCACATCTGCAGGTCCTCATGCCTCCTTGCAGCATGCCTAAGGCACGTTCACGCAGATGAGCAGGGACCCTGGGCATCTTTCTTTTGGTGTTTTTCAGAGTCAGTAGAAAGGCCTCTTTAGTGTCCTAAGTTTTCATAACAGTGACCTTAATTGCCTACCGTCTGTAAGCTGTTAGTGTCTTAACGACCGTTCCACAGGTGCATGTTCATTAATTGTTTATGGTTCATTGAACAAGCATGGGAAACAGTGTTTAAACCCTTTACAATGAAGATCTGTGAAGTTATTTTGAGTTTTACAAATTATCTTTGAAAGACAGGGTCCTGAAAAAGGAATGTTTCTTTTTTTGCTGAGTTTACATGGAATCACTGGTCACTTTAATAATGGAACACTAGTCACTTTAATAATGTTTACATACTGCTTTACTCATCTCATATGTATATACTGTATTCTATTCTACTGTATTTTAGTCAATGCCACTCTGACATTGCTCGTCCTAATATTGATATATTTCTTAATTCCATTCTTTTAGATCTGTGTGTATTGTTGTGTGTTGTTAGATATTACTGTACTGTTGGAGCTAGGAACACAAGCATTTCACTACAACCGCAATAACATCTGCTAAATATGTGTATGTGACCAATACAATTTGATTTAATTTGAATACATAGCTATTCCTGCTGTCAGTGTTTTTTCAGGACCCTTTACAATGAAGATCTGTGAAGTTATTTGGATTTTTACGAATTATCTTTGAAAGACAAGGTCCTGAAAAAGGGACGTTTCTTTTTTGCTGAGTTTAGAAATGTGAGTTATAGATCTGTCACTCTCATTGAAATCAAGTCTAAAAAGCAGTAGATCTGTTTTATCTGCACTATTTCTATACTTCCCTTTTAGTTTTTGCGTCTTTTACTTTGGGTTTTGTACACCAGCTTCAAAACAGCTGAAAATACAATATTTTTGATTATGGAAAATTATATTTCAGAGCGCTTTAGATACAATGTTTCTCTACACTATACTTGCTTGTTTTGTCACAAACTGAAATTAGGCGAACTATTATAATTTTTGCAATCAGGAAATGGAGGAGCGATTTCTGCATAGTGCATCTTTAACTTTGACCTTTTTCAAAAGGAGGCGAGAGCGGATGGAGGAGAGAGGACACGAGGTGAGCAAATCTAACTGACTAAAGGCCAAGGACAACATCCGTCTCTGTCATCAGTTACAAGAAGTAGACCATTTTCTAACACCATGGTAATAGGAAATGCCCATTCTCCTACATCCTGAAGCACCCTCCATCCCCCCTCCCTCCCCCCTCCACCCTCACCCCCTCCATTCCTTCTCCACCCTCATCCCTCCATTCCTCCTCCACCCTCACCCTCCATTCCTCCCTCCACCCTCACCCTCCATTCCTCCCTACACCTCACCCTCCATTCTCTCCACCCTCACCCTCCTTCCTCCACCCTCACCCGCCATTTCCCTCCTCCCTCCCTCCCCTCCCACTCCCACCCCCCTACTCCACTGTGACATCATGCCCCCCCCCCCTCCACCCCCCTCTCCTTTCTCACCAGGCTCTTGACCACTTTGAGCAGCTCCTCTATGACCACAGCGATGCCCTGGTACCCCAGCAGGCGACACATGGCCTTGATGTGAGGAGGACCAACAAAGTGCCTGTAGAAACCAAAGATACTGCTGTACGCCAGGTTCAGAGCCTGTAGAGGGGGAGAGAGAGGGGGAGAGAGGGGGAGAGAGAGAGAGAGGGGGAGAGACAGGGAGAGAGGAGAGAGAGGGAAACAGGGAGAGTGGGAGAGAGAGAGAGAAAGTTATGCCAGAATTTCCCCCTCCAATTTTCACTTTCTGACTCCCTCCCTTCCTGTCAGCTCTGAGTTGCTGCTGCTGTAATCGCTCAGTGGGGAGGCTGGGGGCTAGGGGAGAAGTGTTACACTACAGGGGGCTAGGGGAGAAGTGTTACACTACAGGGGGCTAGGGGAGAAGTGTTACACTGTAGGGGGCTAGGGGAGAAGTGTTACACTGCAGGGGGCTAGGGGGGAAGTGTTACACTACAGGGGGCTAGGGGAGAAGTGTTACACTACAGGGGGCTAGGGGAGAAGTGTTACACTACAGGGGGCTAGGGGAGAAGTGTTACACTACACTGTAGGAGGCTAGGGGAGAAATGTTACACTACAGGGGGCTAGGGGAGAAGTGTTACACTACAGGGGGCTAGGGGAGAAGTGTTACACTACACTGTAGGGGGCTAGGGGAGAAGTGTTACACTACACGGAGGGGGCTAGGGGAGAAGTGTTACACGTAAGGGGCTAGGGGAGAAGTGTTACACTAGGAGGCTAGGGGAGAAGTGTTACACTAGGGGCTAGGGGGAGAAGTGTTACACTACACTGTAGGGGGCTAGGGAGAAGTGTTACACGTAGGGAGGCTAGGGAGAAGTGTTACACGTGTAGGAAAGGTCCTAAGGGAGGGAGAAGTGTTACACTACAGTAGGGGCTAGGGGAAGAAGTGTTACACTACACTGTAGGGGGCAAGGTGTTACACTGTAGGAGGCTAGGGGAGAAGTGTTACACTGTAGGAGGCTAGGGGAGAAGTGTTACAACTGTAGGGGGCTAGGGAGAAGTGTTACACTGTAGGAGGCTAGGGGAGAAGTGTTACACTACACTGTAGGGGCTAGGGGAGAAGTGTTACACTGTAGGAGGCTAGGGGAGAAGTGTTACACTACACTGTAGGAGGCTAGGGGAGAAGTGTTACACTAGGGGCTAGGGGGAGAAGTGTTACACTGTAGGAGGCTAGGGGAGAAGTGTTACCACTGTAGGGGGCTAGGGGAGAAGTGGTTACAACTGTAGGGGGCTAGGGAGAAGTGTTACACTGTAGGGGGCTAGGGGAGAAGTGTACACTGTAGGGGCTAGGGGAGAAGTGTTACACTGTAGGGGGGCTAGGGGAGAAGTGTTACACTGGTAGGGGGCCTAGGGGAGAAGTGTTACACTGTAGGAGACTAGGGGAGAAGTGTTACACTGTAGGAGGCTAGGGGAGAAGTGTTACAACTGTAGGAGGCTAGGGGAGAAGTGTTACACTGTAGGAGGCCTAGGGAGAAGTGTTTACACTACACTGTAGGGGGCTAGGGGAGAAGTGTTACACTACACTGTAGGAGGCTAGGGGAGAAGTGTTACACTACACTGTAGGAGACTAGGGGAGAAGTGTTACACTGTAGGAGGCTAGGGGAGAAGTGTTACACTGTAGGGGGCTAGGGGAGAAGTGTTACACTGTAGGAGGCTAGGGGAGAAGTGTTACACTGTAGGAGGCTAGGGGAGAAGTGTTACACTACACTGTAGGGGGCTAGGGGAGAAGTGTTACACTGTAGGAGGCTAGGGGAGAAGTGTTACACTACACTGTAGGAGACTAGGGGAGAAGTGTTACACTGTAGGAGGCTAGGGGAGAAGTGTTACACTGTAGGAGGCTAGGGGAGAAGTGTTACACTACAGGGGGCTAGGGGAGAAGTGTTACACTGTAGGGGGCTAGGGGAGAAGTGTTACACTACAGGGGGCTAGGGGAGAAGTGTTACACTACACTACAGGGGGCTAGGGGAGAAGTGTTACACTACAGGGGGCTAGGGGAGAAGTGTTACACTACAGGGGGCTAGGGGAGAAGTGTTACACTACAGGGGGCTAGGGGAGAAGTGTTACACTACACTACAGGGGGCTAGGGGAGAAGTGTTACACTACAGGGGGCTAGGGGAGAAGTGGTTACACTACAGGGGGGGGGGGGGCTAGGGGCTAGGATAATTACACTGTAGGGGCTAGGGAGAAGTGTTACACTGTAGGAGGCTAGGGGAGAAGTGTTACACTGTAGGAGGCTAGGGGAGAAGTGTTACACTGTAGGAGGCTAGGGGAGAAGTGTTACACTGTAGGAGGCTAGAAGAGGACAGAGCCTTCCCTGGTGGTCCACTCTTCTATAGACCACACCTCACCAGACCACACCTCACCAGACCACACCTCACCAGACCAGACCACACCTCACCAGACCACACCAGACCAGACCTCACCAGACCAGACCAGACCTCACCAGACCAGACCACACCTCACCAGACCACACCCAGACCAGACCTCACCAGACCAGACCAGACCTCACCAGACCAGACAAGACCACACCTCACCACACCAGACCACAGACAGTGGATCAGAAGAGCTGTGTGGCCATGACAAAGCTACAGGAAGGAAGTCCAAAGCTACAGGAAGGAAGTCCAGTCGCAGCAGAAACCAGCTTCACTCTGAATCAGCTACCCCGAGCAGCAAACAGACTGACCTGCCAATCAACCCTTCCTCTAAGCATGTGTTTACGGTAAGTCTGTCAAATTCTGCTGTTATTTGTCTGACTCTTAACTGTATTCATTGTTTGACACTAGCTGCCAGCTGAGTCTCTGTCATCCTGCCTGGGAACAGAGCAGAGTCCCTCACACGTTGTTATGGGCAACTACTGATTACACACAGACGAAAAAAGAAAGGTTGTGATTGGTTGAAAAGCGATAGCCACCTACACACTGAATTCTGTATCTTTAAGAGTTCTTCAAGTCTTAAAGACATTATATAGAAATACATCAAAGCTAGACAGACCCCTGTCTGTTGAAGTGACTTTAGCTCATCAAACAGGGTTTGAAGTCCTGGACCTCACCAGAAAGAAGAGAGGGGAGATCTGACGCCTCTAAATAACATATTGAACCATGACTGAAGTCCAGATCTGCGTCCCAAATGGCACCCTGTTCCCTATATAGTGCACTACTTTAGACCAGAGAATGGCACCCTATTCCACTATATAGGCACTACTTTAGACCAGAGAATGGCACCCTATTCCCCTATATAGTGCATACTTTAGACCAGAGAATGCACTCTATTCCCTATATAGTGCACTACTTTAGACCAGAGAATGGTACCCTATTCCCTTATAGTGCACTGACTTTAGACCAGAGAATGGCACCCTATTCCCCGATATAGTGCACTACTTTAGGACCAGGAATGGCAACCCTATTCCCTATATAGTGCACTACTTTAGACCAGAGAATGGCACCCTATTCCTTATTAGGTGCACTACTTTAGGACCAGAGAATGGCCACCCTATTCCCTATATAGTGCACTACTTTAGACCAGAGAATGGCACACTATTCCCTATATAGTGCACTACTTAGACCAGAGAATGGCACCCTATTCCCTATATAGTGCACTACTTTAGACCAGAGAATGGCACCCTATTCCCTATTAGTGCACTACTTTAGACCAGAGAATGGCACCCTATTCCCTATATAGTGCACTACTTTAGACCAGAGAATGGCACCCTATTCCCTATTAGTGCACTACTTTAGACCAGAGAATGGCACCCTATTCCCTATATAGTGCACTACTTTAGACCAGAGAATGGCACCCTATTCCTATATAGTGCACTACTTTAGACCAGAGGCATATGGCACCCTATTCCCTATTAGTGCACTACTTTAGACCAGGGCCCTATGGCACCCTTTCCCTATATAGTGCACTACTTTAGACCAGGCCCTATGGCACCCTGTTCCCTATATAGTGCACTACTTTAGACCAGAGTATGGCACCCTTTCCCTATATAGTGCACTACTTTAGACCAGAGCCATATGGCACCCTGTTCCCTATTAGTGCACTACTTTAGACCAGAGAATGGCACCCTATTCCCTAATAGTGCACTACTTTAGACCAGAGAATGGCACCCTATTCCCTATATAGTGCACTACTTTAGACCAGAGAATGGCACCCGATTCCCTATATAGTGCACTACTTTAGACCAGAGCATATGGCACCCTGTTCCCTATATAGTGCACTACTTTAGACCAGAGCCCTATGGCACCCTGTTCCCTATATAGTGCCACTACTTTAGACCAGAGCCTATGGCACCCTGTTCCTATATAGTGCACTACTTTAGACCAGGGCCCTATGGCCACCCTATTCCCTTATAGTGCACTACTTTAGACCAGAGAATGGCACCCTATTCCCTATATAGTGCAATACTTAGACCAGAGAATGGCACCCTATTCCCTATATAGTGCCACTACTTTAGACCAGAGAATGGCACCCTATTCCCTATATAGTGCACTACTTTAGACCAGAGAATGGCACCCTATTCCCTATATAGTGCACTACTTTAGACCAGAGAATGGCACCCTATTCCCTATATAGTGCACTACTTTAGACCAGAGAATGGCACCCTATTCCCTATATAGTGCACTACTTAGTCCAGAGATGCACCCTACTTCCCTATATAGTGCACTACTTTAGACCAGAGATGGCACCCTATCCCTATACAGTGCCTCTTAACCCAGAGAATGGCACCATTCCCTATAAGTGCACTACTTTAGACCAGGCCCATGCGCCTATTCCCTATAAGTGCACTACTTTAGACCAGGGCCATACACCCTTCCCTATAGTGCACTACTTAGACCAGAGACATGGCACCCCTTTCCCTATAGGCACATCCTTTAGAGCCAGGCCCTATGGCGCCTATTCCTATAGTGCACTACTTAGACCAGGCCCTAGCAGCCCTTTCCCTATATAGTGCCACTACTTTAGACCAGGGCCAGGACCTATTCCTAATAGGCACTACTTTAACCCGGGGCCTATGGACACCTATTCCCATATAGTGCACTACTTTAGACCAGGCCTATGGCACCCTGTTCCCTATATGGCACTACTTTAACCAGCCTATGACACCCTATCCCATAGTGCACTACTTTAGACCAGGCAGGCCCTATCCCTATAATAGTCCTACTTTAGACAGGGCACTATGACACCCTTTCCCTATATAGTCACATACTTTAGACCAGGAATCACACCCTATTCCCATATAGTGCACATACTTAGACCAGAGAATGGACCTACTCCCTATATAGGCACTACTAGACAGAATGGCACCCTATCCCTATACAGTGCACTACTTTAGACAGAGATGGCCACCCTTCCCATAAGTGCACACTTTAGCCAGAGAAGACACCCTGATTCCCATAGCTCACACTTTAGACCAGAGATGACCTACTCCCAATAGTGCACTACTTAGACCAGGATGCCACCCTATTCCTATACAGTCACTACTTAGACAGGAATGCACCTATTCCCTATTAGTGCATACTTAGACCAGGGCCTAGGCGCCTCTTCCCTATATGGCACACTTAGACCAGGGCCCCATGAACCCCTTTTCCCTCATAGTGCACTACTTTAGACCAGCAATGGCACCCTATTCCAATGGCACTACCTTAGACCAGGGCCCAGGCGCCTGTCCCCAAATGCACCTACTTTAGGACCAGTGCCCTATGGCCCTATTCCCTATATAGTGCAACACTTTAGACCAGGGCCTAGTGCACCCTATCCAGATAGTGCACTCTTAGACCAGGCCCTATGGCCAACCCTATTCCTATAATAGTGCACTATTTAGACCAGGGCCCTATGGCACCGTTCCAATTAGTGCCTAGTTGAGGCTTTAACCCTTTTCCCTTAAATAGTGCCAGTTTAGAAGGCCCTTTTGGCGGCTCATTATGATTCTGTAGACTGAGAGAAAATTCTTAGGGCCCAAGGCTTCTATAATAAGGCTTCTTAATAAGGCTCTAATAAGGTCTATAGTAAGGCTTCTTAATAAGGCTTTATATAAGGCTTATATGGCTTCTATAATAAGGCTTTAATAATGGTTCTAAATAAGGCTTCTATAATAGGTTCTATTAAGGCTTCAAATAGCTTCTATAATAAGGCTTCTATAATAAAGGCGTCTATAATAAGGCTTTATCAATAAGGCTTCTATCAATAAGGCTTCTATAATAAGGCTTCTATAATAAGGCTTCTATAATAAGGCTTCTAAAATAAGGCTTCTATAATAAGGCTTCTAAAATAAGGCTTCTATAATAAGGCTTCTATAATAAGGCTTCTATAATAAGGCTTCTATAATAAGGCTTCTATAATAAGGCTTCTATAATAAGGCTTCTATAATAAGGCTTCTATAATAAGGCTTCTAAAATAAGGCTATCTAGTAAATAAAGGCTTCTATAATAAGGCTTCTATAAAATATAGAAAATCACACAAAGCATCAATAAAATGGTGGTTGCAAATCAAAACAGCCCAGTTTAAACCCATATATGGTAGTGAACATCCCTGTCAGTCAGACCTCCACCAGCCTCTTCCTCAGAGGAGCACATCCCTGTCAGCCAGACCTCCACCAGCCTCTTCCTCAGAGGAGCAACATCCCTCTCAGCCAGACCTCCACCAGCTCTTCCTCAGAGGAGCACATCCCTCTCAGCCAGACCTCCACCAGCCTCTTCCTCAGAGGAGCACATCCCTCTCAGCCAGACCTCCACCAGCCTCTTCCTCAGAGGAGCACATCCCTCTCAGCCAGACCTCCACCAGCCTCTTCCTCAGAGGAGCACATCCCTCTCAGCCAGACCTCCACCAGCCTCTTCCTCAGAGGAGCACATCCCTGTCAGCCAGACCTCCTGGCAACCCCTCCAGGGACCAGAGACCTGCCAGGCTGCCAACCCCTCCAGGGACCAGTGACCTGCCAGGCTGCCAACCCCTCCAGGGACCAGTGACCTGCCAGGCTGCCAACCCCTCCAGGGACCAGTGACCTGCCAGTCTGCCAACCCCTCCAGGGACCAGTGACCTGCCAGTCTGCCAACCCCTCCAGGGACCAGTGACCTGCCAGTCTGCCAACCCCTCCAGGGACCAGTGACCTGCCAGTCTGCCAACCCCTCCAGGGACCAGTGACCTGCCAGTCTGCCAACTCTAAGTGCTGAGGTTTAAGGTTAGGTTGAAGGTAAAGGTGAAGTCCGGGTTAGAATTAGGGCTAGGTTGAGGTGAAGGCTGGGTTAGAATTAGGAATAGGTTTAAGGTTAAGGTGAAGGCCGGGTTAGAATTAGGGCCAGGTTTAAGGTGAAGGCTGGGTTAGAATTAGGGCCAGGTTTAAGGTGAAGGCCGGGTTAGAATTAAGGCTAGGTTTAAGGTTAAGGTGAAGGCCATGTTTGAATTGGTATTGTGTGTAGATTGATGATTTAATAATTTAATCAATTTTAGAATAAGGCTGTAACGTAACAAAATGTGGAAAAAGTCAAGGGGTCTGAATACTTTCCGAATGCACTGTATACTTCTGTCATCTTGTCAGATCTCCCTGTGTAATAGATGTGTTGCTGTAACCGTTGAACAAGTTTGATTTTAGTTTCCCTGACGTACAGTTTGTTAAACTTTAGATATTCTATCACATAAAGCAGGTTGGATGACTCCAGCTGAAAGATTTGCCAGAATGGGAACCCAATCCTCTGTTTATAAAGTACCTGATAGACCTGAAGTGGGGATTGATCTGCAGTTTTCCACTATCCAGAAAGGCATTCACTAAGTCATCTTTAAGAATTGTATTCCTTCTGAACGCTGAGATAAGTTTAAAATCTAACGGTTCAAAAATATTCTCTGTCTCCTGGAAGCGTGTCTTCACTATAGAATTAAACTGCAGGTGAAGGTGGGGAGATGGTAGTGAGAAACGGTATGACACTATCAACACTTTCAGCCTGGCTAGGAAGTTCCCCGTGATGGAGGTCTCTGCGCACCGCTGCCTTTACTGAGCGGTGTAACCTCCTGGTGTAACCCTCTTGATGTAACCTCCTGGTGTAACCTCTAGGTGTAACCACCTGGTGTAACCTCCTGGTGTAACCTCCTGGTGTAACCTCTTGGTGTAACCTCTTGGTGTAACCTCTTGGTGTAACCTCTTGGTGTAACCTCTTGGTGTAACCTCCTGGTGTAAACCTCTTGGTGTAAACCTCTTGGTGTAACCTCCTGGTGTAACCTCTTGGTGTAACCTCTTGGTGTAACCTCCTGGTGTAACCTCCTGGTGTAACCTCTTGGTGTAAACCTCTTGGTGTAAACCTCCTGGTGTAAACCTCCTGGTGTAACCTCTAGGTGTAACCTCTAGGTGTAACCTCCTGGTGTAACCTCTAGGTGTAACCTCCTGGTGTAACCTCCTGGTGTAACCTCTTGGTGTAACCTCCTGGTGTAACCTCCTGGTGTAACATCCTGGTGTAACCTCTTGGTGTAACCTCCTGGTGTAACCTCTTGGTGTAACCACCTGGTGTAACCACCTGGTGTAACCACCTGGTGTAAACCACCTGGTGTAAACCTCCTGGTGTAACCTCTAGGTGTAACCTCTAGGTGTAACCTCTAGGTGTAACCTCCAGGTGTAACCTCTAGGTGTAACCTCCTGGTGTAAACCTCCTGGTGTAACCTCCTGGTGTAACCTCTTGGTGTAACCTCCTGGTCTGAGAGCTTTGAAGATAATCTGTGTTGCTACATCAACAGCTCTTGTACGTAGTATTAATTATTAATTAATTAATTATTGTGTTCAACGTTATCAGTGGAGAATTTCTAAGAGTATGTGTGTTTCGGTTGACAACTAGTCTCCTGGAACAAGACGTGTGTCAGTTAAAATAGAACTTCGTCCCCACCAGATTTCTGCCATCGTTCTCCGGCATCAAGAATACCTCTGTGTAAAGAAATTCTATGTTTTGGGGTTGTAGGTTCTACTTAACAGTGATGGAAGGGTGATGCCCATTCAGAGTGTTTAGAAAACTCTGAAAATGACCCACTGGGCGGCACCAAATCACAAAGACATGGGATGTAAAGGGAGGGAAGGACAGTAAGCGTTGGGAAGGATGGGATGTAAAAGGGAGGGAAGGACAGTAAGCGTTGGGAAGGATGGGATGTAAAGGGAGGGAAGGACAGGAAGCGTTGGGAAGGATGGGATGTAAAGGGAGGGAAGGACAGTAAGCGTTGGGAAGGATGGGATGTAAAGGGAGGGAAGGACAGTAAGCGTTGGGAAGGATGGGATGTAAAGGGAGGGAAGGACAGGAAGCGTTGGGAAGGATGGGATGTAAAGGGAGGGAAGGACAGAAGCGTTGGAAGGATGGGATGTAAAGGGAGGGAAGGACAGTAAGCGTTGGGAAGGATGGGATGTAAAGGGAGGGAAGGACAGGAAGCGTTGGGAAGGATGGGATGTAAAGGGAGGGAAGGACAGTAAGCGTTGGGAAGGATGGGATGTAAAGGGAGGGAAGGACAGGAAGCGTTGGGAAGGATGGGATGTAAAGGGAGGGAAGGACAGGAAGCGTGGGAAGGATGGATGTAAAGGGAGGGAAGACAGTAAGCGTTGGGAAGGATGGGATGTAAAGGGAGGGAAGGACAGTAAGCGTTGGGAAGGATGGGATGTAAAGGGAGGGTAGCTTCCTGTAAGCGGCCATACAGTGCATTCTAAAGTATTCAGACCCCTTCCCTTTTTATACATTTTGTTTGTTTACGTTACAGCCTTATTCTAAAATGGGTGAAATAAAAAAAAATCCTCATCAATCTACACACGATACCCCATAATGACAAAGCGAAAACAGGTTTTTAGAAAAAAATTATAATTTATAAAAGAAATACCTTATTTACATAAGTATTCAGACCCTTTGCTATGAGACTCGAAATTGAGCTCAGGTGCATCCTGTTTCCATTGATCATCCTTGAGATGTTTCTACAACTTGATTGGACAACACCTGTGGTAAATTCAATTGATTGGACATGATTTGGAAAGGCACACACCTGTCTATATAAGATCCCACAGTTGACAGTGCATGTCAGAGTAAAAACCAAGCCATGAGGTCGAAGGAATTGTACGTAGAGCTCCGAGACAGGACTGTGTCGAGGCACAGATCTGGGGAAGGGTACCAAAAAATGCATTGAAGGTCCCCAAGAACACAGTGGCCTCCATCATTCTTCAACGGAAGAAGTTTGGAACCACCAGGTTTCTTCCTAGAGCTGCCCGCCCGGCCAAACTGAGCAATCGGGGGAGAAGGGCCTTGGTCAGGGAGGTGACCAAGAACACGATGGTCACTCTGACAGAGCTCCAGAGTTCCTCTGTGAAAATGGGAGAACCTTCCAGAAGGACAACCATCTCTGCAGCACTCCACCAATCAGGCCTTTATGGTAGAGTGGCCAGACGGAAGCCACTCCTCAGTAAAAGGCACATGACACCCCGCTTGGAGTTTGCCAAAAGGCACCTAAACACTCACAGACCATGAGAAACAAGATTCTCTGGTCTGATGAAACCAAGATTGAACTCTTTGGCCTGAATGCCAAGCGGCACGTCTGGAGGAAACCTGGCACCATCCCTACGGTGAAGCATGGTGGTGGCAGCATCATGCTGTGGGGATGTTTTTCAGCGGCATGGACTGGGAGACTAGTCAGGATCGAGGCAAAGATGAACAGAGCAAAGTACAGAGAGATCCTTGATGAAAACCTGCTCCAGAGCGCTCAGGACCTCAGACTGGGGCGAAGGTTCACCTTCCAACAGGACAACGACCCTAAGCACACAGCGAAGACAACCCAGGAGTGGCTTCGGGACAAGTCTCTGAATATCCTTGAGTGGCCCAGCCAGAGTCCGGACTTGAACCCGATCTAACATCTCTGGAGAGACCTGAAAATAGCTGTGAAGCGACACTCCCCATGCAATCTGACAGAGCTTGAGAGGATCTGCAGAGAAGAATGGGAGAAACTCCCTAAATACTGGTGTGCCAAGCTTGTAGCGTCATACTGAAGCATGCATGAGAGCACCAGCTGTTCCGGATGACTATGTGATCACGCTCTCCGTAGCCGATGTGAGTAAGACTTTTAAGCAGGTCAACATTCACAAGGCCGCAGGGCCAGACGGATTACCAGGACGTGTACTCCGAGCATGTGCTGACCAACTGGCAAGTGTCTTCACTGACATTTTCAACATGTCCCTGACTGAGTCTGTAATACCAACATGTTTCAAGCAGACCACCATAGTCCCCGTGCCCAAGAACACTAAGATAACCTGCCTAAATGACTACCGACCCATAGCACTCACATCTGTAGCCAGCCTTTGAAAGGCTGGTCATGGCTCACATCAACACCATTATCCCAGAAACCCTTGACCCACTCCAATTTGCATACCGCCCCAACAGATCCACAGATGATGCAATCTCTATTGCACTCCACACTGCCCTTTCCCACCTGGACAAGAGGAACACCTACGTGAGAATGCTATTCATTGACTACAGCTCAGCATTCAACACCATAGTGCCCTCAAAGCTCATCACTAAGCTAAGGATCCTGGGACTAAACACCTTCCTCTGCAACTGGATCCTGGACTTCCTGACGGGCCACCCCCAGGTGGTAAGGGTAGGTAACAACACATCTGCCACACTGATCCTCAACATGGGGGCCCCTCAGGGGTGCGTGCTCAGTCCCCTCCTGTACTCCCTGTTCACCCATGACTGCATGGCCAGGCACGACTCCAACACCATCATTAAGTTTGCCGACGACACAACAGTGGTAGGCCTGATCACCGACAAGACAGCCTATAGGGAGGAGGTCAAAGACCTGGCCATGTGGTGCCAGGATAACAACCTCTCCCTCAACGTGACCAAGACAAAGGAGATGATTGTGGACTACAGGAAAAAAAAGAGGACTGAGCACGCCCCCATTCTCATCGACGGGGCTGTAGTGGAACAGGTTGAGAGCTTCAAGTTCCTTGGTGTCCACATCACCAACAAACTAACATGGTCCAAACACACCAAGACAGTCGTGAAGAGGGCACGACAAAGCCTATTCCCCCTCAGGAGACTGAAAAGATTTGGCATGGGTCCTCAGATCCTCAAAGAATTATACAGCTGCACCATCGAGAGCATCCTGACTGGTTGCATCACCGCCTGGTATGGCAACTGCTTGGCCTCCGACCGCAAGGCACTACAGAGGGTAGTGCGTACGGCCCAGTACATCACTGGGGCCAAGCTTCCTGCCATCCAGGACCTCTATACCAGGCGGTGTCAGAGGAAGGCCCTCAAAATTGTCAAAGACTCCAGCCACCCTAGTCATAGACTGTTCTCTCTGCTACCGCACGGCAAGCGGTACCGGAGTGCCAAGTCTAGGTCCAAAAGACTTCTCAACAGCTTCTACCCCCAAGCCATAAGACTCCTAAACAGCTAATCATGGCTACCCGGACTATTTGCACTGCCCCCCCACCTCATCTTTTTATGCTGCTGCTACTCTGTTAATTATTTATGCATAGTCACTTTAACTCTACCCACATGTACATATTACTTCAACTACCTCAACTAGCCGGTGCCCCCGCACATTGACTCTGCACCGGTACCCCCCTGTATATATAGCCTCCCTACAGTTATTTTATTTTACTTCTGCTCTTTTTTTCTCAACACTTTTTTGTTTTATTCTACTTTTTTATTTAAAATAAATGCACTGTTGGTTAAGGGCTGTAAGGAAGCATTTCACTGTAATGTCTGCACCTGTTGTATTCGGCGCATGTGGCCAATACAATTTGATTTGATTTGATTTGAAGAAGAATCGAGGCTGTAATCGCTGCCAAAGGTGCTTCAACAAAGTACTGAGTAAAGGGTCTGAATACTTATGTAAATGTGATATTTTTTATATATATATACACACAATTGCAAGCATTTCTAAAAACCTGTTTTTGCTTTGTCATTTTGGTGTATTGTGTATAGATTGATGAGGGGAAAAAAACGATTTAATCCATTTTAGAATAAGGCTGTAACAAAATCTGTATATACAGTAACCGAAACCTGCAAATAATGTTTGGTCAGACATTACATTAAAAAAAAAAAAACATTTTTAGTCATTTAGCAGACGCTCTTATCCAGAGCGACTTACCGTTTTTTTTAGTGAGTGCATACATTTTTCATACTGGCCCCCCGTGGAAATCGAACCCACAACCCTGGCGTTGCAAACACCATGCTCTACCAACTGAGCTACACGGGAGATGGACTTTTCCTTCTACAATTCCCCATATCATTTCCCTTCTCTGGGTTTCCGTAGTAAAATGCCTGGTGTTCGTTTCAATGAGATACAAATTACTATTTTAGACCCCTTCTCTGCCGGTTTTATAATTAGATCCTGGTTGTTTCGCAATTTCTTTAACGCTTGTCGTTGTTCTACAGTCAAACTATTATTAGTCAATGTTCTAGAAGCGATATAAGAAAAACCAATCAGGTTCTGTATCGGTTCAATGAGCTGAAATAACAGATCCCAGAGATTTTCCACACGCACAAAAGCGTACTTCTCTCAAATTTTGTGCACAGATTTGTTTACGTCCCTGTTAGTGAGCATTTCTCTTTTGCCAAGATAATCCATCCACCTGACAGGTGTGGCATATCAAGAAGCTGATTAAACAGCATTATCATTACACAGGTGCACCTTGTGCTGGGGCCAATAAAAGGCCACTCTAAAATGTGCAGTTTTGTCATGCAACAGATGTCTCCAGTGTTGAGGGAGCGTGCAATTGGCATGCTGACTGCAGGAATGTCCACCAGAGCTGTTGCCAGATAATTGCATGTTAATTTCTCTACCATAAGCCGCCTCCAACGTCATTTTTGAGAATTTGGCAGTACGTCCAACCGGCCTCACAACCCGCAGACCACGTGTATGGAGTTGTGTGGGCGAGCGGTTTGCTGATGTCAACGTTGTGAACAGAGTGCCCCATGGTGGCGGTGGGGTTATGGTATGGACAGGCATAAGCTACGGACAACAAACACAACTGCATTTTATCGATGGCAATTTGAATGAACAGAGATACCGTGACGAGATCCTGAGGCCCATTGTGAGGCCCATGTTTAAGGTATCTGTGACCAACAGATGCATATCTTTATTCCCAGTCATGTGAAGTCCATGGATTAGGGCCCAATGAATTTATTTCAATTGACTGATTTCCGTATATGAACTGTAAATTGTTGCATGTTACAATTATATATTTGTTCAGTATAGTATTTTCAAACACCTATGATATGAATGTAGGTCCCATTTAAGGCCCTCCCTGTCAGTCTTTAAGGGAATAGGAATAAAGTTGAGGCCCGTTCAGATTCCTGGAATCTAAATGTCAGAGACAGGTTGAGGATATTGGACTGGGGTGGGCTGTCCCGTTCCCACAACATCTAGTTGAATTGTTTTAGCAAGTCGCCAGCGGTCTTACCAGTCCGGTGGACCGGATCGTGAGGAGCTCATCCACACCAGTGGTGTCTGATGATGTCATTGGTCTGTTTATCAGTGTCTGCTGTTTAACCGACAAACAATCACAAAACTGGATCAGAGACCAAAAGACCGCCGCATGGGGAAAGACCTTCGCCTTGTTATAGCTCAACACAACTTTCTGGGTGGTTGGATGTGGCTGCAACCTTTCCAATAGCACCACCATATGGTTCTCTCTGCTCTCTCTCTGTCCACTTGTACAAGTGCATGATGGAATGAAATATCCACAAATTAGAAGCTCCCATCACGGCTACTGACCAATCCCGCTTCTTATAGTAAGTATTATCATGTGGGGTCGGTTTCTATACTGTGTATTATCATGTGGGGTCGGTTTCTAGAGTGTATGTGGTGTCAGTAGTAAAGGTGGTGGGTTAGGGCCCAACAGTTTGAAATATTTGGGGTTAGGGTTAGTTTTTTCCTCATGCACAGGTTTATCTTACACTTTCGGATGAGCTTCCATGGAAAAGGCAGGGGGTAGGGTGGGAAGGTTTAGGGTTGTGGGTTTAGGGGTAGGTTAGGGTTTGGGTGTAGGGTCGGGTTAGGGTTGGGGGTAGTTAGGGTTAGGTTGGGGTTAGGGTAGGTTTAGGGTTTGGGGGTAGGGTTAAAGGGTTGGTGGTTGGGGGGTAGGTTTATGGTTGTTGTTTAGGGTTAGGGTTAGGTTTGGGTTTCGGGGTCGATTTTATTTTTGGGGTATTAGGTGTATGTTATGGTTGGGGTGTTATTTGTAGGGTTTGTCGTGTTATGTTAGGTTTTTTGGTGTTCATGTTTAGGTTTGGGGGTTAGTTTTCTTTATTAGGTTGTTGTTTAGTTGTATTGTTAGGTTTTTTTTCATTTTTTTTTTTTGTTTTTCTGTTAGTGGTTTATTGTTGGGTGTTTCGGGTTATTGTTAGTTTTGGTTGTATTGGTTTATTTTTTGGTTGTAAGGGGTAGGTTAGGGTTGGTTGGGGGGTAGGGTTAGGGTTGGGGGTTAGGGGTAAGGGTTTATGTGGTCCAAGCTGGGGTAAGGGTGTTTAGGGTTGTGGTTAGGTAGGGTTAGGGTTGGAGTTAGGGTTAGGGTTAGGGTAGGGTAGGGTAGGGTTAGGGTTAGGGTAGGGTTGGGGATAGGGTAGGGTAGGGTATGGTTAGGGGTAGGGTAGGGTAGGGGTTAAGGGTAGGGTTAGGTGTAACATACCTTTTACCCGTACCGGTACTACTGGGTCTGGGCTGGGATTTTACTGCCGACCTTTGACCCGTACAGGTACTGGGGTGGCGTTAGGGTTGTACTGACCTTGACCCGTACAGGTACTGGGGCTGAGAGTTGGTTGTACTGACCTTTGCCCCCGTACAGGTACTGGTGCTGGGCGTAGGGTTACTGACCTTTGACCCGACACATTATCTGGGGCTGAGAGTTAGGGGTTTGTATGACCCTTTGACCCTACAGGTACTGGTGGCTGGGCGTTATGTTTGTACTGACCTTTGACCCTACAGCTACTCTGGGGCTGGGCGTTGGCGGCTTTGTCCCTCTCGGAACCCTTAGAGAAGGCAGGACCGTGCGTACAAACCTAGAGATAAGAGAGATTGGATTACCGTTGATATAATAATCATATTTTTTCCATTACCCAGAGGCAACAAGACAGGGAGAATACGGGACTATCTCGTTTCAGATGTGATTAGAGGGTTAAAAACAGTCCACCTGGTGTCAACCCTTCCTTCCTTCCCCTGCCTCCCTGCCTCCCTCCCCCTCCCCCTTCTTCCCCTGCCTCCCTTGCCTCCCTCCTTCCCCTCCTTCCTTCCCCTCCCTCCGCTTCCCACTCCCCCCCTCCTTGCCTCCTTCCCCTTCCTCCCTCCCTCCCTCCCATCCTCCTTCCTCACCCTTCCATGCCTGCCTCCACTCCCTTCCCTCCTCTTCCCTTCCTCCCTCCCTCCCTCCTTCCTTCCCCCATTGCCTCCCTTGCCGTCCCTCCCTCCCTCCTTCCTTCCCTTCCTCCCTTTCCGCCCTCCTTCCTTCCCTCCCTCCCTCCCTCCCTCCCGTCCCTCCCATCCCTCCCTCCTTCCTTCCCTTTTCCCCTCCCCTCCCTTCTCGTCCTATCCTTCCCGGCTTCCTTCCCTTCTCTCTCCCTCCCTCCCTCCCGCCTCCTTGCCTCCCCCTTCCGTCCCCGCCCTCCCTCCCTCCTTCCTTCCCCTTCCGTCCCTTCCTCCCTCCAGTTCCTTCCCCTTCCTCCCTCCCTCCCTCCTTCCCTTCCCCCTTCGCTATCCCTCCTCCCTGCCTTCTTCCCCTCTCCCTCCCGTGCCCTCCTTCTTCCTTCCCCTTCCGCCATCCCTGCCTCCTGGCCTGCCCTCCTTCCTCCCCCCTCCCTCCCTCCCTCCCTCCTCCCTCCCTCCCTCCTTCTCCCCTGCCTCCCTCCCTCCTTTCCTTCCCCTCTCCCTCCCTCCCTCCCCTCCCATCCCTCCCTCCCTCCCTCCCCCCTCCCTCCTCCTTCCTTCCCCTGTCCTCCCTCCCTCTCTCCTTCTTCCCCTGCCTCCCTGCCTCCCTCTCCTTCCTTCCCTCCTCCCTCCGCTCCCCCCTCCTCCTTCCCCTTCCTCCCTCCCTCCCCTCCTCCTATCCTTTTCCTTCCCCTTCCTCCCTCCCTCCCCTCCTTCCTTCCCTCCCTCTTCCTCGCCTCCCTCCCTCGCTGCTCCTTCCTTCATTCCCTTCTCCCTGCCTCCTCCCTGTCCTCCTCCCTCCCTCCTTCCCCTGCCCTCCTCCCTCACTCCCTCCTTCCCCTTCCATCCCGTCCCTCCCTCTCCTTCCTCCTTCCTTCCCCTTTCCTCCTTCCTTCACCTTCCTGCCCTCCCTCCCTCCTTCCTTCCCTTCCACCTTCCTCCCTTCCCTCCGGTCCCTCCCTCCTTCCGCCTTCCTTCCCTCCACGCTCCCTCCTTCCTTCCTGTCCCCTGCCCTCCCGTCCCTCCTTCGTTCCTCCCCTTCGCCTGCCCTCCCTCCCCTTCCCGTCCTTCCTTTCCCTGGCTGCCCTTGCCTCCCTCTCCTCCCCTTCCTTCCTGTCCCACGTTACCTCCCTGCCCTCCCGTCCTGCTCCTTCCTTTGCCCTTCCTCCTCCGCTCCCTCCCGTGCCTTCCCTCCTGCCGGTTCCCTCCCTCGCCTGCCTTCCTTGCCTTCCCCTTCCTCCCGGCCAAGTCCCTTGACCTGCCCTCCCTGCCCCTCCTTCCTTCGCCCTATCCTCACCCTTTCCCCTCCCTCCTTCCTTCGCCCTTCCCTCCTCCCTCCCTCCTTCCTTCCCCGTATGCACTCCCGTCTCACTCCCTCCCGTCCCCCCTCCTTCTTTCCCCTTCCTCCCTTCCTCCGCTCAATTCCTTCCTTCCCGCTTCCGTTCCTTCCTCTCCTCCCTCCCTTCCTTCCCTCGCCATCCCCACATCGCCCTCCCGTGTCCCTCCTCCTTCGCTTCCCTGCCGTCCTCCCCCGTCTCACTCCCTGACCCTCCTTCTTCCCCTGCCTCCCCTCCCTCCCTCCTATCTTTTCTGACTACATCAGATGAAACATCCTCATCACATCAACAGCTAGCTGTAGACGTGTCAGAAACACTGTGCTCAGATAAGTAATGAAGACGACCTTCATAACCTGTCCTCTGCTGTAAACCAGGACAGGTAAATACAGATGCTCCAAATGTAACCATTTAGAAAATGAGAAATGATGGTGTGTTACACCTTCTCTCTCCTCTCTCCACCGTCTCTCTGCTCTCTCCCCCGTCTCTCTCCTCTTCATCCTCAGCAGCACCAAACCTGTTCTCTCTGCTCTCTCCCACCGTCTCTCTGGCTCTCTCCCCTCCCCCTCTCTCTGCTCTCCTTCTCTCCTTCCCCCCCGCTCCCCTCTCTCTCTCTCTCCCCTTCGCTCTGCTCTCTGCTCTCTCCCCCGTCTCTCTGCTCTCTCCCCGTCCTCTCTCCCCCCGTCTCTCTGCTCTCTCCCCCGTCTCCCCGTCTCTCTGCTCTCTCCCCCGTCTCTCTGCTCTCCCCCCCCTCTCTCCCCCGGTCTCCCTGTGTCTCCTCTCACCGTCTCTCTGCTCTCTCCCCCGTCTCCCCTGTTCTCGGTTCTCTCCCCCTCCTCCCTGTTCTCCTTCTCACCTCTCCTCCTCTCCTCCCATCGTCCTCCCGTTTCTCACTTCTCTCTCAGTCCCCCGGTCTCTTCTCTGCTCCCTGCTCTCTCTCCCCCGTGCTCTCTTTCTCGCTCTCTCTCCCCCCTCTCTCTCTTCTCTCTCCCCGTCTGCGTCTTCTCTCCCCCCCCCCCCTCTCTCTCCCCGCCCCCGCTCCCCGAGACAGAAACAAGTTCCCCGTCTCTCGCTCTCTTCCCCCCGTCTCACTGCTCTCCCTCCCCCGTCTCTCTGCTCTGTCTCCCCCGTCTCTCTGCTCTCTCCCCCGTCTCTCTGCTCTCTCCCCCGTCCTCTGCTCCTCCCTCTCCCCCCGCTCCTGCTCCTCTCCCCCCGTCTCTCTGCTCTCTCCCCCTCGCCTCTGCTGCTCTCCTCTCCCCCGTCTCTCTGCTCCTCCCCCCGTCTCTCTGCCTCCCCTCCCCCTCCCCTGTTCTCTCCCTGTTCTCACTGCTCTCCTTCTCCCCTCCCCCGTCTTGTGTGTAGTTGTAGTCAGTAGTTGTGTGTAGTTTGTGTAGTTTTGTAGCAGTATGTTGTGTGTAAGTTGTATTGTGTAGCAAGTAGTTGTGTAGTCAGTATTGTGTGTAGTTTTTGTAGCCGTAGTTGTGGTGTAGTTGTAGTGTTTATCAGTAGGTTTGTGTAGCATTATTTGGTTAGTTGTAGTTGTGTTATTTTGTGTATCAGTATTGTGTATCCTTATTTGTTGTATTGTAGTTGTGTGTACGTTGATGTCGAAGTTTACATACACTTAGGTTGGAGTCATTAAAACTCATTTTTTTCAACCACTCCACACATGTCTTGTTAACAAAACTATAGTTTTGGGCAAGTCGGTTAGGACATCTACTTTATGCATGACACAAGTCATTTTTCCAACAATTGTTTACAGACTGATTATTTCACTTATAATTCACTGTATCACAATTCCAGTGGGTCAGAAGTTTACATACACTAAGTTGACTGTGCCTTTAAACAACTTGGACAATTCCAGAAAAATGATGTCATGGCTTTAGAAGCTTCTGATAGGCTAATTGACATAATTTGAGTCAATTGGAGGTGTACCGGTGGATGTATTTCAAGGCCTACCTTCAAACTCAGTGCCTCTTTGCTTGACATCATGGGAAAATCAAAATAAATCAGCCAAGACCTCAGAAAAAAAATTGTAGACCTCCACAAGTCTGGTTCATCCTTGGGAGCAATTTCCAAATGCCTGAAGGTACCACGTTCATCTGTACAAACAATAGTACGCAAGTAAAAACACCATGGGAACCCACGCAGCCATCATACCGCTCAGGAAGGAGACGCGTTCTGTCTACTAGAGATGATCGTACTTTTTGGTGCGAAAAGTGCAAATCAATCCCAGAACAACAGCAAAGGACCTTGTGAAGATGCTGGAGGAAACAGGTACAAAAGTATCTATATCCACAGTAAAACGAGTCCTATATCGAATAACCTGAAAGGCTGCTCAGCAAGGAAGAAGCCACTGCTCCAAACACGCCATAAAAAAGTCAGACTACGGTTTGAAACTGCACATGGGACAAAGATCGTACTTTTTTGAGAAAATGTTCTCTGGTCTGATGAAACAAAAATAGAACTGTTTGGCCCATAATGACCATCGTTATGTTTGGAGGAAAAAAGGGGGGTCACTTGCAAGCCGAAGAACACCATCCCAACCGTGAAGCACGGGGGTGGCAGCATCATGCTGTGGGGGTGCTTTGCTGCAGGTGGGACTGGCGCACCTTCACAAAATAGATGGCATCATGAGGAAGGAAAGTTATGTGGATATATTGAAGCAACATCTCAAGACATCAGTCAGGAAGTTAAAGCTTGGTCGCATATGGGTCTTCCAAATGGACAATGACCCCAAGCATACTTCCAAAGTTGTGGCAAAATGGCTTAAGGGACAACAAAGTCAAGGTATTGGAGTGGCCATCACAAAGCCCTGACCTCAATCCTATAGAACATTTGTGGGCAGAACTGAAAAAGCGTGTGAGAGCAAGGAGGCCTACAAACCTGACTCAGTTACACCAGCTCTGTCAGGAGGAATGGGCCAAAATTCACCCAACTTATTGTGGGAAGCTTGTGGAAGGCTACCCGAAATGTTTGACCCAAGTTAAACAATTTAAAGGCAATGCTACCAAATACTAATTGAGTGTATGTAAACTTCTGACTCACTGGGAATGTGATGAAAGAAATAAAAGCTGAAATAAATCATTCTCTGTACTATTATTCTGACATTTCACATTCTTAAAATAAAGTGGTGATCCTTACTGACCTAAAACAGGGAATTTTTACTGGGATTAAATGTCAGGAATTGTGAAAAACTGAGTTTAAATTTATTTGGCTAAGGTGTATGTAAACTTCCGACTTCAACTGTAGTTGTAGCAGTAGTTGTGTGTAGTTGTGTGTAGTTGTGTAGCAGTAGTTGTGTGTAGTTGTGTATAGTTGTGTAGCAGTAGTTGTGTGTAGTTGTGTGTAGTTGTGTAGCAGTAGTTGTGTGTAGTTGTGTGTAGTTGTGTAGCAGTAGTTGTGTGTAGTTTGTGTGGTAGTTGTGTATAGTTGTGTAGCATAGTGTGTGTGTATGTGTGTAGTGTGTGTAGTTTGTGTAGCAGTAGTTTGTGTGTAGTTGTGTGTGGTTGTGTTGTCAGTTGTGTAGCAGTAGTTGTGTGTATTGTGTAGTAGTTGTGTAGCAGAGTTTGTGTATAGTTTGTGTAAGCAGTAGTTGTGATCAGTTTGTGTAGCAGTAGTTGTGTGTAGTTGTGTGTAGTTGTGTATAGTTGTGTAGCAGTAGTTGTGTATAGTTGTGTAGCAGTAGTTGTGTGTAGTTGTGTGTAGTTGTGTATAGTTGTGTAGCAGTAGTTGTGTGTAGTTGTGTGTAGTTGTGTAGCAGTAGTTGTGTGTAGTTGTGTGTAGTTGTGTAGCAGTAGTTGTGTTACCTGTTAGTAGATCCGTTGTAACAGTAGTTGGGGAGGAAGTCGTAGTTGAGTTCCCGAAGACGTGGAGTGTGATGGCGTCCGTAGTGGGGCGGAGACGTTGTGATTGGGGCCTACCCGGAACATGGCGTCCATACTGTCCACGTCAGGACTTAGACAGCACTTGTGGGTCATACGGTTGATGTCCATCAGACCTTCTAGTTCCTGTTACAAGGAGGGGGAGGAGACAGCTTGTGGGTCATACGGTTGATGTCCATCAGACCTTCTAGTTCCTGTTACAAGGAGGGATAGGCAGAGAAAACAGTCAATAGAGACACTGAAAGCAGGTCGTACCACGATGGAGGTGAGATCTTCACTCTCGAAGCGGTTGATGGCCAGCTCCAGAGACTTGTAGAGAGCAGCAGACACCCTCTGGGTGATCAGACGGTTCAGGTCTATGGAACGACCCAGCAGCTAGAGACAGGAGAGGAACATGACAGACAGACCCAGGTAGGGGACTATTAGGGAGAGTAGTGTTGTCATACAATAATGAACAGATCTGGGACCAGGCGAGCATAGACATGCAGTTAACTGTACTTTGCGTTGCTTCAGCAGGGTCTCGTAGTGGTTGGAAGGGTAGGGTTAGGGGGTTACCTGTACATGGCGTTGTTTCAGCAGGGTCTCGTAGTGGTTGGAGGGGTAGGGTTATGGGGTTACCTGTACATGGCGTTGTTTCAGCAGGGTCTCGTAGCGGTTGGAGGGGTAGGGTTAGGGGTCATATGGTATGGGGTTTTACTGTACATGGCCGTTTCGCAGGGTCCGTAGGGTTTGGGGGGGTGGGTTTGGGGGGTTTATTTTCATGGTTTGTTTCAGCAGTTCGTAGGGTTGGGGGTTAGGGGTCAGGGGTTTAGGGGTTACCTGTAAGGGCTTTTTCCGCGGTTTGGTGGTTTGGGGGGGTGGGTTTAGGGGGGTTACCTGAATGGGTTGTTTCGCAGGGTGTAGGGGTTTGGGGAGGGGTGGGGTTTTGGGGGGGTTACCTGTAAATTTCGTTGTTTAAAGGGGGGTTCGTAGCGGTTGGGGGGTGGGGTTGGGGGTTAAACCCTTTTATGGCGTGTTTCAGCAGGGTCTGTATGGTTGAGGGGGGGGGGTAGTTGGGGTCAGAGGTTGGGGGGGGTACTGACAGGCGTGTTTCAGCAGGGTCTCGTACGGTTGGGGGGGTGGGTTTTGGGGGGGGTTACCTTTTACATGGGTTGTTTCAGCGGGTCTCTGCGGTTGGAGGGTTGGGGGGGTCAGGGGTTTGGGGGGGGGGTTACGGTACAGGGCGTTTTTCAGCAGGGTTCGTAGGGGTTGGGGGGGGTAGGGTTAGGGTCGAGGTTAGGGGGTTACTTAATGGCGTTTTTTAGCAGGTTCGTACGGTTGGGGGTTTTTAGGGGTCAAGGTATGGGGTTACCTGAAAATGGCGCGTTTCAGCGGGTTTCGTAGGGTTGGAGGCGGGCGGGGTTTTTCTCCTGGTTCTTAAGTCCGTTTTCAGACGTGTCCAGCAGAAAAAGAGAAGAGAGAGGATGGAGCTGTATCTGAAAAACAAATTTTCCTTAGAGTGCTGGGGTTTTTTTCCCTCAGGGAAAAAAAATTTACCCCCCGAAAAATTAAAACCCCAAGAAAAAACCCCAAAAAAAAAAACCAAAAAAAACCCCGACCCCCAAAAAAAAAACCCCCCAAAATTAAAACCCCCCAAAAACCCCCCGCCCAACCAAATTCCCACCCCCCAAAATACCTCCACCCCCCCTTCCCCCCCCCCCCCCAAAATTACCCCCGCCCACCTTCCACCACAAATTACCACCACCAATTACCCCGCCCACCCCCTCCACCTCACCAATTACCACCCCCCGCCAAATTATACACCCACCACCCACCAAATTACCACCCGCCACCCACCAAATTACCACCCACCAAATTACCACCCTCCACAATTACCACCACCAAAGTTACCACCCCTCCAAATTAACCACCCCACCATCCCACCAAACTTACCCACACCCACCCACCCACCACAATTACCACCCCTCCACCCACCCAAAATTACCAACCCCACCAAATTACCACCCGCCAAATTACCACCCACCAAATTACCACCCGCCAAATTACCACCCACCACCCACCAAATTACCACCCCGCCACCCGCCCCAAATTACCCACCCCGCCACCCCGCCAAATTACCACCCGCCACCCCGCCAAAATTAACCACCCCGCCACCCCCACCAAATAACACCCGCCACCCGCCAAATTACCACCCGCCACCCGCCAAATTACCACCCGCCAAATTACCACCCGCCACCCACCAAATGTGGGCCGATTTTGGCATTGGCGGGTGAGTCTATTTTACCAGCCCCGGTGGACATCAGGGCTCTACAGTATGAGCATTTCACTTGCATTTGCGACAAAAACATGCAATTCAAAGTCAAGCATGGGCGAGTTGTGATTTATAGTTTTCAAAGTATTTCTACCGTTTAGTTTCATAGTTGGACTACAAACCTCGCGCCGCAAGAGTGAAGTACCGAAAGATTCCGTTTTAAAAGCGCAGAGAAAAACTCAAATTTACCAAAAGTGAGACTTTGTCCTTGTGTTTCTCGGCTATTTCCATCGTTTTGTTCACACGCTAGGTTGTTTTTCAATGTTAGTTTGAGCAGCAAAGACACTAGCTAGTCAGATTCACAGACATTACCATGGTAACCTCTCGCGCCTAAAGGACAGCACCTTTGTCTCATCTATGGTATTTTGGTTAAAAGACTTAGGTCACAAAAATGAAATGAAATTGAGCAATATACTACGTTCATTCTTATTTGTAATACATTTCTTGTTTTAGATTGTGGGCTTTTTTTTTTTTTTTTATTCTGGCCCAACATTTTTTTATAACTAGTCAATAGAAATGTTAAAAGATCTACCTGACAGTGGCTGGAGACCAGAGAGAGAGGACCCGCTTGTCTCTGAGAGAGAGGACCCGCTTGTCTCTGAGAGAGAGAGGACCCGCTTGTCTCTGAGAGAGAGAGGACCCGCTTGTCTCTGAGAGAGAGAGGACCCGCTTGTCTCTGAGAGAGAGGACCCGCTTGTCTCTGAGAGAGAGGACCCGCTTGTCTCTGAGAGAGAGGACCCGCTTGTCTCTGAGAGAGAGAGGACCCGCTTGTCTCTGAGAGAGAGAGGACCCGCTTGTCTCTGAGAGAGAGAGGACCCGCTTGTCTCTGAGAGAGAGAGGACCCGCTTGTCTCTGAGTGATTCAAGTGTTTTCAGTTGCTTTTCAACAGTTGATATAATCCACATACCTTCCAGCTAGAATCTTGTAGTAGGCAAATATCTGATCAGCCAGCTTGTAGACAAACTGATCAAAACACAGGTTGACCTGCAAGAATGAAGAGGAACAAAGAGATGTGCATATTGATCAAGAATCATGTAGTGATGACTAGTCTAATGGTGACCAACACACCTCTGCTTCAATCTCATCGTAGAGGAACTGCTTCTTGAACTTGGTCAGTGCATAGTGGGCGCTGTCATTATAGAGGTCCAGAGAGTACAGCACATACCTGGAGGACAGGACAGAGGAAGTTTACTTCAAATACATTTCATATTGTAGCAATAGATTGAGGACAGGACATATACTTTGTGATACAGACTCTGGATGAAAGTTGGCTAGTTAGCTAGCTCTATACCAGATCTACACTACAGCTAACAGAAAACTGGTCTATACCAGATCTACACTACAGTAACAGAGAACTGCTCTATACCAGATCTACACTACAGCTAACAGAAAACTGCTCTATACCAGATCTACACTACAGTAACAGAGAACTGCTCTATACCAGATCTACACTACAGCTAACAGAAAACTGGTCTATACCAGATCTACACTACAGTAACAGAGAACTGCTCTATACCAGATCTACACTACAGCTAACAGAAAACTGGTCTATACCAGATCTACACTACAGTAACAGAGAACTGGTCTATACCAGATCTACACTACAGCTAACAGAGAGCTGCTCTATACCAGATCTACACTACAGCTAACAGAGAACTGCTCTATACCAGATCTACAACTACAGCTAACTGCTCTATACCAGATCTACACTACAGCTAACAGAGGACTGCTCTATACCAGATCTACACTACAGCTAACAGAGAACTGCTCTATACCAGATCTACACTACAGTAACAGAGAACTGCTCTATACCAGATCTACACTACAGCTAACTGCTCTATACCAGATCTACACTACAGTAACAGAGAACTGCTCTATACCAGATCTACACTACAGCTAACAGAGAACTGCTCTATACCAGATCTACACTACAGTAACAGAAAACTGCTCTATACCAGATCTACACTACAGCTAACAGAGAACTGCTCTATACCAGATCTACACTACAGTAACAGAGAACTGCTCTATACCAGATCTACACTACAGCTAACAGAGAACTGCTCTATACCAGATCTACACTACAGTAACAGAGAACTGGTCTATACCAGATCTACACTACAGCTAACAGAGAACTGCTCTATACCAGATCTACACTACAGCTAACAGAAAACTGGTCTATACCAGATCTACACTACAGTAACAGAGAACTGCTCTATACCAGATCTACACTACAGTAACAGAAAACTGGTCTATACCAGATCTACACTACAGTAACAGAGAACTGCTCTATACCAGATCTACACTACAGCTAACAGAGAACTGCTCTATACCAGATCTACACTACAGTAACAGAGAACTGCTCTATACCAGATCTACACTACAGTAACAGAAAACTGGTCTATACCAGATCTACACTACAGCTAACTGGTCTATACCAGATCTACACTACAGCTAACAGAGAACTGCTCTATACCAGATCTACACTACAGTAACAGAGAACTGCTCTATACCAGATCTACACTACAGTAACAGAAAACTGGTCTATACCAGATCTACACTACAGTAACAGAGAACTGCTCTATACCAGATCTACACTACAGCTAACAGAAAACTGCTCTATACCAGATCTACACTACAGTAACAGAGAACTGCTCTATACCAGATCTACACTACAGCTAACAGAAAACTGCTCTATACCAGATCTACACTACAGTAACAGAGAACTGGTCTATACCAGATCTACACTACAGCTAACAGAGGACTGCTCTATACCAGATCTACACTACAGCTAACAGAGGACTGGTCTATACCAGATCTACACTACAGCTAACAGAGGACTGCTCTATACCAGATCTACACTACAGCTAACAGAGAACTGCTCTATACCAGATCTACACTACAGTAACAGAGAACTGGTCTATACCAGATCTACACTACAGCTAACAGAGAACTGCTCTATACCAGATCTACACTACAGCTAACAGAGAACTGGTCTATACCAGATCTACACTACAGTAACAGAGAAACTGCTCTATACCAGATCTACACTACAGCTACAGAGAACTGCTCTATACCAGATCTACACTACAGTAACAGAGAACTGCTCTATACCAGATCTACACTACAGTAACAGAGGACTGGTCTATACCAGATCTACACTACAGTAACAGAGGACTGGTCTATACCAGATCTACACTACAGCTAACAGAGAACTGCTCTATACCAGATCTACACTACAGCTAACAGAGAACTGCTCTATACCAGATCTACACTACAGTAACAGAGGACTGGTCTATACCAGATCTACACTACAGTAACAGAGGACTGGTCTATACCAGATCTACACTACAGTAACAGAGAACTGCTCTATACCAGATCTACACTACAGTAACAGAGGACTGGTCTATACCAGATCTACACTACAGCTAACAGAGGACTGCTCTATACCAGATCTACACTACAGCTAACAGAGAACTGCTCTATACCAGATCTACACTACAGCTAACAGAGAACTGCTCTATACCAGATCTACACTACAGTAACAGAGAACTGCTCTATACCAGATCTACACTACAGTAACAGAGAACTGCTCTATACCAGATCTACACTACAGTAACAGAGAACTGGTCTATACCAGATCTACACTACAGCTAACAGAGAACTGCTCTATACCAGATCTACACTACAGTAACAGAGGACTGGTCTATACCAGATCTACACTACAGTAACAGAGAACTGCTCTATACCAGATCTACACTACAGTAACAGAGAACTGCTCTATACCAGATCTACACTACAGTAACAGAGAACTGGTCTATACCAGATCTACACTACAGCTAACTGCTCTATACCAGATCTACACTACAGTAACAGAGAACTGCTCTATACCAGATCTACACTACAGCTAACTGGTCTATACCAGATCTACACTACAGCTAACTGGTCTATACCAGATCTACACTACAGCTAACAGAGAACTGGTCTATACCAGATCTACACTACAGTAACAGAGAACTGCTCTATACCAGATCTACACTACAGCTAACAGAGAACTGGTCTATACCAGATCTACACTACAGCTAACTGGTCTATACCAGATCTACACTACAGTAACAGAGAACTGCTCTATACCAGATCTACACTACAGTAACAGAGAACTGGTCTATACCAGATCTACACTACAGTAACAGAGAACTGCTCTATACCAGATCTACACTACAGCTAACAGAGAACTGCTCTATACCAGATCTACACTACAGCTAACAGAGGACTGGTCTATACCAGATCTACACTACAGTAACAGAGAACTGCTCTATACCAGATCTACACTACAGCTAACAGAGAACTGCTCTATACCAGATCTACACTACAGTAACAGAAAACTGGTCTATACCAGATCTACACTACAGTAACAGAGAACTGCTCTATACCAGATCTACACTACAGTAACAGAGAACTGCTCTATACCAGATCTACACTACAGCTAACAGAGGACTGGTCTATACCAGATCTACACTACAGCTAACAGAGAACTGGTCTATACCAGATCTACACTACAGCTAACAGAGGACTGCTCTATACCAGATCTACACTACAGTAACAGAGAACTGGTCTATACCAGATCTACACTACAGCTAACTGGTCTATACCAGATCTACACTACAGCTAACAGAGGACTGCTCTATACCAGATCTACACTACAGTAACAGAGAACTGGTCTATACCAGATCTACACTACAGCTAACTGGTCTATACCAGATCTACACTACAGCTAACAGAGAACTGCTCTATACCAGATCTACACTACAGTAACAGAGAACTGCTCTATACCAGATCTACACTACAGCTAACAGAAAACTGCTCTATACCAGATCTACACTACAGTAACAGAGAACTGGTCTATACCAGATCTACACTACAGCTAACAGAGAACTGCTCTATACCAGATCTACACTACAGCTAACAGAGAACTGCTCTATACCAGATCTACACTACAGCTAACTGGTCTATACCAGATCTACACTACAGCTAACAGAGAACTGCTCTATACCAGATCTACACTACAGTAACAGAGAACTGCTCTATACCAGATCTACACTACAGCTAACAGAGAACTGGTCTATACCAGATCTACACTACAGCTAACAGAGAACTGGTCTATACCAGATCTACACTACAGCTAACAGAGGACTGGTCTATACCAGATCTACACTACAGCTAACAGAGGACTGCTCTATACCAGATCTACACTACAGCTAACAGAGGACTGCTCTATACCAGATCTACACTACAGTAACAGAGAACTGCTCTATACCAGATCTACACTACAGCTAACAGAGGACTGCTCTATACCAGATCTACACTACAGCTAACAGAGAACTGCTCTATACCAGATCTACACTACAGTAACAGAAAACTGCTCTATACCAGATCTACACTACAGCTAACAGAGAGCTGCTCTATACCAGATCTACACTACAGCTAACAGAGAGCTGCTCTATACCAGATCTACACTACAGCTAACAGAGAACTGCTCTATACCAGATCTACACTACAGCTAACAGAGAACTGCTCTATACCAGATCTACACTACAGCTAACAGAGAACTGGTCTATACCAGATCTACACTACAGCTAACAGAGGACTGCTCTATACCAGATCTACACTACAGTAACAGAGAACTGGTCTATACCAGATCTACACTACAGCTAACAGAGGACTGCTCTATACCAGATCTACACTACAGCTAACAGAGAACTGCTCTATACCAGATCTACACTACAGCTAACTGGTCTATACCAGATCTACACTACAGCTAACAGAGAACTGCTCTATACCAGATCTACACTACAGCTAACAGAGAACTGGTCTATACCAGATCTACACTACAGTAACAGAGAACTGCTCTATACCAGATCTACACTACAGCTAACAGAGAACTGCTCTATACCAGATCTACACTACAGTAACAGAGAACTGGTCTATACCAGATCTACACTACAGCTAACAGAGAACTGCTCTATACCAGATCTACACTACAGTAACAGAGGACTGCTCTATACCAGATCTACACTACAGCTAACAGAGAACTGCTCTATACCAGATCTACACTACAGCTAACAGAAAACTGGTTCAGTGGTCACTGTCTGCCACCATCAATGTGTGTTTTATAATGAGTGTGTGCGTTAGACTTGGGCGGTATACCATATATACTATATACCAGGGTATTTGGAAATTGACACGGGATGTTTTTTCAATACCGTCAATACTGTTGAAACTATTCCTTCGAAGTTTTTCTATACATTTGAATATTTGTAGCTATTTTTTAAGTAATTACCTGCAGTCAACCTGTGCAGTGCATTAGGAGATAAATCAGATCACGTTCTCATTTCACCTGTCACATGATTTTACATTATGAAGCTATGTAGTTTCCCAGAACAGTTGAGCCAGTCACGTGTTTGTTTGTAAATACCACAACAGGAGAAAGCGGGAGCAGGTGAGTCCAGCTGAGTTTTGACAGGGGTCGCGTTTTATATTGAAAGTCAAGTGTTTTTTTGCTTCAACAGAGTGATCAGGGGCGTGCAAATATAGTTTTCCTTCACAGAAAATACATGATTGCAACACATTCGGCATAAAACAGCTTCATTTTCATCAGATGACAACAGAAGTGTAACGCTATTTGGTTGGCAGCCACACAGTAAATGAGCTTCAATTAAAAATCAAAACTATGCATGGCCATCATATTTCTAATGTTTAGGCCTATTATAGAAAGAATGTAGCCAGCTACATTTCCTAATGTTTTGCTTCAAGTTAATCTAGAATTTTACCAGAGAAAAATAGGCTGTCTTCACAGAGAAAAGTACTGGAGAAAAGTAGCTAGACATCAGTCAGATCTGATGTCTGATGATAGAACGACCATTGGTGAATTCTCATCCGAGTTTAGAAGTGAAACTGAAGCACAGAGTTAGTCTGATGCTGATCAGAAATTACAGGAAGAAGCATTTTAGAATTTAAAAACACAGAATTATGTGTTAACACGACCCGTTAGTTTAACCCGTTAGTTTAACTTGATAAGTTAGTGGCTGAATTAATAAGGTGACGGGGCATCATATTGTGTTGGCTTTCTGCCATGTTTGAGAAGTCCAAGCCCTTTGGATCAGTTATCTGTACAGCTGCCACTGCTAACTTATTTATTTTTTTTATTTTTTTGTCATTTTCAGCCACAACCTTTTAA